>CM040773.1:32421788-32820936 GCA_022829085.1 Abramis brama | reverse complement strand
CATCACTTTCACCCCATCTAGCGCCATGGACCTGGCTTGTCAGACTTAAAACTCTTCTTTGGCCATGAGTTTTTCAGGCCCTGGAGTGTCCACCAGCTTCCTGGCACTGATGGTGGGGTTTCACATTAATAATCAGTTTATAAATACAGCTACAAGTGCTTGTTTCTTGATTTATAAGCATAGCCTATATATATATATATATATATATATATATATATATATATATATATATAATGTTTAATAATTTTATTTTCCTACTTTATTAATGTTCAATATATAATTTCTAAATGAAGTATTTTATTATTTACAAACCAGTTATTTAGGATTTGTCAGTGGTTTATAAGATCACTTAGAAAGTGTAAGTAAATGATTAATAAACTATTTAAATGTACATTCATACATCTTATTATTCATACATATGGTGATGGTTACTTTGTGTGTTAATAAATGCTTTATTAACACATATTTCTACTGTAATTCATGGTTAATTCAGGTTGTTATAAAGCATTTAGTAGTGGTCAGTTAACTATTTTTGTGAGCTCATCTAAAGTGAGGACTATGTATGCCTTATAAAGCATTTATAAAGGAGATTTAAAGGCTCACTTATCTTCTAAACAGAAAAAGGAAACAAACACAACACAGTGATAGAGAACATATATATTTCACGTTGCAAAAAATAAAACTGTACACTTGACATAAAATGAAAAATAAACTTCTGCAATACAATGAATAACAAGCAAAAAATGAACAAAAAAGGCATTATATTATGAGTTTTTGACATCTTTGGTACACTCCAAAGACATTTTCAAAAAAAAAATTCAAGTAGTTAAGATTCGGAGGAACCTGTTCAACCTACCCAGAGGGAAATGTTATTGTCCAAGGTTGCTCTCTCAAAGCATATACTGTAGGAAACCTGATGAAGTTCTCAGTGCTCATGCTGCTGATTTGAAAGGTGAGGGTTAATGGGTCTGTTTATCTTAAATTTGATCTTCAAGAAATATAAGATGAAGGAAAATGAGTTAAGAGCTAATTAAAGGCTTGTACAGCATTTTTAAAGGGTAACTAAACCCTAAACCAACTTTTTTTTAGTTAATGATCTGTAAGAATGAGGCTTTATTAGTGCTGTTCATTGATTCGAGTAACTTTTTTGACATTTGGGTATAAAGTGTTTTAATTCTACAATATATGATGTAAAAACGTTCAACCTGAAGAGTGCTGCCCTCTTCAGCTTGAACGGTGGCTACTGCAGTTGAATTTTCCTATTGGATGTTTGCGGTACTACGTGACGTAAGCGGTACTACATGACGTTAGCAGGTTCAACCACATTAACAAGTGATGAATAGTTTACACTTTAGATTAGGGGATGCAGAAAGTGTTGTAAATGATTAATTTATGCAATCTTCTTTATAATCAACAACTGCAAGTGTACACTTTGAAGAGTAAAAAATACATAGAAGGTTAGCTAATACAACTTTATTAAAACTGTATGTGTATATTAGTAATTCCTTTAGAAAAAAATACAGTAGTAACACTTGATTCATTATGGGTTACCGTTACCTTTTCGCTAAATCTTACCTCACTCTCTTTCAGCGTTAAACTGAGTCTTCACACTGGAATTCACGCTCTGCTTCTGTGAAAAATAAAAGTTTGATTTGATTGACCATCTCAACAATTTGGCCATTTTTATATTTGGGGGGACTTGTCCTCGAGAACCACTGTCTCCAAATACTAAAAATGTAGTCATAAAAAAATTCTGTTCGTAAATGATTCATTATAATTCATTGATTGTAATGTGTGGATATAAAAACGAAACAAAATATGAAGTGGTTGATAACTTGTCATTTACACTTTGAATAAAAGCAAAGACAAATAAATTAAGTAAATGGTTATTTTCAATTAGTGTTGTTGAGATGAAAGTCAATCAAGAAAACGAGTTTAAGAGTAGAGAAGTTTTATTGAGGATACAGACAGGTGGATAAAACCATCTGTGTCTTTCTTCCCTCGTCTGTTTTTGCTCATTCACTACTCCCATTAAAACGTTTTTTTTTAATGCTCAAAAAGTGTTAAAAGAGTGCTTAAATTCAGTAGACTAGTTGAATCTTGCACATGAAAAGCACAATTACACAGAGACATGCATGAAGAAGTGAGGAATATACCATCAACTTAGAGAAATATTGTAAATATATTTTTAACATTATGCTCATTTAAGGTAAATGATGAGAGACAGTGAAGATATTCTCATTCATATCAGAGTCTCATAAAGACAGAGGGGTACACTTTCTATTTGTATTTTGTATTTATTCACTATATTAAGTGTGGCCAACTGCCCTCTACGATATGTACAGTTTGGGGGTGTACCAGATTGTAATCTACACGTGACCACGTTAAAAGGATTGTTGCTCCGAAACAGATTTCCGCCCTGTGGAGTTCCTCCTCTGCCACAAACTGGGTTAATTTGATTTTCATTTGCTTGTATGAAGGTGTTGACAGGTTTGCAGCCACCGTCAGGTGCAGAGATGCGTCTGTTTCTGATTTCACTGGTACACATTTCCACGTTCACAAGAGGACCCACATGCTGATTGCGGAAATGTTGATAACCGGGTGGTTGAGCATGAGCGGAGAACGACACACACAAGACCAGCAGCAGAATCACAGCAGACTGATGAATCTCCATGACCTGCTGAACAATACACACATCAAAACACCTTTACTGACATCTGACTTAATAAAGCAGTTTAGTTGTGATTAGTAAATAAAATACTGATGAGACCCTTCCTTTATTTTTACTTGCACATATCTTAATTTAAATTGATCCAGTTGTGCACGTTTTATACATAGTTGATTCCAATCCCTTTGTTTTCTGTATTTGTGTAAAGGTGTTTTTGACTGTCCTTTGTTTCCATCAAGTCCATTCCATTGAGTCAAGACAAATATCTTGTATATCATATACTTGCTGATTAAAGTTCTTAACATTTAAAGTCAAGGTAAATCACCCCAGAAAACATTTTTTCTCAAAGTATGTTGCTTTTTAATACTTATTACTCAATGCTTTGAAGATTATTGATAGACCTTTTTCCCCAAAAAAAATGCATACATGCTACAAATATGTTGAGTGAGCTCATGTGAACTGATACTCACAGGTTGCAGTCTATAGTCTGAGATAGTAAACCTCTGGCCTTTATTATGATGCACCTTCACAAAGTCCAAGCGAATGCAGTCAGGCTTAATCTTGGGGTTAGATGAATCTTCAGGTAGATTATCTGCAGATCAGATGTGTATCAGCAGCGTCGTGAGATCTCGGGAGATGATCAAGCAGATGCAGAGACGGACCATATTTATACACAAGATAAAGCAGAATCATCCATGATGTCCAGGCCATCCAATCATAGTACTCAAAGATCAACCCTACATAGCATATTAAGAAATATAATAGTGAGCGGTTAAATGTTTAAATGTATGTATGTGTCTTGAGTTCCTGTTTGTGTGCGAGTGTATAAGTGTGTTCAAGGCCCAGTCCATGATGTGCACATAATATAACGAAAAGAAGTTACACAAGGACAGCCTTACACAAGAATTGTCAAAACTGGAGCCTGAGAAATGAGAACATATTGACACTTGGTGTCACGACACTGACTTTAAAATTTCCCGGTCCACTCAGGATTTGAGTGAGCATTCAGTCGTGTGACACATGAAGAGTTTCATACAGATACTTCTCTGATGAAGATTGAGAGATAATAACCAAAGAGTAGATCATTTAAACACATTATATCAGAAACAGGCAACACTATTACTGCAGTATAAGCTTTAAAGAACTGTTGAAAGAATATAAAAAAAATGTGTCATTACTAAAGTGAATTAATATTAGTTCATAACCAGGGTGAAAGAGAACAAATAGGATTTATTTAAACTAATAAGGCAGCGGCTATTTGCACCAAGTACAAATATCATTATTATCTGTATTAGCATAGTGTATATTATCGATATTAGTGTATCTGTATATCAACATATTTTCTATATACTCTGTAAAAAGTGAACGTGCAGTTGTTGCTTTAAGGATGTATATCTATCTGATTTTATCTATACATTTTAATTTAGTTGTTGTAACCTAATTCAATCAGGTTTATGTAACAAAACAAGGGAATGCTGTTTTAACTTAGTTGAGTAACATTGACCCATCATACAGTTTCCATATAAGCTCAGGATGGACACATTCGACACATGCGCACCTGCTCCTTGCTGATCTGAGAATTTAGCTTATATGACAAATCGTGATTTGGGGTTATTATAAACAAAGATGAAAAACACATAAAATAAAACTTAATCCCCAAATTTACTCTCCTAATGCAGTCCCTTGCAAAGCATGCTGGGAACTACAGATCCACTGCCGTTGCATTTCTCAAAAGCATTGTGAGCTAAGTTGATCGTAGAGACCATTGGTGGCAAAAGCATGATCTACTTAGGCTTACAATGCTTTTGGGAAACACAGCCCTGGGCAGTGGATCTGTAGTTCCCAGCATGCTTTGCAAGGGACTGCATTTGGAGACGCATCCATATCTTCATGTGAGGTATCTTTAGCTTAAATGCTGATTTGACCAGACCTTCTCTTAAATGAGCTATAGCGGTCTTCATCTTTAGCCGTCACCATGTTTTGAAATGATCCTATGCAATGTCTAAGGAGCTGCATGAGTGAAAACTATGACATATGTTCAACATCAGCACGGCCTCACGGCTTCAGAGTAAAACTGAATGTAAAACTTCTATACTGTTTGTGCCATTAAGGCACAAAGTCATGTTGCTGATTAAATGAATATGTTTTGTTATGGACTCCACAGTAATTAAGGGAATCACCTCATGGTCTCAGCTGGTTCTTAAAAGCTCATTCCCATTAGCTTTTTATACATAATCTCCTTTTTCTCAGGGTGTCGTATTACATACGAATGTACAGTTGCACAGGTCACGGACACTTTTCACAATGAAAAACAAGTCATCCAAGGAATGTGGTTGCTGGTGATCGGGTATGGAGGATCTCACATTTTTTGATATACCCATCACACCTCCCTTCAGGGGCAGCAGTGACCTCCTGCCTTAGGTTGTCCTCTGTTTGGCCAAAAGAGGATCTTACTCATCATTGCAAAATCGCCTCATGCACACTGATAACTGATCTTTCCCATTACAAAATCTTTGACAGTTTTCAGTTTTCAAGTATTTTCTTGAGCTCAGGGGAAGTGCATTCAAGAACCATCAGAGCCATTTGGACTGCATAATAGTGCTAAAACAGGGAGACAGGTTCATGACAGCAGTATTTAATAACTAAAATCCAGTATAGACAGCTTCAAAGCAGCAACATAGCAATGCTTAGATTATACTCAGTGAATTTAGAAATCACAACCGTCCATTCAGTGTAATGTTCTGCTACCTCTGTAACCAACACCATCGGGCCTGTATCACTGTGGACACTAAGATGAGGCAAATAGTTACGGTTCACAGAGCAAAGCAGGGATCCATTTGGTTGAAACTAAAATGTATTGTGATGTAAGTGAGGGGACAGAAATATCAGATGATATAGTTTTATCTGACCTTTGTCTAACTGACAGGTTTATTGTTTATTTTTTTTATCCCATCTCTTGCTATTACTTCGGTAAGGAATCGAACGCACTGCTGAACAATAACCACTAACATCTATAGTATATTTTTCCAATAATTTTTGACTACATCTATATGTATTTAGCCTATATGCACTACAAACTCTTTTTGTCACAGTGTCTGGTTGTGTTCCCTGGGGTTCACTAGAGGTCCTCGTTCTCACGGTGTCATTCACATTAGACTACAATTCCCAGCATTCTGTTCTGTCACTTATCTGATTATTGCACTCAGCTGGTTCCCATCACCTTGTTAGTTCTGTGTTTATATATGCCCTGTCTGTGTTAGTGTTTGTTACGGAGTCCTTGTTTTATGTCAGCACTTCTGAAGTTTGTATCTGCCCTGTTCATGTTTATTTCTTGTGTTTTGGATTGCCTTACCGGATATTTGACCCTTGCCTGGACTAGTTGTGAGTACGGATTACCCAATAAATATCACTGCTTTTGGATCTACCTTTTCCTGTGTGTGTCCGTGACAGAAGGACTCCGTCACAATGAATAGATCCAGCAGTTCGGGATTCCGTAACCCTTCTCCTGTGTATGGGGAAGGAAGGGGACCACAGAGAGGAGGTTCGCAGGTCGGGGAGGAAGCGCCTCGACTAAACATTTTTCAATGTTTTGCCTTATGGGCCCAGCAGACTGAGGAAGCAGCAGCGGCTAAGGCTTCAGCGAACTCGTCCATCAGAAATGGTGAGTCGTTTCTGGGGACTCGTCTGGCGAAGTTCTCCGGAACTCGGGGAGGTTGCAGGGGAGGAGGTGGTCGACAAATTCCACGACACCGTCCTCCGCCTTGCCAT
Organism: Abramis brama; assembly: GCA_022829085.1. Lineage (NCBI taxonomy): Eukaryota > Metazoa > Chordata > Actinopteri > Cypriniformes > Leuciscidae > Abramis > Abramis brama. The sequence goes on along the minus strand of CM040773.1, from coordinate 32,814,500 downwards.
TCTTCTGATCCGGAGCCGCCGGACTGGTCTAGTACAAGATCCTCGCCGCTGGTTCCGTCCAGCACAAGATCCTCACCGCTGGTTCCGCCCAGCACAAGATCTTCGCCGCTGGTCCCATCCATCATAAAACCCTCGCCGCTGGTTTCGTCCAGCCCAAGGTTCTCACCGCTGGTCCTGTCCAGTTCAAAGTCCTCGCCGCTGGTCTCGTCTAGTACTGAGGCTGCACCTCGCCATCAAGGACGGAGGAGGAGGAGAAGGGCCTCTTATCTTCCCAATGCCCCGGTGGTCGTCCCTGTGCAGCATGCGGTCATTTCAGAGGCCGTCCCTGTGCAGCGTGCGGTCATTTTGGAGGCCGTCCCTGTGCAGCATGCGGTCATTTCAGAGGCCGTCCCTGTGCAGCGTGCGGTCATTTTGGAGGCCGTCCCTGTGCAGCATGCGGTCATTTCAGAGGCCGTCCCTGTGCAGCGTGCGGTCGTTTTGGAGGCCGTCCCTGTACAGCATGCGGTTGTTTCAGAAGCCGTCCCAGTGCAGTCCGCTGTTATCCCAGAGACCATCCCAGAACTACCTGTCATCTCTCCTGCCACGGTCAAGAAGGTAGTCTTCCTTTTCTACTCCTTAACGGTGTTAAATGCTTGGAGGAGGTTTAGGAGGTCTGCCGGTCCAGAGACTGTTCACGTCACTTCTGCCCAGCCAGAGACTGTTCACGTCACGTCTGCCCAGCCAGAGACTGTTCACGTCACGTCTGCCCAGCCAGAGACTGTTCACGTCACGTCTGCCCAGCCAGAGACTGTTCAATCCATGGATGCGCCGCCTGAGCCCTCAGTGACCGCGACACTGGCCATTATGGCCACAGCCATGTGGTGTGTGTGGGCTACGCACACACTTGAGCCGGTGGTGTCTGTTCCTGAGCCGATGGTGCCAGTTCCTGTTTCTGAGTCGGTGGTGCCAGTTCCTGTTTCTGAGTCAGTGGTGCCAGTTCCAGTGCCTGAGCCGTTAGTGCCAGCTCCAGTGCCTGAGCCGGTGGTGCCAGTTCCAGTGCCTGAACCGGTGGTGTCTGTTCCAGTTCCTGAGCCCTGGCCGCCCGAGGGGTCGTCTCCGCCCTGGCCGCCCGAGGGGTCGTCTCCGCCCTGGCCGCCCGAGGGGTCGTCACCGCCGTGGCCGCCCGAGGGGTCGTCACCGCCGTGGCCGCCCGAGGGGTCTTCACCGCCGTGGCCGCCCGAGGGGTCGTCACCACCGTGGCCGCCCGAGGGGTCTTCACCGCCCTGGTCTTCACCGCCGTGGCCGCCCGAGGGGTCTACACCACCGTGGCTGCCCGAGGGGTCTTCACCACCGTGGCCGCCCGAGGGGTCGTCTTCGCCCTGGTCTTCACCGCCGTGGCCGCCCGAGGGGTCTTCACCGCCGTGGCCGCCCGATGGACTGTCTGCTTTGCCCTGGCCGCCCGATGGACTGTCTGCTTTGCCCTGGCCGCCCGATGGACTGTCTGTTTTGCCCTGGCCGCCCGATGGATTGTCTACTTTGCCCTGGCCGCCGGATGAACTGTCTGCTTCGTCCTGGCCGCCGGCTAAGCCATCACCCCCTGTTCCTGTTCCCCTGCATGGTCCTGGCCCTCCCATCCCTCCCTCCCTCGGATTTTTCACGTTCCACCTTCCTCTTGGACTCTTGTGTTGTCTTGGTTTCTGTCATGGAGCGTCTGGTAGCCGCTCCGTAGAGGGGAGGTTCTGTCACAGTGTCTGGTTGTGTTCCCTGGGGTTCACTAGAGGTCCTCGTTCTCACGGTGTCATTCACATTAGACTACAATTCCCAGCATTCTGTTCTGTCACTTATCTGATTATTGCACTCAGCTGGTTCCCATCACCTTGTTAGGTCTGTGTTTATATATGCCCTGTCTGTGTTAGTGTTTGTTACGGAGTCCTTGTTTTATGTCAGCACTTCTGAAGTTTGTATCTGCCCTGTTCATGTTTATTTCTTGTGTTTTGGATTGCCTTACCGGATATTTGACCCTTGCCTGGACTAGTTGTGAGTACGGATTACCCAATAAATATCACTGCTTTTGGATCTACCTTTTCCTGTGTGTGTCCGTGACACTTTTAGATTAAGTCCTCACTGATTTTATACAATGTAAAAAAAAAAAATCACAGAATAAGGAGGAAAATATACAGTAGCAGGACAAAAATAAAATAAAAAATGATTGGAATGATCTTGTTGTACGTTAGCGTAAAAAGAAAAGAAAAAAGAAAATCACATTCAAGATGTTCAAGGTCTCCCAAGACCTCGGACAATAAAAAGTGATTTCGAAACATCATAATATATATATCACTAAAAAAGTGAGATATATTACATTTGTTTTAATATATATATATATGTATATGTATATATATATATATAGCATTAATATATATATTAAAACAAATGTAATATATCTCACTTTTTTAATGTTTTTACTCTACATTTGTGCAGTGTTGAGGGGATTTAAGGTATTTTGAAAATGTATATATATATATATATATATATATATATATATATATATATATATATACAAAGTAACATTTTTTTTTATTTATATAGACATCAGTGGTAGATTATAAAAGTTACTTTTTGTTACAAAATTTGTCTAAAAAATTCAGTTATGATGCAGAAAACACACAAAAAATGAAGGGCCCATGCCACAACACAGCCCTGACAGAGAGTAAACACACATTTTGAATAATTTTTATTTTATTTTTATAAAATCCTATTTTTAAAAAATAAATGTTTAAATTGATTTATATTAATTTAAACTGCACAAATGTAGAGATATTACTTTGTTATATATATATATATATATATATATATATATATATATATATATATATATATATATATATATAATCATTATTATGTTACAAACTCACATTTTACATGGGACCCCCAACATCGGGTGTACATTAAAAATGAATAACTCATATGGGTTAATAGCTGTTTTCTATGTAAATATATTGTAAAATGTAATTTATTCCTGGATCAAAGCTGAATTTTCAGCATCATTCCAGTCTTCAGTGTCACATGATCCTTCAGAAATCAATCCATTATGCTGATTTGCTGCTCAAAAAAACATTTATTATTATTATCAATGTGCTGCTTCATATTTTTGTGTTTAAAGGTCAATGGATGATATTTAACAATTCTAAGCATGAACAGGTGACCTACTACAGTATACACCCCTGCAGTGCACACCACCATCTAATGGTTGAGTTATCATTACATTTGGCTCCTTCTGTTCATTCACTGTTGTTTGTCAGTATCACTGGAGATTTTGTAAAAATATGTGACAGTGTTTGGTAAATGCCTACAGTAGATTTGCCAATATACTGTATATAAAAAAAGGAAAACATTAATTATGCTTCAAAGTCCAGTTTCTACACACCAGAGCTCCTTTAGCGAGATTTTTAAATAATTTTAAAATATCCTGTTGTGAGTCACACTGTTTATTTGATTGTTGTACTCTATATTGGTGGTTGTCAGATGAAGTAACACATGATCAAAGTGAAGTGTCACTAACATGTGAAACATCGTGCCATTCACTTTCAATGAAAGAAAGTGGGCAATGTCTTAAGGTTCTAATGATAAGACACACAAAGCTATAATAAAATTGCAGATCAGAAATGAGATGAATATGGTAAAATAAAATGCACATTTAATTTTTTTTTTCACTGTGGTGTGATTGTGATGTACTCCTTACTCATTAATTTACTCTACATTTAAATTAGATACCAGTTTATAGGAATGTCCATGAACTGATTTTATGAAGTACAGACAAGTGGAAAAAGTTTTTTTTTTAATGCTTTTTAATTTTTTTTATGCTCATTTAAGGTAAATGACGAGAGACAGTGAAGATATTCTCTTTTCATATCAGAGTCTCATAAAGACAGAGAGGTACATTTTCTTTTAACTTAAGTTGAACATGTGTGATGTTCTTCAAAAGAAAAAAATAACTATTTTTCCCGATTTTTCTCAAATATAATTATGTACAGTATAAATCAGTTTTGTTCATGTTCACAGCTGCTAAATTAAGTTTGCCTTCATCATAATGTACAGGCCAGCCTTGCTCACACCCCAACACAACGTAACGACTGGACTTCTTCCCTCTATATTCACATCTTGGGGGTCTTGACCCACATCGTAATGTACACGTGATCACAGGAAAAGGCTGGTTGCTCTTAAACAGGTTACGTCCCTGTGAAGTTCCTCCTCTGCCACAAACTGCTTTAATATTATTTGTATTTGCTTGTATGAAGGTGTTGACAGGTTTGCAGCCCTTTCCAGTTCCAGTAATGCCTCTCTTTCTGATTTCACTGGTACACTTCTGCACACTCATATCAGGACCCCTATGCTGATTGAGGAATTTTTGATACCGGGTCTTTATATTGTCTGGTTGAGCATGAGCGGAGAACGACACACACAAGACCAGCAGCAGAATCACAGAAGACTGATGAATCTCCATGACCTGCTAAACAATACACACATCAAAACACCTTTACTGACATCTGACTTAATAAAACAGTTTGGAGGTGATTAGTTAAGAAAATATTTAGAACAATTAAATGAAAAGCTGTTATATACCTTGTTTTCTGACTAAAGTGATATTAAATATTCCAAGAGTTTTTTTCTTTCTTTTCTTCTCCCAAGGCTGTAAAACAATGAAAAGCAAATGAATTATCACAACCTCAACTAATACTAGCGAAACTTACTCCACACCATTTATGTGTTGGAATGAAACTAACCGGCTTCAACACAGACTGAAAGTGATAGTTCACCCAAAAAAATGAAAATTCTGTCACTGTTTACTCACTCTCAGATTGTTCCAAACCTGTATGAATTTTATTTATTCTGTCGTACACAAAGGAAGATATTTGGAAGAATGTTGGTAACCAAGCAGATCTCGGGCCCAAAATCTTTAGTCAAGAAAACGCTATTTATAATTATTTATAATGCACTGTAAATTAATGAATAGTCATCAACCCCTGTATAAATACTTTACAGAGAGGACACTCGTCTAAAATGTGAGTTTTTCTGTAGGTGTGTTGCTATTTGAGACCCACTACACCAGTACACTCAACATGATTATTGATACACAAATTCCTATCCAAATTGGCTGCTTAAAAAGAACAGCATACAGAACTATTGAAAAAAGAAGAAAACACATGAGAGATACTTACAGCAGAAAGAGCCTTCAGTCCTGTCACAAACTAATAATTCTGTTCAGCTAACTTCAGGTATCACCTTTTTCTCAGGTTTGGATCCTCAGGCTTTTAATACTCATATGTGAGCAAATAAAAGTGTGAACAGCCAATCACTGAAGAACAAGAGATAAGATAAGAGACTATCAAAGATAAAAGCAACACAACTAAATATTTCACTTTGTGAAAGTTAATTTAAATTGGTCCTAATATAAAATAATATTATCAAAATATCATTTATTGCATATAATGCATTCATCCATCTTTGTGATGGTTATCAAATGTTTTTGTTTTAGGTCAGACATCTGGGTTTTTTCCCAAGGACGAATGACCAATGACCAATATCAATTTGATTTCCCTTACGAAAAAGGAGTATACTTTATTTTATGAATTAAAAGTCTTTTGCAGCTGTCTTTGTACTTTTTCTAAAATACACATTTTTCTTCAGGACATACGGTAGTTAAATATTGTACAGAGATGAAAAAAAGAATAAGTAAGGCATTTTGTCTGCTCACATTAGTTCTGTTTCAACTTTAAAAAAAAATTCTGAAAATGTCATTGAATAGGTGGTGCAAAACTCTATGTATTACCATAGAAAATATTTATCTTTTTAAAGTTTACTTTAAAAGTAGAAATGTCTCAGTAGTAGAAATGTGAGAGGCACTAAACTCTACATTTCCTTACAGATAAAGACACACTTCACACAACAGGTAACCAATAAAATGTCAATATTTGTCATGGGTTGCTCAGGGAAATGAGTTGAGGCAAGAGTATGGGTGCAGCTGGGTCAAATAAACAAAGGGTAATCAAAAACAACTGTGGAGGAACAAGGAAAAGGGAAAATGTTTTATTTATTTTGTTATCAAACGGGCAAAGTTAATGTACAGTCAGACTGCAATGATACATTGAACATGAAAAAACAAACAGCAGGGGGTATAGGTTAACCATGTAAACATGTTAAAGGGGTCATGGACTGCATTTTTTATTGTTTTATATTGTTATATTGATGTTAGTATTGTGACTGATATTGTGTACTTTAAACGTTCCACCTTCCAGCCAAACTCTCCCACTGAAAGAGGTGCAATAGTCCAGAGGTCTGAAGAACAAAACTTTAATCCGGTTGACAGAAGTATACAAATGTATGGATGTCTGTGGTTTCCTGCAAATCTAGAAGTACAATATGTTACAACATTATATAACATTGCTGAATTAAGATATACATCTTTAAATTGAGAAGTGACAGTTCCTATAGATATACATTTCGTGAAACAGCATGTTAAAATAATGAAGCAGTTACAATAAGATTGTGCTGGTCAAATTGCCGATTAGAAAAAAAAAAAAAACATAATCCCTGCTTATTGACGAAAAATCAGGTACTTTAAAAACACACAAATAAATGCACAAATGCCATTCTAAAATGTGACATCAATATCAGTTTCAATAAGTTGACACAGTATCACACTCAATGTGTCTGCGCTAGTGAAACGATTGAGTCATACAGCTAGTAAGAATGTAATGATAACAACAACAACAATAACATACACTTCTAAGCTAACCGGCCACAAGGATCTGAGTAGTTGAGGATCAACAACCATAACCACTTGTCCCGTGATATTAGGAGATGAGTTCTGCCATTTATGACGAAGTTGCAGACTGGGCAAATACTTCCGGATGAACTGTTTCCAGAAGTGATCAGCTATTACCTGGCTGTGTCGGTAGTGCTTGCGTCCCAATAGATCACTTGGTCCATACCGCTTGGACCAATAACTTGATCTGCTGGGGATCTGCCTGTCCAGGACATCTTCCTGTCCATGCCTGTCCAGGACATCTTCTCCACCCACCTCATCTAAGCTCCCTGCTGCTGCATGTCCACCCTCCTGCAGGTCCTTTCCTCTTCAGCACCAGCCCACACCTCCTCCAGGCTGGCGGCGGTCCCTAATATGGGCCTTGTAATAGCAGGGATGATGGTTGGCTCCTAGCCCTGACCGGCCCGTAGTTACCATGCCCACCAATACACTGTGTCTCAGCTCAGACTCAGCAATCTCCAGGCCTTCTTGTGGTCTCCACTTTCTAGCTGTCTGCACCTTTATGCCTGCTGATGCCACCTTTGAGTCCTCTGAGTCCCGATAGTGTAGTGCCTCTGGTGTGAGAGACCTTGAACTCCTCATCGAGGCTGCTAAACAGAAAGTTGGAGCTTGTTTCTCTTTCCATAGGGTGATTCGCTGCTCAAGCTGCATGACAGTCCCAGCCACCTGCGGAGGTATCTACTTACTTTCTTCTCCATGGTCTCCACTGTTGACAAGGATACCTCATACACCAAGATTGTAAATCCAGGCCGTAGATCAGCCTTGTAGGCCTGACTTTTTGACTGTGAGGAGCCAAGATTCAAGCTCCCTGATGATGGCTGTTGCATGCCCGAGGATGCTGTCAAAAACCATGCCAATATATGTAACCACTCCGGTCCTACTTGCCCTGCTCTGAGTGGGATTCAAACCAGCTTCTCTGGCATGGGAGACATAGACACTAACAAGAACGCAAAAGACCACGGCCTCTAGCGTCAGTCAGTGCGCCTCTTGATATCAGTAGAGTGAGGTTTACCTGATCAGCTCTCACTAGCTGGCCTCCATTACATCAAGGCTACTGACTACTTCTTGGTGATGGATTGGATAACAATACCACCCACCTAGAAGTGGAACTTTACAGCACCATGGACCTGGCTTGTCGGACTTAAAGGATTAGTTCACCTCAAAATGAAAATTTCCTGATAATTTACTCACCCCAATGCCATCCAAGATGTTCATGTATTTCTTTCTTCAGCGTAAAATAAATTACGTTTTTTTGAGAAAAACATTTCAGGATTTTTCTCCACAAAATGGACTTCAACCGGAACCAACATGTTGAAGTCCAAATCAATGCAGTTTCAAAGGCCTTTGAAGTTCTTCAAATGAGTCTGCACGTTCCCAGCTGAGGATTAGGGTATTTATCTAGCGAACCGATTATTCTATTGTCTCTGCCCATCCTGAGGTAACTAGAGAGTATGTCAGCTCCAGTTTGGATCCAGTCTATTATGAAGACTTCAGATGCCTAACATATGTGAAGAGACAGTGCCAACTCTTGTGAAGACTTCAGATTAAGTAAACTCTGAATCAACACGCACCAATGCTACATTTTTCTAAGTGTCATAATAATTTGTTAATAGACATGTATCTATTACTTCACTGTAAAAAAAAAAAAAATACATCCCCAAGTCAAAAATTTCTAGTGACTGATCACATAAATTTTTCAATTAGTCTGACGTATTATTTCTCATTGAGCCAATGTTAACGGACTATTGCAACAAGAATTGCACTTGGGCCAATTTAAAAATTTAGATGTGACCAGTCACTAGAAAATTTTGACTTGGAGAGGTACAGTGTTCAATGAGCTAGTTTGTTTCAGCCTTAAATGAATACATTGTTTAAATTAATCCATTGACAGTTAACAGCGTGATTTGTATATGCACATTTATGAAATACATAACTTGGACACACAGTTATCTCTGATAACTTGGACACACAGTTATCTCTGATAACTGATAATGTAGACACATGCATTTTCTGTTAAAGGGGGGGTGAAACTCTCAGTTTCAGTCAATCTCATGTTAATCTTGAGTACCTATAGAGTAGTATTGCATCCTTCATATCTCCAAAAAGTCTTTAGTTTTATTATATTTATAAAAGAAAGATAAGTTGTTCCGAGTCTTTCCGGAAAAAAACGAGCGGTTGGAGGCGGAGCTAAAGAATCACGAGCGCTGTTCACTGTTTACGTGCTGTGCTTACTCGCCGATAGCTAACAACACACAGACATTTGAACCAGTTTTACTCACCGCCTGCGGTTCCAACGCACGACCGTGAACCTTTATTGTTGGGACTGCTCCATCCTTAATGATTAGACGATCTGCAAATCTGGCGTCGAACTGGGCCTTGTTTATAAAACAATCATCGTCGAAATGCAGGGAACAGGGAACTCTGTTGATGCTCTGGAAAAACAAACTCCATCCACTGGTCCCTTAACGCTGGGTTCTTCGGGAATCTGTGCAAGATTGTCTTGCCCTGGCAACCAAAAACACACTTCTTTCTTTGACATCGCGAGCACAGCGCTTTGATGGGCGTACTGCTTTCGCTCTCTCGCTCGTCGCTCTGGTCTACGGGTCAGTGTTGCCAGATTGGGACAGTGATTTCCAGCCCAAAAGCTCACCAAAACCCGCCCACTACAAGAAAAAACCGCCCAAAATTTTACTGCCAAAATAATGTCATATAATTTCATTACCATGTCATTCAAAGTTGATATAAGCACAATTTGTATCGCCTTAACAAAATAAACGATGATAAAATAAAAAAATAAAAAATAAAAATTCCCAGGAAAACAGATCAAAACAGGGCAATAATTAAGGAGAATTAGCCAATATGACTAAAATGTCCAGGTGGACACTGTCAAAACGGCAATCAAGAAATGAACCGATGACTTTAACCCTCGGAAGAACACATTGCAGAACATAACGCAGAATTTAGCAATCAAAACGGATTTATCGTTGATTCAAACCTTTTTCAGCAGCTGTCAGGGACAAGTAGAGTGCAGTCTGGATGGTAAAAGTTGCAGATGTCTGGTTAGGCTAGTGTGCACATGACCATGGACAGGAGTCGTCCCATATTTGATTTCAATTCAAGTCATTCAACTGCTCTCTCCTCTCAGAGTTATATTCACCATTGAGTCATCTCCCACCACATGTGTACGTTTTTAGAGTTTCTCACTATCTCACTCCTGTAGATACAACTTACTGTATAGGCTATCGTCACTTTGGTATTAGCGTGCGCGCCCTCCCGAAGGAGTGCCCTTAGGACCCTTATAAGGAAATTCCGCTCCATCTGACGTCACACATGCCCATACTCGAAAAAAACTTTCCGAAACTTGTGACAAACCGGAAGGAGTATTTTTGGCACAGAAATACTCCATCAAACATACAACTTAATTTTTGAAACTTTGTCCATGTTTAGCATGGGAATCCAACTCTTCAACAGTGTAAAAAACTCAGTATGCATTTCACCCCCCCCCCCCCCCCCCGCCCCCCCAAGCTGCTTTGAAACAATAAAGTGGTATACAAATAAATGTGAATTTAGTTTCATTGAAATTAAAAAAAATTATATTTATATTTTCCCTTTTCCCTCAACAATTTGGCTTCATTGTAATGACGTAAACGATCTTTGAAAAGCTTGAAAAACACATTGCGTTCATAGATTGGTGTTTTATATTTGTTCAAGCTTGACAACCTTGTTGCTTTTTTGTTTATTTTCTAATATATATTTCTAATTACAGATGGTACACAGCTTAATCTGTTCAAAGTAATGCTTATAAGAGAGCCACTTGTCCTAGTCCTCCTTGCAAATGCCATTTTGCACCACTTGTAATTTCCGTAAAATCTCTGCAACAGAGGTGAAGAGTGCATGTTAGCATGAACACAATAGACACATTGATGGGAAATAAACTAGGTTAAAAAATAACCACAATTATCAACATTAACATATACTAAATGCCCTGTAATACACACAGGTTGCTTTATTGCTTTAATCACTCTTGTCCCTCAGTATTATGGAGTTTTTATTGCAAACCTCATGCGACTTAAACACTGGACAGCACAAACATGACCTTGGCCAATGTAACTGGATGATGGGAATTTCATCACCCTTATTTGTTGTTATATTACAGTACCAGTTCAAAAGTTTGGAAACATTACTATTTTTAATGTTTTACTTTACTATTTTTAATGAATGATTTCTGAAGGATCATAAGACACCAAAGACTGGAGTACTTGCTGATGAAAATTCAGCTTTGCATCACAAAAATAAATTACATTTTAAAATATATTAAAAAAGAGAACCATTATTTTAAATTGTAATAATATTTCATAATATTAGTGTTGTTTTTTCGTTGTTGTTGTTGTTGTTGTTGTTGTTGTTGTTGTTGTTGTTGTTGTTTTTTAACTGCAGGCTTGATGAGCATAAGAGACTTCTTTCAAAAACATTAAAAATAGTAATGTTTCCAAACTTTTGACTGGTACTGTATATAAGTAGATTTTCAAAAATTCAAAATGGAATGATGTTTCAAAGTTCAGTTTCTGTACAACTCAACTCAACTCAACTTTTATTTATAAAGCACTTTCAAAACCATTAGAATGGACCAAAGTGCTGTCCATAAGTAGGCTAAACAATAACTCTAAAATACATACAAACATTAAGTTACATTAAAACAAGACACAAAAGAATCAGACAACAAATCACTCACAGTGTACACCTGAGCTCCTTCATCTAGATTTTTAAATGATCTAAAATATCCTGTCGTAATGCACACAGTTGATTTGTTTGTTTTACTCAGTCTAAATCAGTGGTTGTCAGATCAAGTAGCACATATAATCAAATATTGAGTGTGCACGTCAATATAAGAATGTGGAGGATTCTAGGTCTAATTCTAGCTGTGAACTAGAATTAGAACAACTATCATTGTGGACTATTTGCATTAATTTGCATTAAAATATGCACAGGCCTACTTTTATTTGTATGCCTAATATGTCGAAAATGTAAAACATTTATTGTCTTATCACACTCAGTTAGGATTACATGAATTAGGTAAATGCATATTTTCAATTCAAAATGGCCATATTTGAGAAAATAAGTCAAGTTGTTTGCATCACCACTCACCAGATGTTACAGTTAACATGTTATAAATATTTAGTTAAATCATACCCCACTCTCTTTTAATGTTAAACTAAATCTTTGCACTGCAATACACATTCTGCTTCTGCAAAAAAAGTAAAAGTTTGATTTGATTGGCCATCTCAACAATTTGGCCATTTTTAATTATTGGGGAGACTTGTCCTCGAGAACCATTGGCTCCAAATACTAAACATGAATTCATAAAAGATTAATTGTAGTTCATTGATTTTAATGTGTGGATATACAAATAAGCAAAATATGAAGTAGTTGGTAACTTGTCATTTACACTTTGAATAAAAGCAAAGACAAAAAATGAAGTAATTGGATATTTTTCCTTCAGTTAGTGTTGTTCGGAAGCAAGACAATCCATCAGACGAGTTTAAGGGTAATAGAGAAGTTTTATTGAGGATTACAGACAGGTGGACAAACATCTGCATCTTTCTTCCTCGTCTGTTTTTGCTCATTCACAACTCCCTTTAAAAATTTTTTTAATGCTCAAAAAGTGTTAACAGAGTGATTAAACATTCAGAAGATTAGTTGAATCTTGCACATGACCACAGTTACACAGTGCATGCATGAAGAAGTGAAGAATATGCCATCAACTTAAATAACATGAAGTTACTTTAGCATTATGCTCATTTAAGGTAAATGATGAGAGAAGATATTCTTGTTAATCAGAGTTCATAAAGACAGAGGGGTACATTTTATATTTGTATTTTTTATTTATTCATTAATTTTGGCTTCATAGTCGACTCACTTTTTTCTCTTTTTGCACTTGAAAAACAAAGAAAGTTGGGAAAGGAAAAGTGAACAAATAATGAGAAAATAAAGCTCTGTGATGCTCTATTCAGCTAGACATTTGTATGCCTTACATAATGTACAGGCCAGCGTTGGTCACACACCAACACTATATAACGGAGAGGGATCAAGCTCCCTGTATAGACACATTTTGAGGGCATATTTCCAGGTTCTAATGTACACATGACCAAAGGAAAACGTTGGTTGCTCTTAAACTGGTTATTGCCCAGTGGAGTTCCTCCTTTACCACAAACTGCGTTAATTTCATTTTCATTTGCTTGTATGAAGGTGTTAGTAGGTTTGCAGACACCACCAGGTCCAGTAATGCCTCTGGTTTTGATTTCACTGCTACACATTTTCTCATTCACAAGAGGTCCCACATGCTGTTTGATGAAAAATTGATGATCGGTTAGAGCATGAGTGGAGAACGACACACACAAGACCAGCAGCAGAATCACAGCATACTGATGAATCTCCATGACCTGCTGAACAATACACACATCAAAACACCTTTACTGACATTTGACTTACTAAAGCAGTTTAGTTGTGATAGGTTAAGAAAATATTAAGATATTTAAGATAATTAAGATAATTAAGATATTTAAAATATTTAAGAAATTAAATGAATAGCTGATATATACCTTGTTTTCTGAGTAAAGTGATATTAAATGTTCCAAGAGTTTTCTTTCTTTACTTCTCTCAAAGCTGTAAAACAATGAAAAACAAATGAATAATCAAAAGTTGAATTAATGCTAGTGAAACTTGCTCCACAACACTTATTTGCTGGAATAAAACTAACTGGCTTAACATAGACTTAAAGTGTTGCCCAGTAAACTGGATTTTATATTAATTTTTTTGTAAAACCTAACATGATATTCAAATATTTGACAGTGCATATGTGACATTGTCCAATTTTTCTGAACAATATTTTATATGGTTGAAATTACATCACTTTATCATCAGTAAGGTTATTCTGCAAATATTCAACTATATGTTATGTGTACTACTGCTATTCCCCCATTGTGCCTGCATGTGGCATTGTCACTATTAGTTGTTGTTCTTTAAAATAAATACAGAAGAAATTGAGTATTGCTGAATGTTGGCTGTGTTATTTAACCCCAAGTGTTTTCTACATGTTATGATAGTAAAAACATAACATAGGCTATGTCAGTTGGTGAAAGCTATAATCATTCTCAAACCGAGAAAAAAGTATTTAGCCAATGGGGAGACTTTGGAAGAAACCTGAATTTCCAGTCCACAGGACATAACTTGTAAAAAGGTTAGTTTTTAACACAACCAGTTGGCTAAATGTTTTAAACTATGTACAGTAATTAAAATGTCATGATTTATGATTGATCTTATTATACATCAACAACAGCAAGTTCATAGAAAAAAAAAACTACTTATGCTACTTCTTTACATTAAAAGACCAAATACATTCAAATTGTAATATCCAGTACCATGCTAAAAATCTGACAGTTGGAGAGTTATCATCATATAAATAATATTTAAGCACTTTAGATTAGCCAACTTTTTTTTATGTTAAAGCTAAGTAAGTTCTATGGTTAATTTGCTTTATGGGCTACAGTTCAGTACAAAGACTGATAAAGTCTTTCTGGAGAAAAATCTTACACTGACATTAGGTAAATTACTGAGTGGATCGCTAATGCAAATTACTGAGAGCCCTCCAGGAGCAGGATTGAAGACCTCTAAATACTTTACAAAGAGGACACTCATCTGAAATGTAAGTGTTTCTGTAGGTTTGTGTTGCTTTTTGAAAACCGTTTTTGCCTTACACCAGTACACTCAATATGATTATTGATACACAACCTCTTTCCACATTGGCTGCTTAAAAAGAACAGCAATGTACAAATGCACAATTATTGGAAAAAAGAAGATACTTACATATTACAGTCTGTAGTTTGGAAAGAGCCTTCAGTCCTGTCACAAACAAATTCTGTTCAGCTAAGTTCAGGTATTGCTGTTAACTCAAGTTTGGATCCTCAGGCTTTTTATACTCAGATGTGAGCAAATAAAAGTGTGAACAGCCAATCACTGAAGATCAAGAGATTAGATCAGAGATTAACAAAGACTAAATATTTTCACAAGAAATAGGAGGCAAGCTTTTGTAAAAGCAACACAGAAAATAACTGTTTCACTTCAAAAGTGAACTTATTTTGGCCCACAAGATATACGTTTATATAAGTTTAATTAAAATCTTAATATAAAATGATATTATTTAGAAATATTATTTCCTGCATATAATGCATTCATCCATTGGATAGTTAGTTATAATCAAATCTTTTTGTAACAATGTTTTGTCACTTTGGGGCCCCAACATGAATAGATTGGGCATAAGGTTAGGTTGTCTGGGGGGCAGGAGCACGGGAAGCGCTACAACACCCGTCACAGTTAACAGCTGGTGTGCCCAGGTTGTCCACCAGAGGGCACTCCTTCTCTGACCTTTGCCACTCAACCATGAACTTCAGTTCCCATAATCCTTTGCCCGGACTCATCACTATTTATTGCATTTACCTGTGTGTCATTACATTGTTATATTCTCTCTGCCATTTCTCATTTAGGTTTTGTAATTGTCACACAGCATTCATGAGCACTCTCCCTTGTCTTTTGTTCTTCTGTGGCTTGGTTGCAAGTGTTGTTGACCCTTTGCCTGGCATGACCACGATTCTGGATTTTCCAATAAAGCTGCGCTTGGATCTCACCTAGTCTCAGAGCTATCCGTGACAAAAACCTTGATGACCTCAGATCCAGCAGCATGATAATCCAGATTCTTCCTCATGCCAGTAAGAAGGAGCGGAGGGCACGACATCAAGCATTGACTGCTCTGCATCAGCAGGGGTGCAGGGTAGGTGGATTTGCTCAGTTATTTTGGTCCCTGGCTGTGGGGCTGGAGTATGATGAAACTGGATTAGTAGTGATTTTTAATGGATGCCTGGACTACCCATTGCCTTTGTGGGAGATGGAGGAACTTAAAACTATGGGTTTTTGGGGCTTCATTGACTACCTTCAATAAGTCGAGTTGTTACTCCTGGTCAGGGTGAACCTATTCCCAGGATCCCAAATTGTCTTCGTTTTTCATGACAAGCCGTGACCAAAATGAACATTTGAGATTTCTTTGCAGCTACCGTCTCAATCCCGCGTGTAATGCAGCATTCGTTGTACCAGTCATTGATTGATGATGTAAAACTCCGGACAAGTTTTCTTGCGTGTGTCCGGTTTAACTCGTCTTGACTGTCGTATAGTCTGACATTAATGACAACTGAGATCTTACAGTGACTGTGACATGACTTACAGCGATGATCATGTTCGTACACTCTGACAAGCAACAATCGTAAAGGACTATTATAAATCGCACGCAGTGTGCACCCGGCTTTACATATTGTCACTCTCCTCTAAAATTTTGGCTATGTTTTTTAGCAAATGAATATACAATACAGTAATTAAATATTGTACAGAGATGAAATAGAGTATAAGGAAGAAATTGTGTTGTCAGTTTTTGTAATAGTGAGATCTGGACCCTAATTTAAAGTGACTGAAAATATTTATTTTTATAGTCTACTTTAGAAATGCCTCAGTGGTAGAAAAGCAAGAAGCACTAAATTATGTACATTCCCTTACAGATAAAGACACACTTCACACAACAGGTAACCAATAATATGTCAATATTTGCCATGGGTTGCTCAGGGAAATGAGTTGAGACAAGGGTGGTTTAATAAAACAGAGGGTAATCCAAAACAATGGCAAGGAAGCAGGAAATTTTGTTATTTTCTTAATCGAATTTCAAACAGACAGTCAATATACGTTCACAACTGCAATGATACTCATTGAAAAACAAACAGCCAGGGGGTATAGGCTAACCACTATGTAAATGTTAAATGCCTCAGAAATCATTTATTGTTTAATTAAGTGTATGTTTTTTTTTTTTATATATATATATCTTGATATAGCCTATATATCAAGATATAAAAATCATATTGTCACTCAAAGATTATGGCAATGTTTTTAGCAAAAGAAAAAAAATACAGATTTTCTTTTTTTTTCAGGACATACAGCAATTACATATTGAAATAGAGTATAAGGAAGAAATTTAGTCTGCTTACTTCAGTTCTGTTTAATGTAACATTCAAATATATCAAAAAATAAAATAAAAATTTGAATAGGTGGTGCAAAAACAAGCCAAAAACTCTACATATTAATATTAAATATATTAACATATAAAAATGTCTCATAAAAGCAGGAAGCACTCAGCTGTGTACATTACCTTACAGATAAAAACACACGCCACACAATGGGTAACCAATCATAAATCAATATCATAGATTCATCCTTTGAGGTTTTGTGATTTGCATGAGTCAGCCTGAACACCTCACAGTTGCACATTGTTCATAATGTATGATGACCTAGATCACACTGACAACTTTGCAAGATACTCAAACATGATGATAACAAACACTTTCTCAGTCCAGCACACATGAAAAAAACTCACAGTAGTGCGATTACAGTCTTTTCCTTAGGAGAAAATCTGAGATGGAAACTGTCAACTGTGAGTTGCTCAGGCATAAACTTGTTGAATGCTACTTAATTTACTTTTAAAAGACTATCAAATAATCGTATTGTATTATGAGTTTTTGGCATCTTTGGTACACCCCAAAGAAATGTTCAAACATTTTTCAAGTAGTAGTTTTCAGAGGAACCTGTCCAACCTACCCAGAGGGAAATGTCCTAGGTTGCTCTCTCATAGCATATAGGAAACCCGATGAAGTTCTCAGTAATGCTCATGCTGCTGATTTGAAAGGTGTGGGTTAATGGGTCTATTTATCTAAATATGTATATAAGAAATATACTGTAAGATGATGGAAAATGAGCTAAGAGCTAATTAAAGGCTTGTAGAGCATTTTTAAGAATTTACGGCACTAAAGCACAGCTTGCATAAAAATACAGTAGACTTGCACAAAAAAAGAGCACAGCACTGGGAGAAATCATTATTAAGAAAAATGTAGAATTACAATGAACAAACAAAGATGGTTATATTCCATTATAACCGAAAAAAGAAAAGAAAGATCTAATATCTCTCCAAACATTTTGGAGCTATTTTAGACTTAAAAGCGTCCTGAGCGTCCTGGTTACTGTTGTAACCTGTTCCCTATCAGTCGTTCACTCTCGACGTACGTCGGACCGACTAATAGGAATCTCGCTAGAGAGCCCAATCTACTTTGAGTGAAAATAAAGGAGCAAATGCACATTGCCGTGCAATCATTTGCATCAGCTGTTCAGCCACGTGGCCACGCAGCGTGGGTATATAATTAGCAGAAGGTGCGATTGCACATCAGCTTTTTGCTTTGGAGCCGAGCGTTTCGATGCTGTTTAATCTGAGTAATCAAACAAGGAGCAAGCTCTTCAGGAGGATCTTTCGTGTCTGGTGCGGGCGATACAGCGTGGCAGCAGGGTTGACTTTCTTTCTCTCTCTCTCTTTTGTTTTGTTTTTGTGTTACTGAGCAAAACAAAAAGGCTGTTTTCACAGCTGGTAACGGTGCACCAAGAGCGCTGAATAGCCATTCTTACGGCTGGTAAGACCGCCGTGAAGAGAGACTGCGCACGACAGGTTGCACATTTCCTGTCTGTGTCTGCTGCGACCGTTCCCCTGCGTGTCTTCAGTACCAAGGAGAGCATTCTCCTGAAAGAGCTTACATGGATGTGAGCTGGGTCTTTCTAAAGATGACATTCCACCCGTGTGTTTCTGGATGCAGTCATTTCCTGTCCTCACTGACAGCCACGATCACTGTCTCTGAGGACTTGGAAACATGTGAGACTGTGTTCGTGGGTGGTTCATGTTTTTGCACAGGAACATGACCACGTCAGCACGCCGGTTGACTCTTCTTTCTCTGGAAAGCTTGAGTCCCCTCTGTCGTTGGTCAGCCGCTGCTTGTGTATAAAAGCACAGCTGCAGGTCTGCTCGACACTGTGGGAGACCGTGGAGATCAATGAGAGCTTCCGCTGGACAAAACCCGCTGGGTATCTCACTCCTTGTGTGCCGTCGAGATGCCTCGGAGAGAGGGGCTGTCTAGTTCTGAAAATGAGGATGATGCCTCGTGGACCACCCCCTCAGTCTACTCGTCACCAAGGGTGTCATGCAACCAAGCTGCCTCCTGCACCTCCTGCCCCGTGGAACCAGGTAAGTGTTGCTCAGCACACTCAGACTCCGCTACAGGCCGCCTCCCAGAGAGAGCCTCCAGAGTCCCTCGCCTACAGTACCTTTGGTCTCGCTTGTGCGGTCTCTGTGAGCCTGGTTAGCGCTCCCCAGTAAGTCTCGCTAGCTCATCTGGACCATCAGGCTCGGCTATGCGATTCAGTTCGCCCTGCGTCCCCCCAAGTTTTGGGTCATCCACTCAACTACAGTGAGAGAAGCCGATGCCCATGTCTTGCGGGCAGAGATCGTAATCCTACTGGCGAAGGATGCGATAGAGCCAGTCCCTCCAGCCGATATGAGGTCAGGGCACTACAGTCCCTACTTCACTGGACCCAAGAAAGGAGGTGGGTTACGTCCGATCTTGGACCTGAGAGTTTTTAATCAGAACCTCCACAAGCTACTGTTCAAAATGCTCACGCAGAAATATATTTTCAAATGCATCCATCCCCGAGATTGGTTTGCAGCGATCTACCTGAAGGACGTGTACTTTCATGTCTCGCTTCTTCCTCAACACTGCATTCGAGGGTCGAGCAAATCATTACAAGGTCATGCCCTTCGGGCTGTCCCTGTCTCCCAGTGTCTTCATGAAAGTCAAGGAGGGTGGCCCTTGTTCCCATGAGAGAACAGGGTGTTCGCATCCTCAACTATCTCGACGACTGGCTAATACTAGCACACTCTCGAGATCAGTCATGCAAACACAGGGACCTCGTGCTCACGCACCTCAGCCAGTTGGGTCTTCAGGTCAACTGGGAGAAGAGCAAACTCACCCCCGTGCAGAGGATCTCTTTTCTCGAAATGGAGTTGGATTCAGTTGCACAGACAGCGCACCTCACAGAGCAACGCACTCAGTCTGTGCTGAACTGCTTGAACGCGTTCAAAGGCAGAATGGCTGTTCCACTGAAATTCTTTCAGAGGCTCCTGGGGCATATGGCAGCGCCAGCAGAGGTAACTCAGCTCGGGCTGCTTCATATGAGACCGCTTCAGCACTGGCTTCATGGCCGAGTCCCGAGATGGGGTGGCATCATGCATTCACCGGGTAACAATCACACCGGCGTGCCGCCAGACTTTCCTGCGGGCAGGAGTGCCCTTGGAACAGGTGTCCAGTGGTGTTCACAGATGCCTCTGTCACTGGCTGGGGTGCCACGTACAATGGGCATGCAGAGTCAGGGGTGTGGACAGGCCCTCAACTGCATTGGCACATCAACTGCCTCGAGTTGCTAGCCGTACGTCTCGCTCTAAGCCGCTTGAAGAGGCCGCTACAGTGCAACTGTTGCGTACATCAACCAACAAGGTGGTCTACGCTTCCGTCACATGTCGCAACTCGCCCGCCCTCTCCTCCTCTGGAGTCAGAAACATCTGAGGTTGCTTCAAGCCATGTTCAGCTGATCTGGAGAGATTTCGGGGAGGTTTCGGTAGACCTGTTTGTCTCCACCGAGGGAACACTCAGCACGGATGCACTGGCCCACAGCTGCACCAGGGCCTCTGCAAATATGCGTTCCCCTCAGTGAGCCTACTTGCGCAGACCCTGTGCAAATTCAGGGAGGATGAGGACCAGGTCCTTCTGGTGGCTCCCTATTGGCCCACCCAGGTCTGGTTCCCAGAATTCATGCTGCTCGTGACAGTCCCTCCCTGGCCCAATCCTCTGAGGAAGGACCTTCTGACTCACAGACGGGAGTCTGGTCCCTGGACGGGACGCAGAGATTCTAGGAGACTTACCTACAGAGGTACTTAACACCATCACTTCTGCACGGGCGCCATCCATGAGACGTGCGTACGCATTGGAGTGGTGTTCTTCTCGCCGAGAGGGCCTCCGAAGATGTTTGATAGGGTCCGTGCTTCTTGCAGCAAGGGCTGAATTGAAGGCTGTCTCCCTCCACCCTCAAAGTACATGCTGCTGCTATTTCAACATATCACGACCACATAGATGACAAATCAGTAGTAAAGAACAACCTGGTCATCAGGTTCCTTAGGGGGGTGAGATGGTTGAACCCTCCTCGACCCCCCCTCCATACCCTCTTGGGACCTTTTCCTGGTGCTTCGATGATGCTCCCTTTGAGCCTTTGCAATCAGCAGACTTAAAGCTTCTCTCCATGAAGACTTTGCTGCTGATTGCATTGGCCTTCAAGAGGGTAGGGGACCTGCAGGCATTTTCGGCCAACAAATCGTGCCTAGAGTTCACTCTTAGACTGTTGTACTTAGGATGGCCCACTGGATAGTGGATGCCATCGTCTTGGCTTACCAAGCATGTCATAACACGCGACTCTCTGTCACACAGTAGAGAAATTACCGTATGGACAGGAGGAGAAGCTCACGGGCAATCGGGGTTGACATGGAGGCAAAATGACAAAATAATTAATCAGAATAATTAGCAAAAGTTGCTCCTGCTCCTACTGTAGCTCATGGACAGCTCCTACTCACACTCGCCGTCTCTGCAAGTTTCGGAAGGGAATGATTCAGATTTCTCCTGGCACAGCTACTAGAAGACAGACGGGTTGCTCACATCACCACTACGTCGTCAAGCTCAGTTTGAGTCTGCGCAGTACGCTCAGCCATCAGGAAGCGAGTGCTTCTAATTTACTTCACTTGTCTCCATTGAATCCAATGGGGTCGCTGTGTCCAGTTTATATACTGTCTATGCTGTAAACCCCTTGTGTAGGATTAGGGGTGTGGAGTGCGTGCGTATTGCACGTCATAAAGTGCGTAGGCCTATCATATACTCGCGAAAACTCGAAAATACATGGAGACCATACCAAAACTGCCGAAGAATTTAGCAACATAGTTACATGTCTGGACATGAACACTTTTTGATTCCCGATTTAAACCAATGAAATTACAGAAATGATAGTCGGGTGATTCAGAAATAATACGTATATCCTAAAGTGCAACAAATTAAATGTCCAGCAGAGGGCACCAGCATCATTAAAGCTTAGCCTTTTGTACAGCATATTTATAATAAAACCATCATATTTTAAAATATATTAATCATATCATGTAATAAAATATGATTTTAATGTAACTTACTGTAAATCTATAACAAATTATTATACTTTCAGAATCTTTACTTTTTAAAATAATTTTGTTTTTGCATTTTTAAATTTACTTTTATATTTACATAATGTAATGACAGTATATTTCATTGAACAAAAAGTTCATTATTTTATTTATCAAAATAAACAGAAAATTGTACAAACTTTGATAATGTGATTATTTTGAACAAGTATTAACTTAGACATTATTAAATTATTTTCACACAAAATCTGTTGCTCCATAAATGTTCAATACTAATATTTTTTCTGCAATCATACACTATGGGAGAAGAGAAAAGCAACAACAACAAAAAAACAATTATTGTCAGCCGAGGGGGTCTTGTGTTACATGTCTTCTATACACTAATTATGCCTTCAGCAAAATGTACAGGCCAGCCGTCTTCACACTTCAACTCTATTAAACGAGTGTCCTTGACCCCTCTGTACCTACAGTCTGGGTGTGTATCCCCACTTCTTCTTTTACAAATGACCACAGGAAAAGGCTTTGTACTCCTAAACTTGTTATCGCCCTGTGGCTCTCCTCCTCCGCCACAAACTGCTTTAATCTGATTTTTATTTGCTAGTATAAAGGTGTTGATTTCTTTGCAGCCGTTGGTGGTTGGGGAATCTGTGATTCCTCTTGCGCGTATCTCACGGTCACATCTCTGTTCAGTCATTTTCCCAAACACATGCTTGATGAGGAACTGCTCATAACCTTCTGGTTGAGCATGAGTGGAGCACGACACACACAAGACCAGCAGCAGAATCACAGCAGACTGATGAATCTCCATGACCTGCTGAACAATACACACATCAAAACACCTTTACTGACATTTGACTTATAAAGCAGTTTAGGTGGGACTAAGAAAATACTGTTGAGACCCTTCCTTTGTTTTTACTTGCATATCTTAGTTACTTTACGTTAACCCAGCTGTGCACTTTTTTGCACACACACGGATCCAGTCCCTCTGTTTTTCTGTATAATATATCTTATACTTTCTGAGTAAAGTTCTTAAGCTCTTACCTTGTTGTTGTGGGTAAGTGAATATTTTGTTGTCTTCTTTTGCCTGTAGGCTTTACGGTAATGAACAAACCCCAGAAAATACTGATGAAACTTGCTCCAAACACGTGTTTAGACTTCAGTGTTGTCTGTCAGAACCGCTGGAGTTTTTATTGCAAACCTAATGTGTCCTTTAAACACTGGACAGTGCAAACATGATTTATTCGGTTAACGGGAATTTCATGGTCCTTATTTGTTTTTTTCCAAATATTCAACAAGGAAAACATTAACTGTGTTTCAAAGTCCAGTTTCTAACAAACCAGAGCTAAATAAAATATCTAAAATATCCTGTCGTGATTCACGCTGTCGATTTGATTGTTTTACACTAAATCAGTGGTTGTCAGATGAAGTAACACAAATGATCAAATTGAAGTGTCGCTAAAATGTAAATTGTCTATTCTTACCATTCACAGTAAATGTAAGGGTGTGGGCAATGCCTTAAGGGTCAAATGATTAGACACACAAGGCTATGATAAAATTGCAGATCAGAAATGAGATGTAGAATATAGCCAAATAAAAAAACACATTTCAAATATTTTTCCACAGTGGGGTGATGTATCACTCTGGTTCTCCACATTTTGAGAACCACTCGCTCTAAATACACAGAAATATGGAAAGAATATTCTGCTCATAAATGTTGGTTTATCAATGATTTATTGATCTCAATGTGTGGACACTGAAAACTACAGAAGATGATTGTCAGTGTGGATGTCCTGCTTACCTCGGTTCACTTTATCTTTGTGTCAGACTGTAATGGAATGGAGCCAAGGGGAATATTTGAGAAACAGTTTAGTCTGATCATGCTTGTTTGTTGTTGGTAATTTACCTTACCTGTTAAACACAGAGACAGGGAATGTGCACATTCATTTTGATCCTATGTTAATGGAAATAATCTGAGCATGACATGCAGAAATAGTTACATGTTACATGCATTAGAACGAAACTGCATGTCAAACCTCATATTTATACCAGTAATGATATAGAGCAAACTATAGTACCTTTGTATGACAGCTTACTTATAGATTCCAAACTTCCAAAGCAGAGATGAGAAGAGAGAAAAATATACCCTGTTTCAATATCTGATTCACATGATTCCCACTAAGGAATGTTAATCAGGGAAATCGTATCTGTTAATGTGATGTCATGTTTGTACCAGTTTCACTCATGTTGTGGTGAATCATAGAGACCATCTCCTTAAATCACACAATTAAGCTTTGAAGTTTGAAGTTTAAATCTGAAGTTTGCCACTGGAAAAGTTTCAGGGACAGAAATGAAGGTAAATGAGATGTCCCACTAAATGTATTATATTTACAGACTGAAAAGTTTGATAGGAACACAGCTCAATTTAGTCATCTTGAGAAATAGGAACACATTTCTCCCTCTCACGTGAAGATTGGAGAGATCAGAGAAGTCAGAGATGATTCATTATAACATCTGCCGGTACTGTATCTTCAATCTGCAGGCTCAAGCAAGGCCTGCTTTTATTCCATTTCATAAGGCATTCAGACGCTCAGTTAAACGTGACTTCTCGGTTGATTTGACCGACTGTTTAAAAGCAAGTGTGAATGAAAGCCAGTAGTGCAGTGGGATTTTGGTCTGACTGGTGACGCAGTGGGACACATTATTAAGATTCGTCTGAGACAAACTGAATGAAGCTCTTTCCTCTCAGTGACGGGGCCGAAACGCTCAAGAACCTGCTGATGCTTATTTGAAAGAGTTAAACGCGGCTTACAGTTAATAAGAATAAAATGTGTATTATCTTTTTTTGTTTTTAAGACTCCTTTAACAGATGAAAAAATATTTTTCAGTTTTATTAAATCAGTGCCATATTTGTTATTCTCGTTCTGTGTACTCCACGATTACGACTCAAATAACACAATTTTATGTTTTTATTTAATATTTATGATTTGATTTTCCCACAATAATATGAAATATGGTTTTACATGCATTTATCAGTCCCACTCCTGTCCATTTCACAGTTTTGGCCACATCTGACCTGAAGAAAGTCATTTAACCCATGTGGGAACCTACAAAAATTTATAAGATATTTTATCACTGTTTTTTTAATGTTATTACGGAGCCTCTGAACGGGACATGTTGATGGAAAAACAATATGAGATGGGAGGGAAAAATAGGCTATATGACAGCTTCATTATAATGCAGCCGAACGAGAGGGGTTTGTATAGCAAGTGCGCCTTCTCGTGACCAGTGTGCGCCTCTACACTTAGCCTACTGAGCAAAAAGTAGTGCGGTTTCAAAGTAGTGTACAACACGTCATGTTTTTGCTCTTCTTGTTGCATTTACACGGCTGTAACCAGCATATGTCCTCAGTATGTTTCCAGTGAATCTAGCTCGTGTAGCCTAATCGAACTAATCTAACAGCGAATAGCTGACGATGTCAATATAGGGAAGTGGAATTAAAACAACACAAATGCAGTGCAAATTCAAAGGAAGTAAGACCATGTTAGCCAATATAGCGCTCGAATACCTAAAGTAATGTTATTGTTTGCTAGCCTTGAGCCTACTGTTAATGTATCTTGGCAGCCTCGATATAAGAGGCTAAGACTAACTAGCAAGCTGGCTAACATCTAAAATAACATCAAATCATGTAGCCTATATTTTGTGGGTCTCTCTTCATATTGCTCAGGTGCACTCGCGTGTATGTCTTTTGTCTGGTCTCTTTCATTATCCTAACAGATTCTCTCTTGAAGTGCAAGAGGCTTTAACATCTCCATACTCCTCATCTCAGTAGGCTTCCAGTGACCAAAATAATAAATACCATGACCAGTTTTACTGTAGTAACAATCAATAACTGTTGGTGAAAGTGAAATAATTTACAACCTGATGATCCAATGTTAGCTTAGTCCACGATTATTTCTGACAACATGCAAAAATATTTTGGAGACATAAATTCCACCCGTTATGAGTGAATCATGTGTTTTTAATAATATTTATCACATAAACACATAAAGATTTTTCAAGTTCATTTCCTTGTTTCAGAAATGAAAAAAGCATTGTGGGTTTTCAGGCACTTTTTCCCCTTGGCTGATGGAAAGTTAAGGAAAACAGAAAGAGTAAGATATTCCTACTAAATAAACTGCTTACTAAAAAACCTTTAGTGTTCGAAAACTAAAGCATTAGTGTCCACTTATTAAAGGGGACATATCATGCTAAATCCACTTTTTTAGCCCTTAAATGCATTTTGTTGTATATTTGGAGTGTTTAGAAGTACAGAAAATATGGAATTATTCTCTTCAGGTGCTTCGTTGATATCTTTATATTCTGTTTTGGCCATATTTTTCAACCTGTTCAGATTTTTCTGTTATCTATGACGTTTTGTGAACTAATACGTCACAGTATTTGCAGCGGAACAGCCAAATAAGGACATTGACTTCCAGCCCAACACTTCGAGCAATCCGCCATTATTATTTCTCGCTGCAATTTTGTAGTCCAAGCTAAAGGATGCAGAAGTTACGAGAGGGTAAGTTAAAATGTTCGGTTGTTGAATGTAGTAACCCATACGCTTCATTACACCGTCTAATGTAGATGAACTGCCGCGCTTATGACAGTGCGCATGTTTAACTGAAAGAACGAGCAGAGAGAGAGACTCGGTCGAGCGCACGCACTCTCTCTCTCTTCAGAGCCAGGCGAAAGTGTAAACCGTCTCCAAACTAGACGATGTCTTGCTCTCTCTCGATCGCACATATTAATCAAAATAAATCGACACGGTGGTAAAAGGTCGGAAGACCAAAGTTTCATGTGTGAATACAGTAACACACCATTGCGATACATCCATATGAAGACGTTGTTCTGCAGGTTCGTCGTCTTCATTTTCATCTCGCTCCGGCTCTGACTCTGGCTCGAACATGTAAGGCTGGCTGGACAAGTCTTCCGTTGTTGACATTTTGTTAATAACGTGTGAATAAAAAGTTTCTGTGCCGCTATAATCGTATCTCTGCTATTAAACTACAAAAATGGCCGAACGGGGTGGAGTTGAACCTCTGCATCCTGGAGAGGGGGCGGGGTATGAAGTGTCTCAATTGTATTTAAAGAGACCGCACCAAAACGAGTTGCTGCAGACGCACATCAGAAAAGGGGTAGAAAAGGGGCCCGTGGAGCTATAATAATGAGGAATTCAGACCCAAGCATTGCAGTTCTGCTTTATATAGACTACAAATGTATGATTTATATGTTAAAAGGAACGATTTAAAAGCATGATATGTCTCCTTTAAATGATGGTCAAATATGAGGTACTTGAGGAGTTTAGCATTTATTTGGTTTTACACATAAAATAAATGAGTCTCTATTGAGCCTATTTACATATTTAAAATGAGCACCATACAAAAGACACCATCCACCATCCAAAAAAGGAACAAAATAACAAGAGTATTGCCAAAAGAAAGAGCAAAGTCAGCTAGCTGATACACTGGCCAAATCATTTCCATCAAACAGTGATAATATTCTACATATCAGCAAAATACAATAATGCCATGAGTTTAAAAAACAATCACACTCATAAACCCCAGCTGAACACAACAGAACTGAAAGAGACACAAGGTGCTTGACAAACACAACTGAATATGAGTCATGACCAAAACTGAATGAGACAAGATAAAAATAAAAAAATTATAAATCAAATAACATGGCTCTTCATCTTCCTCCTCACATGCCGACAAATAACATGAAAGAACTAATCAGCACCTCATGAAATATCTGAATTTGACCATTTCATTGTGACTCATTTTTGCACATTTTAACAATGAAGATAAAGATATATCTACCAAACGTATGAAGACACACTATGATTTAATTGCTATAAAAATGGCATTTTTTTATACACACATTTGTGTAAAATTTGTGCTTTAACATTCCTCCTGACAGCATCACACTAAGTATTTTCATAAATATTATAATGCACCAACTTTAAAATAAATAATGAATATGAATAAGCTGCAGCAAGATAATCCAGGCAGGATTTGGTTCTGGTGCAGATGCTGGACATATACAGTACAAAGCCATGCTATTCACAGTTGGTCAACCAGTGTTTTCTGATGAAGGAGGATGACTAAGGGTTAGTGTTAATGTTTAAACTAAACACCAGCACAATATTGATATCATACTTTTCCAGTAACAGCAACAACACCAGTAAAACAGCTTCAGTATCAGTAGTGCAGTAGAGCACTTAAGTCCTCTGAGACTGTGAGGTATTTCTGGAAATGCAGTCAGTAACAGTGAGGATGTACACAGGCAGGACATTATGATTGATTGTCAAACCAGTTCAGTGCATTAGGGCTTATAATGAAAATAACAAGATAATCACTCACTGTTCCTGTCTGAATCCATAGCTGACAACTTTTGAGTTTAGCTTGTTTTATTTTAGTAACTAAACTGAATTGTATTATTCTGTTCAATTTCTGGTAAGCTACGTTTTTTTTTTATATATATATATATATATATTTTTATTATTGCTTGACAAATTTCGCGATTTCAATACAAATCAATTCTTGTGATTTGATTTAATTTTGACTCATTTGGATAGGTACACACGATAGGCGTTAATTTTTCTCAAGAAAAAAAAAAACTCTCCTAATGCTGTAAACATGCAGAGAGCCCTATCAGCTGGTAGTATTTAAGGTTAAATAATAATAACAACTTTATTTAATAATATAAGTAAAAATATATAATATAGAACACATATTTAGCGAAATGATAAGCGATGAGAGTTTCAGCTGATCCTCTCTCCATCATTTCCTAATTCTCTTCAGTGTCTCTTTCAATGAAAGTATCAAAATTATAAATGATGTTACATTGTTTTATTGGCTGCCTCAGTCTGAGTCTGATTGTGGGAATCCTCCTTTTTAAAGTAATGCTATTCGGGTCACGTGGTGAGTTATCACAAGTCATCATCATCCTGTAGGAAAACACAGATTCACAGATGGTTAAAGGGGACATATCATGATAATCTGACTTTTCTCATGTTTAAGTGCTATAATCGGGTCCCCGGTGCATCTACCAACCCAGAAAAGTGAAAAGTGACAACCCAGTAAATTTGTTTTGGTAAGCCTTTCTCTGCAAGCATGTAAAACAATAAGCTGATCAGATTTTGCACCCCTTCTTGACGTAGGAAGGGGATCTTATTATAATATTAACGCCCCTTAATCTGCATGTTTCTACCCAAGGTGCCCCCATTTGGTTTTCGCAAGCGACAACAGTGTAACAGTCCTAACGCAATGGCAAAAGCTCGAGCAAAGCAATCAAATCGAGCAAATCTTGTTATATCAGCTGTATGTAATACTTACACTCTGTGGTACTGGTGCATGGGTCATGCGGTGTCGATAGTAAATCACACCAGCAGCAGCAAACACCAGCAGAACACCAACAACTATTCCTGCTACAGCTCCTGAAGACAGACCTGAACCTGGAATCAGACAGATAGAAATTATTACTGGAGAATAATATAATGTTTACAAATATCTCTGACTGAAATTTACACCACTTTGGTCATAAGTTGTATAATATTGATTTTAATTGACAAATATGGTGGTTTTAACAACAGTAGTTAATTATGTTTGTTACATTAATCAAAGTTTGCTTTTTTTTCATTAGCATCCCACAACCAAACAACTTTTTGAGTTGATTTTTAAATATTTGAGCTGTTTTTAAATAAAGGAAAATGAATTGAATGACTGAATTATACCAATGACAGTAAGATTGAATCTCTTCACTCTAGTGATGCTGAATCTGCTGTTGTTGATGATGATCTGTAGTTTATATTCTCCAGAGTCTGTGTTTCTGGTGTTTGTGATGGTCAGAGATCCAGTCTGATGATCCAGCTTCAGTCTGTCTCTGAATCTCTCTTTACACTGATCATCTGTACAGATCTTACTCTGATCTCCACTGATTTCAGCAATGAGAGTGTTGTTAAAATACCACGTCAACACATCATTTGTGTTTTTAATTACACCAGGATCTAAAGTGACAGATTCTCCCTCCTTCACTTCATATTGTTCAGCAGCAGAAACACCTGAAACACAAACCAACAGATGCTGGAGGATCTTTTGCTGAAAACAAACTAAAACTACACAACATGAGAGAAATGTGAACATGACTTTGCATAAGCCCTTTCTTGATTTTTTGATCTGAAAAGAAACATTTTGGTTTGTGCATATAAACACACATTAACAATGTGCTTTAAAAATATATAAACTGCATTTAAACATTCATAAATGACTCACCAGAGACAGAAACATTGAAGATATTTCCACTTTCGCTGTTGTTGTTGTTGTTGATGATGTTGTTGATCAGTAGTTTATATTCTCCAGAGTCTGTGTTTGTGATGTTTGTGATGGTCAGAGATCCAGTCTGATTATCCAGCTTCAGTCTGTCTCTGAATCTCTCAGTATCATTATTACACTGAACATCTGTACAGTTAAAACTGAGATCTCCATTGATTTGAGCGATGAGAGTGTCATTAAAATACCATCTAATCTCTTCTGTTTGGTTTGTTTGAACACCAGTGTATAGAGTGACTGAATCTCCCTCCACCACTGACACTCTGTCTCTGTCAACACCAGATGCAACTGGAGAAAAACATAAGCCAAATAAAAATGGCTTACAGATCATAAAGATTTTAAGTAGAAAAATATGTCTGGATTCTGACATATTTGAACACAACTATTACAAAAGCTGCAAACATTCGTTGATACTCCAGAAGTAAACATGATGCATTAAGAGCCGGGGGTGTAAACGTTTTGATGTGAAGATAAAGGTATTTTGTACTCAATTTGTCTTCTGGGAGACATGTATCTATCTTGTATTGTTTCCAGATGACAGAACAAAATAAGAAAAAAAATGACATCTTCATCTTCAGCCAGGTTTACACCCCTGGCGGCTGGCGCTTAATGCATCATGTTTACTGAGTATCAGTGAATGTTTGCAGTTGTGCTTGAGTGCCTCAATTGTCCTCAGTGTGAAAAGATGGATCTCATAATCATACAGTCACTGCTGGAAAGGGTTCAAATATGCAAAAAATGCTGGAAAACAAAATAATTTGCAGGACCTGGAGGATTTTTCAAAAGAACATTGGGCAGTTTAACTGTTCAGGACAAACAAGGGACTCAAGAACAACCATCACAAAACAAGAAAACAGTCGTGGATCATCCACACACAGTATTAACAAGCAGTAGGCATATGTAAAATTTTGAACGGGTCATTTTTTAATAAATGCAGCTTTTTTGTTTAGTGACTATACATCAGTAAAGTAAAATATCTTATACAGAACAGTACTAAATAAAATAAAAATAGCATGCATTATTTTTGTATGATCCTTCTTATTTTGTTAAAATAATTAACATTTTGCAGCTATGTAAACTTTTGATCACCACTGTATAAATGATCTTGCACAACATAATGTACATCCTTCATTTTTGCCCCCTTTCCCTTTATTTGCGCATGAATATTACATACTTCAGATCCCCCTCAACGCATTAAGACACGGATAATACAGTGACGTGATGATAAATATTGTTTTCTTACCGTTTGAATGCCAGAAACTTCTGTCCAAAGCGACTTACATCACATTCAAGCTATATTAAATCAGTGATGCAAAATAATACCAATATTTCCAGACGGTTTAGTGCCATATTAAGTAATTTACAAAGACCACATTGTCACAGCACTAAATATGATCTTGTAATGATTTATTTTGTAAATTCTGTGACATTGTTAGGCTGTTGTCATGTCATCATAACATAATCACAACCCTAATAATCCTGCCATCACTACAGCGCATAATATAGGTGTGCGGTCACAGAAAATAGATTATAACAAATCTTAGTCTTACCTTGGACGAGTAATATCAAGATCACCGCGAGCAAATTAAATAGAAGAGACATTTTCCCCACAACAATTGAATGCCTAATCTTATTCATAAAAGTGTGCTGCTTTATAAGGGCGTAGCCTACCTGTAAAACTAGTAGCCTACTTGTTAGTGAAACCTGACAGGAATGGAATGTAGAGTGATGACGCAGTGGACGTTCTAATTTGTATATGCAAAACGGCTTTTCGCATGTAAAATCTTGTATAGCCTAGATGAATTTGTGTGGCATTAGTAGCCTTTAGCCAAATACTTGTTATAATTTAAAAAGAATTTAAAGACCATGTTAAGTTTAAATTATAGTTTATTGTTTTAGTTATTAAAAAAAATGTAAACACAAGGCTATCATACAACATGAGTAATGTGAGAGCAGACTTAATAAATAAAATACATATGATTCCAGATAAAAAATACTTTTGTCTCATAAGCACCTATTGGTAGAACTTGAAACTACACAATAAGCATTATAACTGACAGCAATATGCTTCTGTATTAATGTCATGGCTTGTTTCCGGCACAGAAAAAAATAAAGAACAAAATAAAGAAATTTAGACTATTTAACTCATAATTCATATTTGTTTCTTCTCGCAATTGCTAGCTTAAACATAAAAGCTGCAAGTTATAAAGTCAGAATTGTGTGAAAAATGTTTTACAAAAATGTACAAATGTAAATGAGAGAGGTTGTTGATGGTCCTGTTACCCAAAGATAAAAGCATGTATCACATGATAATGCTTCAATGAGAAGCATGAAAACTAATTCACCCCTTGAACTCATTGCTATCTTCACTTGGAGAGGAATAAAGATGATTGAGTAATGAGTGCCTTTACAAAACCACCTGACTCAGGGAATATTACAGATGGGGAGGCCACACACAAATTAAATTAAGTAGATTTTATTAAGGTAATGCATAAATTAATCAAGCAAACAACATCAAAACAGAAAGGAAAGACTACATAACAAATTAATACTCAAACTCCTGGTGTTGGAAAGGCCTCAATCAACAACAACACTGGGGAAGAAGGAACTTTTTATCAGTCGATTCATCACCCACATCAACCACAGCTTGACTCTACCCTGCAAACACACAAAGAGAGAACAAACAAAAACAAGACAAATGCCCCTAGGCAACAGGAAAACACAAATGAGGAAACAGAAGCTAGTCAGGACTGTAACAATACATACTGGTTGTCACTGACCACTTTACCAGGTGTGCTCAAGCATATGCAACCAATAAAAGAATCTGGAAAAAAACGGCAGCAGAAACAACATTCATTGATTTCATTGAAATGATATTTGTTGGATACTTTTAGCCAATAATAATATTTAAAATTTCTCAATATTTTAATCGACAGCTGAAGCATTTAAGTGGCACCGAAATGAGGCACCTAAATCTGCATTTTGATTCGGTGTCCATTCCTAGTAATATATAGGCCTATATCTGTGCTGTGGAAGGCATAGGACCATGAAATGTTTGTCCAACAAATGCATTCGGTCTGAATGATATTCAATGATACGATGGTCCCACCTGCCTGTCAGCGTATGTATTTTCATACCTCTGTGCACCTGCTCGTGCAGACATCACACGTCATCACCATGTTTCATGCTATGCAGAGTTAGACAGATGTCAATCACTGCAACCAAAACAGCAGCCAGCTTTTACAGTTCCTCCTGAACCAAAACAACCAGCTTATGGATTGTTTACATCATAACTACAGTAATTTGAAAGAGATGGAAATCTGTGACTCAAATGTATGCGTTTCAATGTCAACAATATCAATGCCGAAATGAAGATGCAACTGTCGTGTGGTACAAGTCAGAGCTCTTTAAGTTAATCATTATTATTTGTTTTGTGGCTTTGAAGACGCTCTGAAGGGAGTGTAACATTAAATAAAATAAACATGAATTGACACTGATGAGAATCACAGTCAACCTTATAATCTCAGACAAAATTTCTCTTGTACGACAATCTCTTTTGTACGACACTCAAGATTGCTTCCAGTACTTGTATACTCACTTGTTTGGACCATCGCTGGAAGTGTGTGCTCTCTCCACGTTCACTATCCATGCATCCACAATCTCCAATGTCACCTGCAACACAGTATAACTTTGGTTATTGGGCTGCATCCAAGAAATGTAATTTCCTTACCTGCTTAACCATTACCTGCACTTCTAATAAATAAACCTGTGTTGTTATTTCTCATAATCATTGTCTCCAAGCCTAGTTTTTCCGTACACACTTTTGGTCGTATCGCGGTGTCCCCTGGAACGCAATAATCATTTCTACCCACAGTCACGTAGAGCTCAAGCACAACCAAAATGTTCTTCTGCAAAATGCATGCAGTTTTTAACAAAGGGCCAAAGCAGCCATTTCACCCTGTTGTCCACTGAAGCTAAGCAGGGTTGAGCCTGGTCAGTATCTGGATGGGGGACCTTCTGGGGAAACCAGGTTGCTGCTGGAAGTTAGTGAGGCCAGCAGGGGGTACGGCTCACCTTGTGGTCTGTGTGGGTCCTAACGGCCCAGTATTGTGACGGGGACACTGTACTTTCAAAGAGCACCGTCCTTCGGATGAGATGATTAACTGAGCTCCTTACTCTATGTGATCATTAAAAATCCCAGGATGTCCTACGGAAAAAGAGTAGGGGTGTAACCCCGGCATCCTGGCCAAATGTGCCCATTGGCCTCTGTCCATCATGGCTTCCTAATCATCCCCATACACTGACTGGCTCCATCACTCTGTCTCCTGTCCACCAATAAGCGTGCGTGTGGCACAGTATGGTGATTGAGTATACAGGAAAGCTCTATATAAATGTATTTTTTGATTTTTTATTATTATTATTATTATTAAAAGTTACAAAGTGTACCTTAAAAACAAAAATGTTCATCAGTGATGGTAAATCAAGAGCATAGACTCTTTCAGCAGTAATTTCACCAGAATGAAAGGAGTCTAGAGGTTTACTTTGTATTAGACACATCTGTACCACAAGATGTCTCAAAAAGAGGTGGGGACATGTCCCACCCATACCGCCTGCAAATTACGCCTATTGCTTAGCTGTCAATCTGTATGGTTTTTTATGGATTTAGTTTTTTTTTGTTGTTTTTTTTACTTAAAAACTGTTTTGTGAGGTAATCAACTGTTACATTCATTAAAAGCAGCACAGGAAGAAACACTTCACCTACAAACTAAACAAAAAAACTGAATGCCCCCTCACCTAAAAGCTGATGCCCAGATCAAACCACATTTCTGAAGAAAACAGACCACAGTAGTTTCAGTTTGACTAAGATGAGCAGCTTGTACCACAATATGAGTTTGGCAGATGGTATTAATTGTTAAAATTATACACAATAATTGATAGTTGATTTCATTTAGATTAATTTTAATTAAAAGTTAAATATAAAACCATTTAAATGTCTAATAAAAAAAAATAGGAAGATGTACACCATTTTCCACTCTTCTGTGAATGAATGCCTGCCTACAAGCAGACCAAACCACATCTCTGCAGGTTTCAGTGTGACTGGTGATGAGTTTGACAGATGAGCTGCTAGTGTCACATTGTGAGAATGCTTCACACGCTTGCTTTGCTCTGTTTGTCCTGGTGCTGTCTGACTGGTAAGTTACAAATGTATACATTTTTGCTAAATATTAGTAACACTCTTCACAGATGATAAAAGTCATGGCAAATAAAGGAAATTGCTACACTGAATGTAACTTCAGCCAATGAAGACTCCATTGAGCCACATTTTTGTTGGTTTTAAATTATGTTAATTTCAAGGATTACAAATGCAAATCATCCCTAAACATTATTATATTTTTTTATACAGTAGTAACATTATTCAACATAATTCAAACAGAATAAAGTAATATACAGAAATTAATAATATAAAAAGTGCAGGAACCCTATTTTATCTACTGATCCCATATACCAAAATGTGGTAAGTGCTGACAATATCCAGAAAAACTCAACTTTCCAAGTTGTAATTACACCATTAATATTATGTTCCTTTATATCACCTTCTTTAGTAAGTTAGTTAGAAAGTACAGCTGATTTCTGACTTTGTAAACAATCAGAAGTCTTAATCTGTGTAAATCTGTTTGTTCATCAGGTGTGTTTGGTGATTCAGTGTCAGTGATGGAGGGAGATTCTGTTACTCTAAACACTGAAACTCAGATACGTGAAGACGACTACATACTGTGGAAATTTGAAGCTGAAAAGGCTCTCATAGCTAAAATGAAGAAAAAAAAGCAAATCTTCACCACATTTGATGATGTTCCTGATGGGAGATTCAGAGACAGACTGAAGCTGGACAAACAAACTGGATCTCTGACCATCACAAACACCACAACTGAACATGCTGGAGTTTATGAACTAGAGATAAGGGGACTGAAACTGACATCAAACACATTCAATGTTTCTGTCTATGGTGAGTAGAGATCATTTGTCCTGTCCTTCAAATATATATATATATATATATATATATATATATATATATATATATATATATATATATATATACATTTTTTTTAATTTTTTTTTTTTTATAAAGGAATATTCAGTACAAATTATGTTCAATCAACAGCATTTGTGGTGTAATGTTGATTACCAAAAATATTAACGTATAAAATATTTCCTTACTTTTTTTTATTACAGAAAACTCAAGGTTAAGGTGAAGCGCTTACATCAACGCAATTTTTGGAGGGCTTCATTTAACTGCTTAAATAATTTTTAAAGTAATTTTAAGGGTTTAAGTTACATTGTCACAGAAAGAAAATTATACAACTAGATACAATATTTAGTGATTTTTTTTCTACTCTAAACTCATGTTAACTTAACACTCATTACTTACGTATTTTGTCTTTACTATTGTAACAGTTTTTGAACATTTAGATTTCACTGTAAGCATATGTCAATAGTAATATCTTAAAAACAATCCGGAATTGATAACCAATAGTGCTAAAACTGCTAAAGATTTAGTTTATGTCAGTAATCTGGCAGCAGCAATTTGTATTAATTAAAGCCAAAGTGGGTTGATTTAAATTAGAAAACACGCCGTTGCAATAATCCAGATAAGATTAAATAAAAGCATGAATAAGCTTCTCTGTATCTTTAAAACTCAAAAACGCTCTCCTTGGAAATATTTAATAACTGATAAAAACACTACTTAAGCTAATTCTATGTGTGATATTCAAAATTCAAATTGGTGTCAAAATAAATACCCAAATTTCTGTTAAATATATTGGGGAACAACTTAACATCTGACTTTTATTAAAGCCCTTAACGATAACTTCAGTTTTCACAGTATTTAATTCATTAAATTAAATACAAGCCATCCAGTTGCTTATATCTGCTAATGCTCAGAGGACATATAAGCTTGTCGATAATTGGAGCACATTGATCAATATAACTGTGTAAATCATATGCAATTTATGATTTTAAGGATTACAGATCCAAGAGGTAACATCTATATTTTAAAAAAACAAGTAATAAAAACTCAGTTTGTGTTTTAGCGCAATTTTCTCAAGTTCAGATTCAGGTCAGATCTGAAGCAAATAAGGTAGGGAAGACAAGCTCTAAGCTCTGTGTGCTGTTTGAGCTATTCAGATGGTATAATTCAGTGGAAAATGAATAGGAATTGTATTCTGTATTGGCGAAATATTTTAGTAACATATGATAATTAATCAATATTTCTCCAAATATACAACAATAGTTTAATAGGTGAAAAGGCAATATTTTTCTTATTTCCCTTCATATAAAGTTTTAATTAATTTTTGAAGCATAAAGGAAAGATTTTTGATCAATTCTTTTTTTCTAATATTATTGTAAATTTTAGAAGCTATCGATTGCAATTTGTTTCAACTCGATAGCTATTATGGTTGCCGAGAAATTTGCAAAAAAATGAATTTTTTTTGGAATTTCCAGGAAATCCAAAATCTTTTCCTGGATTTTTTTGTGTGTTCCCGAGATTAGACCTTCCTTAACATAATGCCGAAAACCCGAAGTCTCTAGGTGGTCTGGTTGAGGAGTAGATAGAAGTGCAAGATTGGTGCGCACAGACAGAACAGAAATCATGAGTTAACAATCGCAATTTTGTCCGGTGGAAAATTGCGCTAAAAAAATGTATTGGTCCCATAGTTGATTATAGAAGGGGATGATAAATCATCTCCAACTGATGTAATAAAAGAACAAAACCCTGAACTGCCACCTATCTATTTAATGTATCAATTAAGATTGAATGACCAACTGTATCAAAAGCTACAGTCAGATCTAAAAAATTTTTTTTTAAAGAGCACTCTTCAGCATACTCTGCCATCAGTAAATCATTTGTCACTCTTAAAAGGATTTTTTGTGCCCTGATTTTCTCTGAAGCCAGCTAGATTCAATGAAGCAAAAAGACAACATAATTTGACCTTATGGGTCATATTTTAAGCATATAAACGCTCGGTCTAAAGCGTATGGCGCACTTTGGATGTGTCCGAATCCACTTTTGCTTGTTTAACGATGGGGAAAAAAAATGGTCGGTGCACCCAGCGCATGGTCTAAAAGGGTTCTCACTAATCTCTTTAATGAGTAATGGGTGTGTTTTGGGCTTTACATGCAATAAAACAGAGTCTCATCTCCCATTCCCTAAAAGCCAGTTGTGCTAGTGCCATGGCAAATTCCCTTTAGCCTGTATGAGGGAATTTGATAGTGGAGAGAGACTGAACGTGTCTCCAGAGAGCAAACAGATCTGCTTGTGCGCGAGGTAAACGTGCGCAAGCAGACCATCTACAGAACAAGCCGGATTCCACCGTTTCTTTATGTACACAATAAGAATCTTTAACATTGTAATCCTTTTATTTTTAATATTTGCCATGTTTGTGTATTGCTGCGCATCCTTGTGTGTGTAATTAGCAGAGTGGACGCACGTTGTGGACCCGCCTATAGGCGCATTTTACTAACGTGCTCTTTAAATAACAAAAGAAAATATTGCCAGGTTTCAGTTGGTCAATGGCGCAGTCTATTTCTCTCGCCTCAAAATAGCAATGCACCTGAACACTCCTGGTTTTCAGGCCAGCAGCCCAAGTTCCACTGTCACTTTTGGGGCTTGATCAGCGGGGCTTCTTCGAAGCCAATGGCCAGGGTTTTTGGCCCGGCGAATACCTTGGTCCAAAGCAGGGCTTGAGGAGTGGCCATGACCAAAGGCAGAGTTTAGGAAGAGTCAGGATAGGGTCATCACCGCTGTTCATTTCAAATGATATTATACCAGGCTACCATCTCTGAACTTCAACATTGTAACATTTTAAATAACTTTCAGCTAAAAACTCACTTTCAGACACCAGTGAGTGTTAGGTCAGTGGCTATTGAACCCACCCATCATATTGTTAGCCCTGGCTCGTGTAACAGACGTAGGCTAGTGAGAGCTGTGTATGTAAACCTCACTACCGTCATCTCAAGAGGCGTTCTAGAGACTGCAGACTTCAGCATCATTGTTTGAGCATCCGCCTCCCATTCGGACAGGACTGGGTTTTAAATCCCGCTTAGAGTGAGGCCTGGGGCGCTATAAAAAGGAGGGGCTAAACGCGCACTGGCCATACAGTGGAATAGCGCCTGTTGATGGTTTTGAATAAAAACCCTGCGGGCCCTATTTTAACGATCTGAAACGCAAGTATCAAGCGCGCAACGCAAGTAACATTGTGGGCGGATCTTGGGCGCTGTTGCTATTATACCGACGGGATAAATGACTCTTGCGCCCGACGCAAATCTAATAGGGGTTGGTCTGAAGTAGCTACATTACTCATAGGTGTGGTTTGGGCGTAACGTGAAATAAACCAATCAGAGCAACATCTCACATTCCCTTTAAGAGCAGGCGCGCTTGTTCCATGGCGGACTGCTATTATAACGGCGGATTTGCCAGGCACACGCCAGGAGCGGTTCACAGCTGAGGAGACCGATGCTCTCGTCAGGGCCGTAAAAGTCAGAGAAGTGACATTGTATGGGTATGGGAGAAACCCAACCAAAATAGCTTAGGTTAAACAGGCGTATAATAATTTGGGTAAATGTGTAAGCTAGATTTATGCCTATTTTTTCACATCTTCATGGACACAATGATTTCCCTCTATGTTAATATTTTTCCTTGTAATAATGTATGATTTGCAAAAATTAAAACTGCTGCTTCTGTGTAGATCAGAGAAGCAAAGTGTATGCGCGTTGTGCACACGCTACATTATGGCCAAGCATGCGCCCTTAAAATAGCATCTGAATAACACGCGCAACGCACCACTGACTTTAGACTAGGTTTTTCCTGGTCAGTGGCGGAATTGTTTTCTGGAACTGCAAAATAGCACCAGGGAACATTTGCGCCAGAACACGCCTCCTTTTTTGCGCTGAACTGCCCCCAGGAGCACAAGTTCATTTCCTAATTTATTGACATGCGTCTGTGCAGGGAAAAGCCAGCTGTGTGCGGGTGCAAAATAGGAATGATACCTGCGTCAGCGTACAAAGTCAATTGCGCTGGGTGCAAGATAAGGCCCTATATTATGACAGTTAATAGTTATTAATTTTGAGATATTAGCAGAACTTGCAGCTGATAAAAGCCCTTTCAACTGCACAAAATGAACATGAAGTTTTGTTGATTTCAATGCACGTTCTATCTTCCTACACTCTCTCCTTAAATTACATATATCCTTTTTCATCCAAGGTACTTGATGAATAGGGGAAAATGGAAATTATTTTTGTGGTAATCAACATTATTCCACAAATGCTGTCAATTGAGTTTAACTAGCACTGAAACCAGAATTTTACCAAACTATTTACATCTTGAAATGTTTAATTATTTTGTAGCTTGAGATGATAGAAACACCGTCATCACACTAAACACTCAATCAACACACTGAGCTGAAAATACAATTTTGTTGACTAGATCGATCCAGATTTCTGTTTATTCGCTCATGTTTTTCAGCTCGTCTGCCTGTTCCTGTCATCATCAGTAACTCTTCACACTGTTCTTCATCATCATCAAATTGTTCATTGGTGTGTTCATCAGTGTTGAATGTGAGTGATGCGACTCTCTCCTGGTACGCAGGAATCAGTGTATTGTCCAGCATCAGTGTGTGTGATCTCAGCATCAGTCTCTCTCTACCTCTGGAGGTGGAATATCAGGATAAAAACACCTACAGCTGTGTGCTGAACAATCCCATCAGCAACCAGACCACACATCTGGACATCAACACACTCTGTCACACATGTGCAGGTACCACAGCACTGATGATATATGTGTGTGTTTACTGACCTGATCTCTGTCTTCTGTTGTAGATCTGATTCAGTCACTTACATTAATGTCTCTCTTTTCCTCTCCTTCAGTTCCTCCAGTCTCAGTGTCTCTGATAGTGTTGATCTCTGCTGGATCTCTGATGATTGTTGTTGTTGTAGTCGTGATCTGCTGCATCTGCAAGAAATGTAGGAAAAAGGGTTAGAAGACCATGCAATTATCTGTATAAATGTTTATCTTTTTTAAGACACAAGTATTGAAACTCATTTTAATTCATCTGTATTATTGTTAATGCAGTTCAGACCCGGAAGGAAGACAGAAATAATTCAGCATCCTGTCAACAAAAAATGGTAAGATCATTAAGTTGTTGCAGTCAAGCTTTTGTTGAGTAAAATGCCTTAAACAGAACCAAATAATAATAATAATAATAATAATAATAATAATAATAATAATGTTTTATACTATTTACTAAGTAGGCTATAGGCCTATTGTTTTTACCAGTGTAAACATTAACATAGTTCAATTTTGCAGTCCTACAAATTGATTAGCACAAATCAAAATCTATTAGCACGCAGAAAAGTGTGGTATTTTACCTCAATAAAACATACTCGTATTTACTTACCGTATTGTTGCAAACCCGCATGTCACTGTGAGTCAACTTTCTGATTAGGTATTTTATCTTCTTTTGTGTTTCCCGGAAGAAAGTAACGTTAACTTAAACTTAACTGCACTTCCGTGTTCAGAGAGAACTTAAGACGCTCGTCCTTCTTTTTTCATGCTCTTTAATTTACCACTAAGAACAGTTTTCTAAACTTGGACATATGCTTAGAAATTGCGCAAGAATAACAGGGTGAGTTGACGTTTGACCCAATTTTATGGTTTCACGCATATAGGTTTAACTGGTGGTGTCTGTTAAGTTGTGACTCCAGAAGTGAAACGTCGGCCGCAGATTCGTCAGTTATTAAAAATGAAAACTTTTTTAGCGCAACATTTTCTCACTACATGCTATGTTGGTATTACTGTGATTTCATTACCTGAAAGGGCAAAAGAACGTCATCGAATCTGATATCTTCCTGACAGTATAACCATTAGCAATGCCACAAGAATATATCAACTTCAGCAGAACGCCACGGAGTAGAAGGTAAAGTCGCGCATGCGCAATATAACGCCGTTCCATCAGTGGCCAGAGGCTGTGGCTTGCTTGAACAGTTACCGTGGATTGAATTCATGTAAGAAATCCCATCTTGAAATTATATACAATCCACCAGATAAAATATATATTTTATACATTACATTGACGACAACGACTATTTAACAATAATATATAATGAATTAAAATTTTAAACTTTGTCCGGTCATAAGTAGGAATTTTACAGAAACATAATAATTCATAGCATTCATAACAAGATAGGCTATTTAAATTTAAAGCCAAATTGTGTTACTTGTGTTTCATTTTTTATTTTTTTTTAACATGACTGCATTTTCCTTGCAGAAATCAAAGAAGGATCCTGTGTATGCAAATTTCCCCAAAAAACGATGATCAAATATCTACTGGAATAAATGTTAGCGCTCGTACAGCCTTGACTCACTCCTCATAGTTCAAATTAATCCTCTGCCAGGATGTTTTAACTGTCATACGTTTTACACTTTCATATGTTGTTATTGTAATGTCTGAACTTGTGTTTTCTGTGTTAGTTTAATTTAGTGGTTCACGAATAGCATGGCATCCGGAAACTCAACTAAAATATCTTAGCTTAATGCACATGGAAATTCACTTTTGACTCAACACAGTGTTTTTGGATGCACTCTTTTTTGTCAATAATATTATTTATTTACATTCTTTATTGTTGTGTTACATTCTGTAGCAGTATAATCTTATATATTGTCTAGTGCACTGTCTGGAGTGTACCCAACTATGGAATGACAAAGCTGACATAATAATAAATAAATAAATAAATATACAAGAAATAAAAACAAATACATAACTAAATACACAAAGTATTTATACTTTGATATCCTTATTTATAATTGTATTTCCCCCTGATTTATTTATTTTTTATTTCCTTATTTATTCATTTTCACATTTATTTATGCAGATATGTATGTCTATATTTTGTATTAATTTTGATGTTTGCGAAGTGGCGGAAGAAAGTAGGCCATCTAACCCAACTGTCTAGCTGTCTGTTGTCTGTACACTGCCATAATCCACTTCACTTGTATCTGACTGCGACCAACAAGTTGTGCACCAAACAAAACGCCAACCTTCGCTGACGTCGTCGCTATAGTACTGTACGTCGTCAGCTAATTTAGATAGGCCTACTTTATTTTGTCACCCCACAAAACATAAAAATGAATACAAAAAATGCTCCATTTAAAAATAGTGTAAAAAAAAAGCCCATATATTTGATCATTTTATAATATTACATGATATACTAGATATTACACAAGAAGAGAAAAAAAATCTTTCTTTTTTGCTGTTTTGCCACACACACACACACAAAAAAAAAAAAAGAGTTCCAAACTCCACAGAACCGCTCCGCGCAACATGTGGGGTCTGTTTTCTTACTGAATGGATCAGTATTTGAACAAATCGGCTGAATTAAATTACTGTTGCCATATACATATCATTAGGAATAACCAATGAAATGAATCAAAATATAATTAACTATCCGATCTCACATAAAAAAAAAATATATATATATTTTGACTCTGTGCCTGAAGTGACACTTACGAGCTGGGCCTGCTTTAAAGGGATACTCCACTTTAAAATGAAAATTCTGTCATCATATACTCACCCTCATGTTGTTTCAAACCTGTATGAATTTCTTTCTTCTGCTGAACAGAAAAGAAGATATTTAGAAGAATGTCAGTAACCAGACAGTTTCTGGTCTCATTGACTTCCATAGTAGGGAAAAAATATATACTATGGAAGTCAATGGGACCCAGAAACTGTCTGGTTACTGATATTCTTCTAAATATCTTCCTTTCTGTTCAGCAGAAGAAAGAAATTCCTAAAGGATTGAAACAACATTCATTTTAAAGTGGAGTATCCCTTTAAGAAATTAAAGAGGATCAAAAACATAACGACCAAATGGGAACATAAATTATTTTTATAATTATATTGTTTAATAGGTAAAAGATCTTGACCAAAAATGTATGCACCTCTAGATGGAAATAAAATATGTTATTTCATTTAAGAGATGCATTAAATTTTCCTCC
This sequence comes from Abramis brama, assembly GCA_022829085.1. Lineage (NCBI taxonomy): Eukaryota > Metazoa > Chordata > Actinopteri > Cypriniformes > Leuciscidae > Abramis > Abramis brama. The sequence goes on along the minus strand of CM040773.1, from coordinate 32,770,107 downwards.
AGCACATCCCAACTACTTTCAAATTCATTTTTTTTTTTTGGATCTTTAACATCATTTCGCTTTTGAGAATGGTCAAATCATATTGTGTAGCTATACGTAGTGGGGAACTCCTTTCCTCAAAATATTGAAGCCTATATTTAAAACCAGAGAATGTCTAATAAGGGGAGAAGTTCCACTCTCAGTAAACTTCCGGCTTCTGAACTGGTTGCAGTTCCACTCTGGTTCCATATGGGGGCACTCACAGGACGAGTGCAGAATGAATGGAGGTCTATGGCACTATACCCATCAAAATCCACTTTTCTCAGGATATATTTTTTTGTCTAGTAATTTGAATGTTGTATTCTAAAGGAGATGCAAAGAAATTACACATTGCTGGGTGTTAGATTCTAAAAGAGTCACTTTGTTATTGTAAGAGTCACTTTGTATTTTATTTTTATACATTATTTTGTCTTGATTAATAATTATTTGCTTAATTTAGTTTATCTCTCTTTTATTTGATACATTTATGTTCACATATCTATGTTTCTTACATAGATAACAAACAAACACTTAAGATCAACTGATGAACATCAGAGGTAAAAAAGCAACAGTCGGCAAACTGTCTGGGACAGGAGAGAATGAGTCCACAAGTCTCTGTGATCAATATCTAGAGCAGTGGTTCCCAAACCTGTCCTGCCGGCACCCCAACACTGCACATTTTCTTTGTCTCCCTAATCAAACACACCTGATTCAACTCATCAGCTCATTAACCCATGTGATAATGAGCTGATGAGTTGAATCAGGTGTGTTTGATTAGGGAGACAAAGAAAATGTGCAGTGTTGGGGTGCCGGCAGGACAGGTTTGGGAACCACTGATCTAGAGCAGCAGCACAAATAAAAAAAGAGAGCGAGAGAGAGAGAGAGAGAGAGAGAGAGAGCGAGAGCGAGAGAGCGAGAGAGCGAGAGAGAGAGAGAGAGAGAGAGAGAGAGAGAGAGAGAGAGAGAGAGAGAGAGAGAGAGAGAGAGAGAGAGAGAGAGAGAGAGAGAGAGAGAGAGACCATATCAGCATCAGGGAGTTTCAACATGGCAGTGAATGCACTAAAAGAAAAAGCTCGAAGAGCTATACATGCAATTAAGAGAAAATTTTATAACTTCCAAATTCCAATTAAAATCTGGCTTAAAATATTTGACAGTGTCATCCAGCCCATTGCGCTGTACGGTAGTGAAATATGGGGTCCACTCAGTCATCAGAGCTATACCCATTGGGACAAACACCCAACAGAATCTCTTCATGCAGAATTTTGCAGATACATTTTACACGTACACAGAAACACACCAACAAATGCATGCAGAGCAGAATTAGGCAGATACCCACTGATAATTAACATCCAAAAGAGAACACTCAACTTTTTTAACCACCTGAAATCCAGCCCCCAAGACACACTTCACTCCAAAGCCCTCCGAACCCAAGAGCTGAGCCCAGAGAAGAGTCCCCTATGTCAGCTGGTACTGAGGCAAACTGACCCACGCCAGAGACATGAGCAGCCTCAGAACAACACTGCCTTCCAAACACCAATCAGAGTCAAGCAAATCATAGCACAATGCAAAGAAACCTATCTGGAACATTGGAAAGAAGAAACTAAAAGCCAAAGTAGACTAGAATGTTATTTGACCCTAAAAAGAGATTATAAATTAGCAGAATATCTCTCTACTGTCAGAGATAGAAAGCAGAGACAGATCCTAACCAGGTACAGGCTCAGTGATCACAAATTGGCAATCGAAACAGGAAGACACAAAAAATCATGGCAACCAAAAGAAAGCAGAACGTGTGATCACTGTTTGACAGGTGAGGTTGAGACAGAGATGCACTTTCTCCTACAATGTGAAGCGTTCAAAGACACAAGGAACCTTTACTTTAACAAATTTAACCATATAATCCCAAACTTCAAAGACCTGAATGAAATTTCTAAATTAAACTTTCTCCTGGGAGAAGGAGACAGAACTTATCTTGCTGCCCAATATGTACAAACATGCCACAACCTGAGGGGCAGTGAGTGACCGACACACAAATATATCCAAACATTGTGTTAAGTTTCATAACTTATATATAGTAAAGTTATTACTATATAAGAACATTACTATATGTTTTTTTTTTATTATTATTTATTTATTTTTTATTGTTCATATAACTGTTTTATTATGTTTGTATATATTACGTATATATTTTATTTGTATATTTTATATATGCTTTGGCAACATTGTTTCAAAAACTTTCATGCCAATAAAGCCCCTTTGAATTGAATTGAATTGAATTGAGAGAGAGAGAGAGAGAGAGAGAGAGAGAGAGAGAGAGAGAGAGAGAGAGAGAGAGAGAGAGAGAGAGAGAGAGAGAGAGAGACAGACATTACAGGACATAACAACCATAATAATGTTGCTACAGAAAGTGCATCAGTGATGAATTTCCTATACTAGATTATTCAATATTAGCTTAGATATTTCTGATAACAAAAATATTTTAGAGACGCACAGATTCAAGATGTTATGAATGAATCATATGTTTTTAATAATATCACATACGCATACAAAGATTTTTCAAGTTTATTTTCTTGTTTCAGAAAAGAAAACAGTGTTTGTGTGGGTTTTACTTCAAGTCACTTTTTCCCTTGGCTGATGTAAAGATAAGGAAATATTCTGCCCACAATGCAAGAAACACAATATTTGTCTCTAAAACAGCTTATTAAAAATAAAATAAAAACCTTAGTATTAGGTAAACTATAACATGCAAGTCCACTTCTTATTGATTTATGATTAGATCTGTAATAAAATCTTTTGAGAGGAGTTTATCATATATTAGCTTTGACACTTAAATGGCTTTTCTTCAACTATTTAAGTGACATAAATAAAAATCATGAAACACCTCTATTGATTAATATACTTACAATGAGCACCAGACAAAAAGAAAAATCTAAAAATTGGAACAAGGGATCAAGATTGCTGCCAAAGAAAAAAGGGATACTGCAAGTTTAAAGCTGAAGGCTAGACTGGAAAAAAGTAGGCCTATTAAAATTAAGGCAATCGTCTCCATCAAACAGTCATAATATTCCAACAAACATATCAGCAAAATACAATAAGTGAACTTCATTTTTGCCCATTTCAACCATGAACATAGATATACCTAATGTATGAAGATTTATTTGTATTGTTTTATCAAGTATAAACACATCTGTGTGTTATTATGGCTGTAACACTCCTCCATAAGTATTTCTCAGGTTTAACGCAGCAACATTTAACAGAGCCTGTATCATATATGAGTCCAGTTTCTGGCATTGAACAGAATAAATACCTGAATGTTTCACCAACTTTAAAATACATAAATGATATTTCAAGCTTATTAAGGCTGGGTTTAGTTACAGTCTAGCTGCTGGAAAGTGTTTTCTGATGAAGGTGAATGACTAAGGGTTAGCGTTAGTGCTTAAACCATAAACATTATCAACATAAGAATACCAGACATTTCCAGTAACAGCAACAATACCAGTAAAACCAGTATCAGTAGTGCAGACTGTCCTTGTGTTGAGGAGGAAAATCTTGGTCATAATGCCAACAGAGGATGTAAACAGACGGGACAAAATTACTGAGATGTCAAACCAGATCAGTATTATAGTGCAAATGACAAGAAACAGAGATAGTCTCACTGTTTCTGTATGGATCACAGTATCAGCTTTAATAAACCTCTATGAGAAACATCAAGCACTCGCTGATATACTGCTGGAAACTGTTGCTCTGTTTCTTACTTTATTGCTCATATACTGTTTAAGGCTAAATGTGTTCATTCATCATTTAAATCATAAAAAAAATCTAGCTAACACTTTAATATAACGTTCAGTGGTTAGTTAATAATAAATGAATCATTTACAAAACATTCATAAATAATTAGCTAACATATGCTAACATTTATGTATGTTTTGTATATTCTGTTACAAGTCATTTACAAGTGATTAGTAAATTATTAACTAATCATTTATGAAACATGACTATGCATTAAGAAATGATTAATAAGTTAAACTGTTCATTATTTTATGTATGTTTTGTAGATTCAGTTATAAGTCTTACAATTGATTAGTTAATGATTAACACATTTACAAGTGATGAATAGTTTACACTTTAGATCAGGGGATGCAGAAAGTGTTGTAAATGATTTATTCATGCGTTTACACATCATTGTGTTGAACACTGTTACTTACCTGTTACAAATGATCTGTATATATATACAAGGCATTTACAACACTTTCTGCACCCTCTAATTGTTACATACATAAAAAAACAAAAGTAACATAATGTGTTAAACATTTATGAAATGCATATTCATGTTTTGTAAATGATTAGTTAATCGTTTAGACCTAATCAATTGTAAATGACTTATAACTGATTCTACAAAACTACAATAATTGACATATCACTTATTAATCATTTATGAACGCATAGTCATGTTTCATAAATAATTAGTTAATCATTTATTAATCACTTGTAAATGACTTGTAACAGAATTTATAACTTGCTAATCATTTATGAATGTTTTGTAAATGATTAGTCATCATTTAACTAACCATAAATTACTTACAACTGAACGTTATTATAAAGTCTTACCATTTGTGGCAATAGCCAAATATAGACTACATTGTATGGGTCAAAATTATATTATCGATTTTTCTTTTCTACCATAAAAATATAAAACTTTTCGTTTTTTGAGTGAATGCAGCGCAATCGCGTAAATGGACAACTTTAAAGGCTTTTTTCTCAATGTTTCGATTTTTTTTGCACCCTCAGATTCCAGATTTTTAAATAGTTGTATCTTGGCCAAATATTGTCATATCCTAACAAAGCATACACCAATGGAAAGCTTATTCTTTTCAGCTTCCAGATGTTTAAAGTATATGTATAGGTATAAATCTCAATAATTAAAAAAAATACCCATATGGTTTTGGGGTCCAGGGTCACATATTGACTGGTGTTGGTACCAACTAGTGAAATATATGAATCATGACACAATTACTCTATGAGCGTGGAGAGTTTCAGCTGCATTCTCTGCATCATTTTCTAATTCTCTTCAGTGTCTCTTTCAATGAAAGTATCAAATTGAGTCTGAGTCGGATTTAAGGACGTATCCTCCTCCTCAAAGGACTGTCATTGGGATCATGTGGTGGGTTATCAGAATTACCCTCCTGTAAGAAAACATAGATTCACAGAAGATTAAAGTGATGATGAGGATTGATATTACACAAATACGAAAATACTACAGACTTGGAATTGTGTTTTCCTGTTGTTTGAACAGAAGTTTTCAGTTCCTAAATATTTAACACTGTCTTAAAGTCGACATGAAATCAAAATTGACCCTATTTACTTTGTTAGCGCATATTACTAGTCTTGTGGTTAACAATTAATCCGTGCAAGTTAATACAAAGAAAAAAATAGTTTGCCGTGGCAATCTTTAATCAAAGTCTGAAAAGTTACTTCCGGTCTGAAATGGCGTTTCTTCTCTGATGACGTCAGTTTGACGGCTTGGGTTGCAAACGCTAAACCACTCCCCTCAAACCATTAGTCTGCTATGAGCAGAGATGGAGAGGAGGAGCGAGTGAAAGCCTGCCCTATGTTCAATATTTCCTTTCACTTGGAAATACATCACAACACTGGAGAAAAGTCGTTTCCGGTTCACTGAGACTTTTAACTGCATCAAACAGTCATCACATATATTAAGTATTATAATTTCAATATCACATGTGTCTAAAATGGTTAAACTGGTGTTTTCATTAATTTTTTCAATAAATCTTTTTACATTTTAAGTTTATTTGTGAGTTATTAGAGTTTTTGATTGTTTTGTCTGCCTCATCGTTAAATAAACGCTGCTTCTTTACTGTTAAAAATAAAAAAGTAAAGGGCAAATAAAAGGCAACATTTCACATTTACATTTTGTACATTTTATTTACATTTATGTTAAACACAGAATTATACTGATATAATATTCAAAATATATTGACACCATTGTTCTTTGTCTTTTTATTTAATTTTATTTATTTTTGCACAGTAAATCTCATATAATCTCACATAAAAGTGAGTAATACTTACATCCTGTGGTACTTCTGCATGGCTCTTTCTGTGTCGATAGTAAATCACAGCAGCAGCAGCAAACACCAGCAGAACAACAGCAACTATTCCTGCTACAGCTCCTGGAGACAGACCTGAACCTGGAATCAGACAGACAGAAATTATTACTGGAGAATAATATAATGTTTACAAATATCTCTGACTGATATTTACACCACTTTGGTCATAAGTTGTATAATATTGATTTTAACTGATAAATATGGTGGTTTTAACAACAGTAGTTAATTATGTTTATTACATTAATCAAAGTTTGCTTTTTTTCATTAGCATCCCACAACCAAACAACTTTTTGAGTTGATTTTTAAATATTTGAGCTGTTTTTAAATAAAGGAAAATGAATTGAATGACTGAATTATACCAATGACAGAAACACTGAATCTCTTCATTCTGCTGATGCTGAATCTGCTGTTGATGATGATGATCAGTAGTTTATATTCTCCAGAGTCTGTGTTTCTGGTGTTTGTGATGATCAGAGATCCAGTCTGATGATCCAGCTTCAGTCTGTCTCTGAATCTCTCTTTACACTGATCATCTGTACAGATCTTACTCTGATCTCCACTGATTTCAGAGACGAGAATGTCTTTAAAATACCACGTCATTGAATAATTTGGGTTTTTTACACCAGGATCTAAAGTGACCGATTCTCCCTCCTTCACTGTCTTTCTCTTCACTTCATCTCGTTCAGCAGCAGAAACACCTGAAACACAAACCAACAGATGCTGGAGGATCTTTTGCTGAAAACAAACAAAAACTACACAACATGAAAGCAGTGATGCGATTACACAACCTCAGAAAAGACTCTATTGGAAACTGTTTGGTTTGTGCCTAAAAGCACAATAACAATGTGTTTTAAACATATAAACTGCATTTAAACATTCATAAATGACTCACCAGTAACAGAAACATTAAAGATCTTTTCCCTGTTGCTGTTGTTGATGATCTTCAGTTGATATTCTCCAGAGTCTGTGGTTCTGGTGTTTGTGATGGTCAGAGATCCAGTCTGATGATCCAGCTTCAGTCTGTCTCTGAATCTCTCAGTATCATTATTACACTGAACATCTGTACAGATCTTACTGAGATCTCCACTGATTTCAGCTATTAGAGTGTTATTATAATACCATTGAATCTCTTCTGTGTGGTTTGTTTCAATACCAGTGTTTAGAGTGACTGAATCTCCCTCCATCACTGACACTGACACTTTATCTGATCCAACACCAGAGGCAACTGGAGAAGAAACAGTTATGCAAAACAGAACTATGCAATAGAACTGTGATTTTTTTTTTCTTCTACAGATCATAAAGGTTGTGGAGAAATAGGGGAGCGCGGGGCACAACCTAACGCGGGGTTAGTTACACGCTTGTTTTAAATACTTCCGCACATGCTTGGATGACGAAACTTTGTGTATTTACTAGTTGCCATATCAACACTATATAGAAAAAAAAAGATTTTTTTGGAAGATATCCATAGACATTTATTAAACCATAGCAAAAGTAAATTTCTTGCTTAAGTTAATTTTTCATCTCTATTTTTTGTGTTTATTTAAAATAAGACAAATCTGATATTATTTTAATCTCCAAGATGTAATTTAACAGTTTAGATAGTTCTTTAATGCTTCGCTAACTAGCAGAAGACACTAGCCGGGTTTAAATCCCAGTTGTGCAGGCGGGGGCATGTTGTAACACTGCGTTACAATGTGCCCCTATTAGAAATATGTTATTATATTCTATACTTTTATTAATTTTATTGAGAAAACGTGAGAAAAAGGTGAATAAAGACTGAGTGTCAATGTCCAGAAATTACTAATTATTTATTTGTTTTGAACTATGTTGTATAGCTGTGTTTTCCTGTGTTCGTAGTCAAAACTCAAAAATGAGTTTATATTTAATTATTAAAAATTGCCATTATTTTATATGAAAAAGTTTTTTAATTGTATTCTATTTAGAAAATATTTTAGTTTGTCTTTTTTTTATTAGATCAGATAACATTTTAAGCTGTCATGTTATGTTACAATGTGTCCCACACATGTTACAATGTACCCCACCTATGGGGCATGTTGTCACATTTCACTTCCATTCTTTCGGGGTATATTAAGAAAAAAAGTATATACTGTATTAATAAAACAAAAACACATAATTGTAGTAGACATGTGGGAAATTAATTTGGGAAAAAATAAATACTCTGAAACATAAGTAGATTTACACAAACTGAGAAAGTCAAAAAGCGTTAGTTTGTGCCCCGCTCTCCCCTATGTCTGTATTCAGTGGCGTAACTTTTGTTTTAAAAAGTGTGTGTGTGTGTGTGTGTGTGTGTGTATGTATGTGTGTGTGTGTGTGTGTGTGTGTGTGTGTGTGTGTGTGTGTGTGTGTGTGTGTGTGTGTGTGTGTGTGTGTGTGTGTGGGGGGGGTGGGGGGGGGGGGATTTATGAATGCTAAATCATAAATCGATGTATGTACAATAATATTACGATGTCCAGCAATCGAATTAAATAGTGCATGGGTTTAATTTGTCGTTTAATGAGGTTTGATATTTTGGTGTGGGTAAATCCGCTATAAAATTATAAATTGAAATGGTCAAGTCAGTGATAGAACCTTTGCCAAGCGTGTCAGAGGTTCTGGGTTCTAATCCCTCGTATAGATTTTTTTTTTTTTTTATTAAAACCGATTATGTTTATCAGTGGTTGTATATCAGGCAAGCATACGATTGTATGGATTTTGTTTTGTAATTTCACCGGAACGAATAGAGAATCTCCACAACGGATTGAAGCGCGCGTCCGAGTGAAGACTGTGCGGGAGCCACACGAGAACACAGTATCAGCGCCACTGATCGCAGCGGCAACGAGCACTTGATCACTTGATTTCAAAAACACCACATTTCAGCGCTAGATCGCCTCTTACAAACGAACTAAATGAATGCTCTGCTAGTTAACTGGAGATGTTTTATTTAGCCTATTTGTATTGGTACATTCGTGCCGCGAGATGTTTCAAAAGTGGTGGGGACAATTTTGACCTTACCAAAAAGTGGTGGGGACATGTCCCACCCGCCCCACCCGCAAATTACGCCTATGTCTCTATTCATAATGTAACATGCAAACAAACAGCAGAAGAACATCATTGATTTACACATTTACTCATCAGACAAACATACATGAGTTTCATGAATGATCTTAACACACAATCAATCCACACCCTGATTCATATTTTTTACCCCCTTTCCCTATATATTTGCATATTTATATAATCAAAAAATGTCATAGTCTCATATTGGATAGGCTATTAGATGAATGCTCATCTAATAAGAAGAAAACTAGGCTATATTTTCTTCCACTGCATTAAAAGTGCTTTTTCTACTAAATATTTTTAGTCTAATAGTAATATTTATAATTTTATTCATTTGGCAGAAGCTCACTCACATTTCAGTCAAGCTACATTTTATCAGTTTATGCACTGATGTAATTTACAAAGTCCAATGCCATTTTAACAGAACTAACAACTGATCTGGGCTGATTCTAGATTTGTTTTCACCCGATAATAATCCTATCACCACTACGATACATTATAAGTTCACAAAAATAAGTGCATGACCAGAAAATAGATTGTAACATATTTTGTCTTACCTTGGTCGAGTAAAATCAAAATCACCGGGAGCAAATTAACGGGAAGGTTCATTTTCACGCTGAAATGTCAGCCCGGTCGGTCAAATGCCTGAAAGATGAGATTATCTATAGATCTATGCTACCTGTTGAGCCACTCGTGACAGACTTGTTATGCCGCAAATTAGTTAAAATCTCTCGGAATCTAGAGCGAGCGCGCATGCAAAACAGAGACTGCTCCAAACTGCGTAGCACGCGCACGGCAGAGAGGGAAAGCGAGCGAGAGACCTTGCGTGTGCAGAGAGCATCCGGAACTAGAATAACTTGAATAAGGGAAACAATTAACCTGATAAAAATAAGAAAAGGCAACATATGTATTTTAAGAGAATTAGTTCAATTATGTGGTTTTACCACTGGTCCCCAGCATGCTTTTAATTGTACAACATAACTTACAAACTTACAAAACCTAAATCGCACTTGAGTCAACTTAAAATGAAAAGGCATATTATACTAAAAATATTTAATTAATTGAGTAATACACTAAATATTTTTATTTAATGAGGTAGATTCCATTAAAGAAATCAAGCCATAAAACCTACTCAGAAATATAATGTGTAATATTGTTGCCATTTAAGTAAGTAGCACAATGAATTTTTTACATTTATATGGAAAATTATAGAAGCTTGTTGCCGCTGCGAAAAAAAAAAAAAAGCTTAAAATTTGTACGTTTCTCAAAATTATGACTTTTATATCCTCAGAATTGAACACAATTCTGAAAAGCTTAACTTTCTTTTATTCCACAACAGCAACAACCTTCCACAAATATCATTCCACACAACTAAATATTAAATTTATACAATTTTAAAGGTGCCAGTAAATGACAGAAAGAGGTTGTTGTTGGTCAGTTGGTTCTGTTACTGAAAGATAAAAGCATACGTGTATCTCATGATAGTTCGCAATGAGAAACATTACTACAAATGAATAGTGTGTTGGACAAGCCTCAAGCAACAACCACATAACCTTTTTATCAGTTGATTCATCAGGTAACCCACAGAATCTGCCGCTTGACTCCACCCTGCAAACAGTGAGAGGGAACAGAAAAACAAGACAAACCACATCAGGTGACAGGGAAATGCAAATGAAGGAGACAGAGGTCATTCATGAGCACAGCAAATGGACTGCATCTACAACCATATAGTTATACGAATGAATATCTGTAGATCTTCATAGGATTGAGTTGATATTAACACAATACAAAAAGACCAAGGAGTTAGATTACGTGACATTAAAACGTTTAAAAACCTGCAATGTTGAGTTCATACATATTAGATTGAAGTCTACTGGAGGCAAGTTGAGGTGAGAACCCAAACGCAAATTTACTTACAACAAGAACACAAAACCATGACAGGGCATGAAAACTCTGAACTAAAGCAGGAACACAGACACAGACACAGAGAACAAGAAACTGGAGCCAGAGCATAGAACAAACTATACTCAACAAAGCAAGGGCAAACAAGAAGGCTTAAATACACACAATAATAATGACAAGAAAAGGGACACCTGTGAACAATAACAATACACCATTACAACATGACACAACAGACAAGGGAACACAAGATAACAAAACTAAAACCAGGGGATCACATGATAGACACAAACACCAATGAACCACCAATAATCCCAAATAAGAAGAAGAACACCCAAAACGTGGCACATATAAACACACAAACCAGCACATAATCATCAAGGTTTCCCCATTTCTTTTGGATTTTTTTTTTTTTTTTTTCTGGGAAAACTCATTGGATCATTTGAAATCTTGACCATTTAAAGATGGCAAATGCAACAATATATGTCTGGAGTGGTCGAATGTGGGATCTACATATACATGTAGTTTATGCCATATGAGTCAACTAAAATGACAGTCCTTCCAGAAAATGAGCGTAACAGAGTTCAAGGTTAGGGAGGGAGGAGGCAGGAACTTGTGAATGAAATAAAAAAAACAATCAAAATGAAAGTAAAGTGGCAGTCATCCTCATCCATGAGAGACGACTCACGCCACCAGCCTTGCTCCGTTCCCCTGGGTCTTGGCCCCGCCCAGTCTGGTTCCTAGATCACACTTGCCTCAACAGCCTCACTCCATTCTTCCACCATAAAAATACAGTAAATATTGCACTTGCATCAACAGCCTCACTCCGTTCCTCCACCATAAAACAACAACACACTGTTTGGAAAAACAAATCATCATTAGCGATGGGAAGTCTCCCATCATGGCGACCATTTTACTGACTCGGATCTTTGAATCTCGTTCATCATAATGAACAAATCTTTTTTTTTCAAGTCATTTTGTTAATTTCAGAAGAATATAATTAAAATGTTACATGTTAATGGTTCACGAGCTAAAGAAAAAACAACTTGCACCGATGGTGAACTAACCATTTCTCAAATCGTTCATGATCGACCCATCACTAATCTTCATCGTGTCGAATGCATTGCTTAATCGGGCTCAGTCTGAAAGGCAACTACTTTTTGAAAAAATAATCAGTATTGAAAGATAGAATGAAGAATGTATATTCTTAAACATTTATCCAGTTGTGTGCACTACATCGAGACCCTTGCCCTTCAATCTCTAAGTGCCCTTTTGGTAATATTGCGGTGTACACCCAGAGACTGCGATGGATTTTCACGATTAATACCATTCCCAATCATCATATACTGTATCCCATATAGATATTTAGATAACCTCGCGGTAACTAAAGAGCCTATACTTTAGTTGTGTCCTCAAGAGTTAGGTGATCAGTCTATACAAATTCGTATTCTATTATAACAATAATAGATTTCCCCTTTGTATTATAAGTCTACCTTTTTGTGGTACTCTTCAACCATGTTTTCTATACAACAACCATGTCATATGCTGCCTCTTTGGCTAGGCTACTAGATCAATCAAATCATACATAAGTTATTCTTATCTCAAAAGTATGCTCACCCTCTGTCAGAATATGACGCATTTTTCCACCTGTGCAGCATCTCTGAGTGCCGGACAAAATTTATTGACAAAAAACTACCTTCAATGCATAATTAATATGTTCATAATGTGAAACCCTGCACAAAATAAAAGGTGGAAAAGATATGATGACTCCTACTCTCTGATCAGAGTACTGAAGTGATTAAGCACATTAAAGAACCGGCATTCAGTGGGGCAACACCCAGCATTGAGGGTTAATGGGTCCATTTATCTTAAAATTGATCTTCAAGAAATATAAGATGAAGGAAAATTATTTAAGAGCTAATTAAAGCCTAGTAGAGCATTTTTAAGAATTCAAGGCACTAAAGCACAGCTTTCATAAAATACAGTATAAAAAAGAGCATAGCACTGGGATAAATCATTATAAAGGAAACCGTAAAATTACAATGAACAAAGAAAGATGGTTATATTCGTTTACAGAGATGAAGGAAGCAGGATCTACATGCAGCAGTTTTATTAACAAACGTGCTCAAACTTCACAAAATAATCTCAACACAAGAACAGAACAACCTAAACATGCAACGTTAAGATCTGACAAAGAACAAGAACACAGGGTATACATAGACAGAACTGAAGAGCAAATTCACAAGACACACCTGAACTGAACTAGCAATCAATCAAACACCATAGAAACAAATAGGCAGGGGGCGGAGAAAGACAGAACTGAACTAATTGACAAAACAAAGACAAAGACAGAAATCAAAACAGACTGACAATCTGACACCTCCAGGGGGCTGTTCCATAAACCAAGATTAGAGTATAAGCCAGGCTTATTTCGGTTAGTCAGGCTTATTTTTGGTAGATTCGGTTTCATAAATCAAACTTAAAAAAGTTCAAACTCAGTTACCCTGGCAACTTATGCTGGGAAACTAGCCTGGTCCAGGGCAGGCTAACTGTCAGGCTAAGCCTCAGCTGTTACACAGATCCTCTAACACTGACCGACAAGAACACATGATATTACCACTGACACTCTCTCAGACCATTATTGGACTTTATTAACCACTATTAGTCCAAAAATAAATACACAGTATACAGAAAATCAACTTAAATAAGGCTACAATGATAAATTAGACAATATAGACCTATATACTGTATACTGTATTTATAGATATACTGTAGATATATAGATGGATAAATACTATATACTACAGGTTTTCTTTTTTTACTGGCTGAATGTTTTGTGTCCAAGATTTAATTAGATTGTTTTAAAGATTTATGAATACATTGCTCTCTGGTTTTGTTTGGCAGCTGTAGTACATGTTTATGATTAGAAGAACATTAGAACACAATCTAAAAAAAAGCTTTTTAAAGCAGAAGTTTAAATTTTACAAAAGCACAGTATAAATTTTAACTGTTAAGATGAATCTGAGCTTAGTAATTGACAGTATACTAGCCTACATTTGATTTACCCCAATAGTCCCTTTACAGTAACTGCTATCATAAAAATACACTTGTAGGTTTAAAATTCTAAATAAGGGACATGTAATGTCCAACTAACAAATATTTTAGCATATATATATATATATATATATATATATATATATATATATATATATATATATATATATATATATATATATATATATATATATATAATATAAAATGTACTTTATCATGTCTTTCAATTCAAACACATTTAACACAATTATACAAATGGACAGTTCCTTTAAAGACATCATATTTCCCCCCAATAAATATTCCTTATTTTTCCTTCTACTTTTTTTTCTTTTGTGATAATACCCACCAACACATACATATGATTTAAGGGGGAAAAGACAAAAAACAATAAATAAATATTAATAAAAATGTAACATTCACATATTTATATCAAACTCTTATAATGACACATAATTCCTAATAGTTATTCAAGTAATATTATTTAAATATCAAATGTTCAATATTAAATAAGTAAATAAATAAAATAACAAATAACTAGAAATAAAAGGGAGGGTTATATAAAAATGTAGTTAATGTAGTAAATATATATTCCTTTATTTTAAGGAATATTCTTTGATTTTAGAGTTGCACATATCTTTTCAAAATGTATACATTTGCTCTTAATTTCATGTTATCCTCTCCATAGTGTACTTTAGAAACTAAATCTATTCATTTAAAACTGGGGATTCTTGCTTTCTCCAAAAAAGTATTGCATTAAAAGCTGTAATTCTCAGCATTCTAAATAAGTATATGTCATCTTTATTAAGTAGCATAGGTCCTATACCCAAAACTATATTTTGTATATTTATATATTTAGTTTCTTAAAAATCTTCTAGTATAAAATATATGAAGTATAAAATATATGAGTGTAATGAGCTAGAAGTTCACTACAACTTATCCAACATCCTAAAGATAAATTATTATAATTAGAAGATATTTCTGGTGTTATAAAATATCGCATATTAATTTTCCAAGCAAAATGTATATTTTAGTCAGAATTATTGCGCTCCTCTTTGGCGCGCATGCGCGCAGCAGCGCTCGTTCAATATGAAGATTAGCAGTAAAATGGATACATTTGCACGACTTTCTAACATTTACAGATGGAGAATATAACTGTAAAATGTAAGTTTTGAACTGAGGGGAAAAACATGTCACAAACGCATAAAACAGCACAAAATATAGGCTGTTTGATGGTGGATCGATTTGATCCACGATCGACCTCTAGGGCTGCTTCAGAAACGCGTGCACACGCAATTATCTAGACTAGATAAACCTGGATCAAATTAGTGAGATTGCGTGAACTTCAATTACCTTTTATGGAACCACTTTAGCCCCAACTTATTTATTAGGCTCATTCAAGTCCGGTTTTGGAGTTTAATCCCCGCTTTTCTAAGCGTCTTTTATGGAACAGCCCCCAGGTGATGGAGGAAATGAGACGTGATGTCAATGACTGACATTAGGGGTCACACTTGAAAGCCCTAAACACCTCTGAGACTTTAAGAAAAGGCCCATGAGAATTGTGAGTGGAATTTGCATGCCATGGGTATAAAAGGAGCTGGTGTGCATCCACTCATTCAGGTTTGTGCTGAGGAGCCGAGAGCGAGTCCTGGCCATTTCAGCAGACAGTTCAACATTGTGGCCGGAGGGACACTACGTCTCATTCTCTCCATCAGGGAACAGAGGTTACAATTATAACCAAGATGTTCTCTCTCTGTCAGTCACTTTGACATGGTCTCTGTAATAGATGACAGTTACTTTAACCCAGATGTTTTTTGTTCCAGTCCCTTTGTTTTTCTGTTTCGTGTTAAAGACAAATGTCCTGAATATCTTACTTGCTGAGTAAAGGTCTAAATGTCTTACCTTGTTACCAAAGGTCTTACCTTACCAAAATGAATATTTTGTTCTAACAAATGTCTTTTGCCTGAAGGCTTTACAGTAATCAACAGCATGGTACCGTCAACAATTTGAACTCGCAGTGATTTGCAGGATACTCGTGATGTGGTCACAATCTGAGGTCACAGCGAGCTAAAAGTTTAACCTCACTGTGTGCTCATATGGTAGCAATCCACACAAAGACTAGATACCCAATATGCATTGCAGCATGAAGCTTTTGACCGTCACCATTGCTGAGATTCATACGCTGATTCTTGATGTCTCTTTGTGTCTAAACAGTTCAAATGTTTGATTCTTGTTATGCATTCAAAATACTTCATAAATGATTGACACTTCTGGATCAAATATTGTATAATAACAGGGCTATTATATAAAATGTAAAATTAATAATAACTCACAAACATCAATAACTAATAATAGTTATATAGAATATTATCATCAATAACAAACCGACATCACCTGGATGCATTCTCTTTTGGTTTTTCCTGACAGAACAAATGTGTCTTACAAGCAGTTACTGCAGCCAGACTCCAGAGAAAATGTAAAGTCTAAAAGTAAAGGGTCACAAGCCAAACTAAAGCAAACACTGAACACCATGATGGTAATGTCAAACAAAATAATAAAACATCAACATCTAAACCTTTATTAATTCTCAATAAGAAATGCTGTAGACGTCTGACAGAAAGAAAGTCAATCTGGTTGACAAGTGAAGCTGGTAATGCTGTTTGTGGAGTTTAATCCTCCTCTGCTGAGGTCTTAAGTGATTTAATATTTTCTTTTATCTTCAGTTGTTTTTATTTAAGCCTGTGGCTGGAAGACAGTTGTATGTTTGGAGAACATTCTTATATGAAAAATCTGTTGTCTGGGTGTGCACTCATACTGTGAGCTCACCATGTGTGTGACGAACAATGAGGACTGGATGCAAGATGCAAGTAAAAGGCTTTATTAGCTGATGTAGACAACAACAGGTCAGGCGAACACAAACACAGATGAAGACAGGAAACGCAGGGACTTCGACAGGCAACCCAGTGGTGGTGAATGGTGATCGGTGATCTCAGTGAAGCTATGCAGGAATCCAGGAAGACGACGAGGAACAAGAAGAATCCACAACAAGGACGCCAGGAGACGAGCAGGGAACAGGGAAGCCACAACGATCTGATAACATGAGACACCAGTTACTGAACATATAAAGGGACAAACAAGTGGTAACAGCTGGCGCTGCTAATCAGTGGTGATCAGCGGCCACACACAAACACTCACGAGACGAGAGAGACAGTGAATTCATGAACCGTGACAATGTGACGATACTGTGATATCACTGTGAAAGTGTTGAGAAACAGGAAGTAGAATGTCCCCCCAGTGACCGATATTTGAACCGCCTCCTCTCAACCTGCTCCAAATATTGAATTCACAATGAGCTCATTATATTACTCACACACTGTGAGTATCACTGTATGAGAATGGTGTGATGTCACTGTGATCATCACATGATCTCACGTGTTCACTTGGTAAGGAACAAACCCCAGAAAAATACTGATGAAACTTGCTCCAAACACGAGTTTAGACTTCACAAGTTTAGAAGTGCCCAGTTTCCAAAATGGCTGACAAACAATATGGCTGAACCTTTAGAAAGACGTTAATTTGAAGTTAAAGTTAAAGTCAAGTTATGGTTGGACCCAAAAGTGTTGCGCAGTGACGACTACGACAACAATGCTGCACAATATTGTGACGTTGTTTAGATGCAAGACAATCCATCAGATGAGTTTAAGGGTATAGAGAAGTTTTATTGAGGATTAAAGACAGGTGGAAAAAAACATCTGTATCTTTCTTCCCTCGCCTGTTTTTACTCACATTAAAAAGTTTTTTTAATTAATGGTCAAAAAGTGTTAACAGAGTGTTAAAATTCAGAAGACTAGCCGAATCTTGCACATGAAAAGCACTATTGCACACAGAGACATGCATGAAGAAGTGCAGGATATGACATCAACTTAAAGAAATATTGTAAAGATATTTTTAACATTATGCTCATTTAAGGTAAATGATGAGAGTGTCACATGCCTGTCCTGTCTTGTTATGCACATGGGTGTTTTATTGGCTGGTTCGTTCTGTCACGTTAACTAAAGAAAACTAAGAGAGGACTCAAGTGCAAAGGAAAATAATATTTATTGGAAAAAGAAACACTTAAACACAAAACAAAACCCACGAGGGGGAAAACATTACTGAATACCAAAACAACAACAACTTCAAAAGTGAACATACCAAAACGGGTCACGGGGAAACGGGAGACGTGTACAAGACAGAACGAACCAGCCATTTTGAGGACTCAGCAAAAGGGGATACACTATGTCTAGCAGTGGGATTTCTCAAACTGGAAAGTTGGAGCCTCGTCTGAACATCTTCCAGTGTTTTGCGCTATGGGCCCAGCAGACGGAGGAGATCAAGATGGCCAAATCCCTCGAATCTCAGTCCATCAAGAGGGAACCATCTTTTGAGGGAACCCGTCTGGCCAGATTTTCTGGTACCCGTGGTGGCCACAGAAGAGGAGGGTCTAGAGACGACATCTGTTACCACTCTTCGCCTCAGTCTTTCATCGACTCTGAGCCGCTGATGATTGACCCAGAGCCCTCTTCATCATGGTTCCTGGCCGATCTGGAGCCTGCTCCTCGCCATCCCAGACGGAGGAGGAGAAGGAGGAACCCCTCTGTGACTGCTCCGGTGGTCCCAGTGCCGGTGGTCCCAGCGCCGGTGGTCCCAGCGCCGGTGGTCCCAGTGGTCCCAGTACAGGTGGTCCAGAGTCCGGTGGCTCCTAAACACAGGAGGAGGAGAAAGGCTCCCTCCGTAACGGTTCACGTCACGTCTGCCCAGCCAGAGACTGTTCACGTCCAGCCAGAGACTGTTCACGTCCAGCCAGAGACTGTTCACGTCCAGCCAGAGACTGTTCACGCCCAGCCAGAGACTGTTCACGTCACGTCTGCCCAGCCAGAAACTGTTCACGTCACGTCTGCCCAGCCAGGGACTGTTCACGTCACGTCTGCCGAGCCTGTGTCTTCGGACAAGATGGTCGTCGCTGCCGCCGAGCCTGTTCAAGTCACATCTGCCGAGCCTGTGTCTTCGGACAAGATGGCCGCCCTGGCCGCCCGAGGGAAAGTCTCCGCCCTGGCCGCCCGAGGGAAAGTCTCCGCCCTGGCCGCCCGAGGGAAAGTCTCCGCCCTGGCCGCCCGATGGACGGTCTGTTCCTCCCTGGTCCGTCCCTCCCGTCCCACCCTGGTCCGTCCCTCCCGTCCCGCCCTGGTCTGTCCCTCCCGTCCCGCCCTGGTCTGTCCCTCCCGTCCCGCCCTGGTCCGTCCCTCCTGTCCTAGTGGAGCGTCTGGTAGCCGCTCCTTAAGGAGGGGGTTATGTCACATGCCTGTCCTGTCTTGTTATGCACATGGGTGTTTTATTGTTTTGAGCCATGTGCTCATGTCTGTCGTTTAGCCCCTCCCATCTTGTTATCCAGTTATTGGTTAATTTGCCCCACCTGTTGTGTTCGTTACCCTCCTTTGTTTGTTCCCCTATTTAGCCTCCTTGTGTTTGTAGTCTTGTGCTGGTTCGTTGTCTTGTACACGTCTCCCGTTTCCCCGTGACCCGTTTTGGTATGTTCACTTTTGAAGTTGTTGTTGTTTTGGTATTCAGTAATGTTTTCCCCCTCGTGGGTTTTGTTTTGTGTTTAACCCTTGTGCATCGTTTAAATTTACAACCTTTCGTTATGTTTGTGGCTGAAAACAGCCACTACTTTAAACTGCTGTAAAAATATATCAGATAAATATTTTTTTCAAATTTCTTTGCATAAATCTATTAATCAGCCTCAGTCCTGCTCAAAAATACTAAATGTTTAAAAAAAATTCAGGATTTTAACTCTTTAATTGCCAAATTCGTAAATGATGTCACTGATTTGGGAAAAAAAAAACACAAAATGACTAATTTTCAATATAAAATGTGATTGTGGACTGGATTTTTTTTTACCTTTTATCACAGTCTTGGACATGTCAAAGATTAGAAACAACATTAGTTTTGATGCATTGTTAGTTTTTGTGCAGCATCAGATTTGAACTTTTTCTCCCTCATTTACTGTTTGTGGCTGTTTTTGCCCCATTGACTTCCATTATAACCACATTTTTTGATTGCAAAGCCATGACACCATATAATCATGCATTTTTGATTGTTGGTGGTTTTCCCTGTTGGGAAGAGGTAAAATTTGTAATTTTTACTGTTGATAACCAGGTGGAACCATTAACCCTTTAGATAGGCCTGTGCAAAAAAAAAGCTTAGTTTCTGGCTTTTACATGGAGTGTATATGGAGTATAATAGCATAATAAAGTGTGTGTGTGTGTGTGTGTGTGTGTGTGTGTGTGTGTGTGTGTGTGTACTCACCTTGATGCGTCTGAGAAAATCAAAATATGCACCTCAGCTCTCAGAACTACATGGAGTAAACAAAAACAAAGTAAGTGTATTTATGCATCTGCTGCCTTTTGATAGTGAGAAATGCAGACTAAACAAATACAAAGCAAGTGGATTTAAACACTTGCATGCAAGCCTGCTGGTCATTTGATGGTGAGAAGAGCAGCAAGCAACATGAGAAAGGGCTTGACTTGTAGTGAAGTTTCAGAGATGATTATGCAGCCTGACCCCTCCAGCGAGCTGCACGATGTATCGTCTTCTCCCTCTGACACCACAGACTCTGGAGAGTCAGATCCTGATTTGGATGTGGCACCCTCATCATCCTCTCTAGCTTCCACTGAAGGCGAGGAGGATTCGGAGGATCCTGGATCTGGGTGGATTGGGAGAAATGGCGAAGTGTGGTTTTCAGTCAACTCCCTTTCTTCAGCCTGTCAGAGGTGTGACTCCAGGGCCGACGCGCTATGCCATCGCAAGGATCTAGAACATGAATTCTGTGTTCAACGGATTCGTTTTTTTACTGAGGAGATGATTGACCTCATTGTCAGCATGACCAACCTCCATGGGCGCCGCACAATGAGAAACGGGGTGGACTCCACAGATCTCCGTGCCTACATGGGGGCTACTGATTTTGGCCGGCGTCTACAGGTCCAGAGGGGAGTCCACACGTTGCCTGTGGGATCATCGCCTTCCCCTCCTATTTTTACTCCGTAAAAGACAGATTGAACACAGAATCCATGTTCTGGACGCTTGCGATGGCATAGCACGTCGGCCCTGGAGTCACGGGAGTTGGCAGGCTGAAGAAAGGGAGTTGTCTCCGTGTTGGTGGAAAACCACACTTCGCCATTTCTCCCAATCCACCCAGATCCAGGATCCTCCAAATCCTCCTTGCCTTCAGTGGAAGCTAGAGAGGATGATGAGGGTGCCACATCCAAATCAGGATCTGACTCTCCTGAGTCTGTGGTGTCAGAGGGAGAAGACGATACATCGTGCAGCTCGCTGGAGGGGTCAGGCTGCATAATCATCTCTGAAACTTCACTACAAGTCAAGCTCTTTCTCATGTTGCTTGCTGCTCTTCTCACCATCAAATGACCAGTAGGCTTGCATGCAAGTGTTTAAATCCACTTGCTTTGTATTTGTTTAGTCTGCATTTCTCACCATCAAAAGGCAGCAGATGCATAAATACACTTACTTTGTTTTTGTTTACTCCATGTAGTTCTGAGAGCTGAGGTGCATATTTTGATTTTCTCAGACGCATCAAGGTGAGTACACACACACACACACACACACACACACACACACACACACACACACACACACACACACACACACACACACACACACACACACACACACACACACACACACACACACACTTTATTATGCTATTATACTCCATATACACTTCATATAACTCCATGTAAAAGCCAGAAACTAAGCTTTTTTTTGCACAGGCCTATCTAAAGGGTTAATGGTGCCACCTGGTTATCAACAGTAAAAATTACAAATTGTACCTCTTCCCAACAGGGAAAACCACCAACAATCAAAAATGCATGATTATATGGTGTCATGGCTTTGCAATCAAAAAATGTGGTTATAATGGAAGTCAATGGGGCAAAAACAGCCACAAACAGTAAATGAGGGAGAAAAAGTTAAAATCTGATGCTGCACAAAAACTAACAATGCATCAAAACTAATGTTGTTTCTGATCTTTGACATGTCCAAGACTGTGATAAAAGGTTAAAAAAAATCCAGTCCACAATCACATTTTATATTGAAAATTAGTCATTTTGTGTGTGTTTTTTCCCAAATCATTGACATCATTTACGAATTTGGCAATTAAAGAGTTAAAATCCTGAATTTTTTTTACACATTTAGTATTTTTGAGCAGGACGGAGGTTGATTAATAGATTTATGCAAAAAAATTTGAAAAAAATATTTATCTGATATATTTTTACAGCAGTTTAAAGTAGTGGCTGTTTTCAGCCACAAACATAACGAAAGGGTAGTAAATTTGCCCACAGTGTACTGTTGAGTTTTTGAAAAATTTCAAAGCATTTTCCCAAAATATGTGTCAAAATAAGATTTGTCACCAAAAATCATTCCATTTGCTGAAACACAGAGAAAGTTATGGCCAAATTTAGACTAAAAAATACCCCATAGTGGATGAAAACATCCCCAACAGCACATAAGGGTTAAGTGTTTCTTTTTCCAATAAATATTATTTTCCTTTGCACTTGAGTCCTCTCTTAGTTTTCTTTAGTTAACGTGACAGAGAGACAGTGAAGATATTCTCATTCATCAGAGTTGATAAAGACAGAGGGATACATTTTCTATTTGTATTTTGTATTTATTCATCTATTTTATTTTTGGCTTCAAGATTGACTTTTTTCTCTTTTTGCACTTGAGAAACAAAGAAAGATGGGAAAGGAGAAGTGAACAAATGATTAGCAACTATAGCTCTGTGATGCTCTATTCAGCCGGTCATCTGTACTTTACTTACTCATTTTGATAACGTACAGGCCAGCCATGTTCACACGCCAACACTATATTAAGAGTGGCCAACTGCCCTCTACGATATTTACAGTTTGGGGGTCTCAACCCAGATTGTAATCTACACGTGACCATGTTAAAAGGATTGGTGCTCTGGAACAGGTTATGACGAATTTGTCTTCCTCCTTTGCCACAAACTGGGTTAATAGCATTTCCAGTTGCTCGTATGAAGGTGTTGACAGGTTTGCAGCCACCGTCAGGTGCAGTGATGCGTCTGTTTCTGATTGCTCTAGTACACATTGCCGCGTTCACAAGAGGACCCACATGCTGATTGCGGAACTGTTGATAACTGGCTGGTTAAGCATGAGTGGAGAACGACACACACAAGACCAGCAGCAGAATCACAACAGACTGATGAATCTCCATGACCTGCTAAACAATACACACATCAGAACAACTTTACTGACATCTGACTTACTAAAGCAGTTTGGTTGTGATTATTAAATAAAATACTGATGAGACCCTTCCTTTATTTTTACTTGCACATATCTTAATTAATTTAAATTTACCCAGCTGTTTTCTACATAGTTGATTCCAATCCCTTTGTTTTCTGTATTTGTGTAAAAGTGTTTTTGACTGTGCTTTGTTTCCATCAAGTCCATTCCATTGAATCAAGACAAATTTATTGTATATACTTGCTGATTAAAATTCTTAACATTTAAATAGGTAAATCTTAACAGGTAAATCACAAACCCCAGAAAATAATCTTACCCCAGAAAACATTTTCTCAAAGTATGTTGCTTTTTAATACTTATTACTCAATGCTTTGAAGATTATTGATAGACCGCATTTTTCCAAAAAAAAAAAAATTACATACATGCTACAAATATGTTGAGTGAGCTCATGTGAACTGATACTCACAGGTTGCAGTCTATAGTCTGGGATAGTAAACCTCTGGCCTTTATTATGATGCACCTTCACAAAGTCCAAGTGAATGCAGTCAGGCTTAATCTTGGGGTTAGATGAATCTTCAGGTAGATTATCTGCAGATCAGATGTGTATCAGCAGCGTCGTGAGATCTCGGGAGATGATCAAGCAGACGCAGAGACGGGTCATATTTATACACAAGATAAAGCAGAATCATCTATGATGTCCAGGCCATCCAATCATAGTACTCAAAGATCAACCCTACCATATATAGCATATTATGAAATAATAGTAACAACAGGTTAAATATCCAAATGTAGTTTGTGACTTGAATTTCCGTTTGTGTGTGAGTGTGTGTCTAGTGTGTCTAGACCTAGTTCTTGTTTTGAGGTGTGTCCATGATGTCCAAATAACATAACGAAAAGAAGTTACACAAGGGCAGTCTTACACGAAATTGATCAAAAGCCTAAGAAAAAAAATAATATTAAGACTTGGTATCACGACACTGCCCAGATAGCATGTAACCATTGAAACAATGTTGAGTCAGTGTTGATGAGTCAACGCTGATTACATTGAAATAACGTTAGAAAGTGATGTTGCTTTACCATCACTCTTGCACCCTCAGTTAATATTGAAATAATGTTCAGATTTCAACCACAAATCAATGGTGTTAATATTGCTTCAACATTAAAAAGTGATGTTGTTTCAACATAACTTTTGCACCCTCGGTTAATATTGAAATAATGTTCAGATTTCAATCACAAATCAATGGTGTTAATATTGCTTCAACATTACAAAGTGATGTTGTTTCAATGTCACTTTTGCACCCTCAGTTAATGCTGAAGCAATGTTGAGATTTCAACCAAAAATCAATGTGTCACGGTTCATAAATCCATTGTCTTCTTCTTGTCTCGTGTTCTGTTGTCATGTGTGTGTTGTGCATTGATTGTGTGGGCGGGTCGACTGATCAGCGATCATTAACAATTAAGCTCATCACTCCCGTCACCAGCTGCAGCTCATCTCATCACCCCATAAATACTCACCACTTTCTCATTTCCCCTGTCAGATCGTTGTATGTGGTTTCCCGGTTGTGTTCCCAGTCTTCGTGTCGAGTTTGTGCCTGCCCTGTTCCTGTTCACTTGGATTTGGATTACTCGTCACCTGGGATTCTCACCGTACCACTTCACCGTCTTCACTGGAACATCTGACCATCGGGGTCCCTGCGTTACCATCCTGTGTCTCAGCTGATCATTGTTCTTTGTTTATCACACTTCAATAAATGAGTATACTTGCAATTGCTTTCTCATCTTTTACCGTTACACAATGGTAATAGTATTGATTCAACATTACAAAGTGATTTTTTTTTTATCAACATCACTTTTGCACCCTCAGTTAATGTTGAATCAACATTACACTATGATTGATTCTACATCACCAATGCAGAATCAATACTGAAATTAACACAAATAATCAATGGTAATATTGAATCAACGTTACACTATGATGTTGAATCTACTGCTATTGAATCAACACTGAAATTAACTAAAATAAATCGATGGTAATATTGTTGAATCAACGTTACACTATGATGTTGAATCTACATCACTGCTATTGAATCAACACTGAAATTAACTAAAATAAATCAATGGTAATATTGTTGAATCAACGTTACACTATGATGTTGAATCTACATCACTGCTATTGAATCAACACTGAAATTAACTAAAATAAATCAATGGTAATATTGTTGAATCAATGTTACACTATGATGTTGAATCTACATCACTGCTGTTGAATCAACTCTGAAATTAACTAAAATAATCTTTGGTAATATGGTTTGATCAATGTTACAATGTGATGTTGATTCTAAATACATTTTGTTGAAACACTGAAAATACAACTGAAAAGGAATGTCAACCAATGTTGCCATCTGATGTACTAAGTTAATGTTGAAACAACATTAATATTTCAACTACACTTCAATGATCCGTCAACAAATTCCTGACCAAAAATTTGGCAAAAACCTTTTAAAATATAAATGACACATTTCCAGCAGTTGAGTTAATTTATTTGATTCAATCAATCAATGACAAAAATATATTAAAAGATCATTCTTTAAAAAAGAAAGGGGGAGAAATAGGACAAAAGCATTTCAACCTTTAAAAATACAGTTTTTACCAACTGCTTACACACAAAATCTTTTCATGTCACACGATTTTTGAAACCTCTCACTCAAAGTGCAAAACTACATGCCAAATCTTCAAAACCATAAGCTATTTCTCAGCCTTTGACTCAGTTTTCAGTTGCATAAAACACTTTTTTCAAAACACTACACACAATTCTCTACCTAAAACACAAAGATCTATCAGGAAGTGACTTGCTTTCCTTTTCCAAACACAACCAATCAAAATGCTACACTTATTCACCAGGTCACACAGACACACTCCTCACATGTGCAAACACTAATTGCTTAACTGATCACTAAACAATCACTGCTATACTGTAGTATAGGCCTAAATAGGTCAAAGGTCAGATGATCTGTTTTGAACAATGGATTCCTGGGACCCCCCGGGACACACACACACAATTGTGTTATTTACTGTATTCTAAAGAATATACTTTTGTGTATACTGTACATATGTTTATGGTTTTGTTGTATGCTACTGTATACAACAATAATGTTAGACCTAATAAATATTTTCTGTTTCTACATTGCATTGCTGTTTACAGTGTACTTGTTACATCAGATTACTTTCACTGTAGAACATTGTATTGAAATGTAGCTATAAGCCTATGAAAGACCAAAGAGCTTTAGATTTAGAACAGCAGTGTTTACATGGTATATCCAAAAATGTACTATTATGAAAGAAGTGTTTGCCATTTGATGCAAATGCTTCATTCTGACATGTGTTTATGGCATTTTGAATGCAGTGTTGCATTTTGAAGGAGATGTGAGGCATTTTGCATTTTGTGTGTGCAGTTTTGAGAATTGTGTGTAGAGTTTTAAAAAAAAGGAGACTTAGTTTTGAAAACATGTGTAAGCAATTGGTAAAAACTGTAAAATTGGCTTCAGAAGTCTGATGTCATAACTACAGGTGGTCCAACGGTTCAGGTTTTTAAAAATCTGTCATACATCAGACTACTGCCTCTTTTCCTCTGGGTTCTCTGAAATCTGAAAAAGAAAGCATGATGTTACTCGAGAACAAGTCAATTCAGTTGCCACATTCAAGAATGTTAATATACTAAACACAATACAATTCGCTTTTTAAAAAAGTTGCTGAACACAAAATATTCTAACTATGATTAAAGTATCATTAAATTCTGATTATTTCTTTTTTTTTTTTTTTTTTTTAAATCTATTAATGCTTCAATATAAAAAAATCACTACGGCAGGGGTGTCCGATTTTATCTCCAGCCCTAATTAAACACACCTGAAGCAGCTAATCAAGCTAATCAAGGTCATTGGGATCAATGGAAACTTCCAGGCAGGTGTTGGAGCTAAACTCATGACTTCATGAAGAGGAACAAACACCTATGGGCTATAGCCATTAACAATATCTCAGTTCAATTTCTGTGAAACTACATAGCATTCAAGTAACACGTTTATCTTGTAGAATAAAATAACTTTGTTTTTTACAATGAAAATTTCTTTAAAGGGATGATTCAGCCCAAAATGAAAATTCTGTCATCATTTACTCACCCTCAAGTTGTTCCAAACCTGTATGAGTTTCTTTCTTCTGTTGAACACAAAAGAAGATATTTTAAAGAATGGTGGTAACCAGAAAGTGGACGATATGGCCATTGATTTCCATAGTAGAAAATAAATACCATGGAAGTCAATGGCTACCCTCAACTGTCTGGTTACCAACATTCTTCACTCTCTTCTTTTGTGTGCAGCAGAAGAAAGAAATTCATACAGGTTTGGAACAACTTGAGGATGAGTAAATAATGACAGAATTTTCATTTCGGGATGAACTATCCCTTTGAAGCTGCAGATTCACCTTATGTAGAACTTAATCTCTTCAAATATCACAAAATAAAATAGCCATGTCAGTCACTTTCTTAATAAACACAAGATGTTTTTTGTTATTGTGTTTCAGTGGAAATTTCTCAAATTTAATACAGATTCAGGAATATGAATGATTACCTGATTAAGCAGTGATAAGTCCCAGGTCAGGTGATTATGCTGTAGACAACAACCAGGTGTATAATCAATGTCAGCATTATCAGGAGGGGGGTGCTTTCTATTTATTTATTTTCCATCTTCGTCGGCCTTCATTCCTACTAAAGGAGCAATGTGCTCTGCATGCAAGCACTGATGGATGCAAGACATGGGCTATGTTTGCAGTGTAACTTTCTTGCTCATGTTCATGTCTTCTGCTCTTCAAGAAATGTGTTAAATGACGTTAGAACTTTATTCAGGAAATTCGTAATAAACTTTACTAAAGTAATGTGCATTTTTTAAGTATGTAGATGCACCATTGTTTAAAACTGTGCTAGAGAAGTCATGTAAGTATTTTCTTGAATAACTCCAGGGGCAAAACTAAAAGTTTCCAAATTGCAGTATCAAATAAATCAAAAGCAGAAGCCGGCACAATACTATTTTGGGTATTAGCTCTGACTAAAGTTTGGTGAAGCCCAACAACTTAGTCCTTAGTGTATTCTTTACATATCGTCACTAATCTAAGATTATGTTTATTAGCAAAAGAAAAAAAAGATACAGATTTTTCTTCAGGACATACCGCAATTAAATATTGAAATAGTTGAAATAAAGTATAAGGAAGAAATTGAGTCTGCTTACTTCAGTTCTGTTTAGTTTAACATGACAATATCTTAAAAAAAAAAACACATGCGACACTCTACATATTAATACTGAAAATATACATTTTTATAGTCTACTTTAATGTCTCAGTAGAAAAGCAGGAAGCACTAAACGGTGTGCATTCCCTTACAGATAAAGACACACTTCACACTACGGGTAACTAATCATATATCAGAATCATAATTTCATCATTTGAGGTTTTGTGTGATAAGCCTGAGTCAGCCTGAGAGAGTTGCTCAGAGTTGCACATCTTTCATAATGTATGATGACATAGATCACTCAGTTTAAAAGGATCTGGTGTGCATCCACTCATTCAGCGAGAGCTTGTCCCGGGTATTTCAGCAGACAGTTCAACATTGTGACCAGAGGGACACCACGTCTCATTCCCTCCATCAGGGAACAGAGGTTACTATAGTAACTGAGATGTTCTCTGTCAGTCACTTTGACGTGTTCTCGATTATAGTTGACAGTTACTTTATTCACCCAGCTGTGCACGGTTTCGCTCCAGTTCCTTTGTGTTTCTGTATTTGTGTTAGAGACATTAAGTTCTAAAGGTCTTACCTTGTAGTTCTGGGTAAATTAATATTTTGTTCTAACAAATTTATTTTGTCTGAAGGCTTTACAGTAATCAACAATATGGTAATGAACAAACCCCAGAAATAATTATGAAACTTGCACCAAACAAGAGTTTAGACTGCAATAAAATAAGAAATGGCGGACAAGTAAAATGGCTGAACCTTTTGAAAGACAGTTGTCATTGGACCCAAAAGTGTTGCGCAGTGACGACTACGACAGCAATGCTGCACAATATTGTGATGATGTTGAGATGCAAGACAATCCATCAGACGAGTTTAAGGTCGTAGAGAAGTTTTATTGAGGATTACAGACAGGTGTAAAAAAACATCTGTGCCTTTCTTCCCTCACCTGTTTTTGCTCATTCACTACTCACATTAAAAAGTGTTGTAATGCTCAAAAAGTGTTAACAGAGTGATTAAAAATTCAGTAGACTAGCTGAAGCTTGCACAAGATAAGAACAATTACACACAGAGACATGCATGAAGAAGTGCAGGATATGACATCAACTTAGAGAAGTAACGTAAAGTTATTTTAACATTTAGACAGTGAAGATATTCTCATTCATATCAGTCTCATAAAGACAGAGAGGTATTTTTTTTAAACTTAAGTGATCTTGTGTGCCGTTCTTCAGAAGGATATAAAAACCTTTTGCTCCAATAGAATTAAGTGCATGTATAAATCTATTGTGTTCATGTTCAAAGCTGTGATTCAGCACATTTGAAGAATTGGTTAAAAACCACTGCATCTTAACCTCTAACTGAGAGCAAGTATTTATTCATCTTTTTTTTTTATTTTTGGCTTTGTGATTGATTCTGATTATTTTTTATTTTATTTTTTCTGGGGGGGGGGGGGGGGGGTTGTTTTTTGCATTTGAAAAAAAAAAAAAAAAAGACGGATAAGGAGAAGTGAAGAAATTATTAGCAAAATATTGTAAAACTCTGTGAGGCTCTAGGAAACGCTAGTTAACTCTAAAAGCCTTAATAAGGAATACATTACTATAGAAATCAAGTAGGGTACAATAGGGCTGAAGATTCCACGGGGTAAAAAAGCTCCTTTGATTTTATTTTCCTCTAAACCACAAGATGGCACAAAAACTTGCCACAGCGCTTTCCAAAACATCCGCTTTTCAAGATGAACTGAATTTCCAACACAATCTCATGAAAGTGCGTATCTTTACGACAAATTTGATTTCCTGTGCCATTTATACGCCAAAAATGTTTTTTTTTTTGCGTGCATATGGTATGCACTGTAAACCCCTGTAGGATTGTGGGTGTGGAGTGGGTGCACGCCATAAAGTGCGTATCATATGCAAGTAAAAACTCGAAAATGCATGGAGACCACAACAAAACTGCCTAAGAATTTAGCAACATAGTTACATGTCTGGACATGTAACTATGATTGACATTCTTCTTGATTGACATTCAGTTCTCCCGATTTAAACTAATGAAATTACAGAAATGATAGTCAGGACCCGGTTTTTCAGAAGGTTTAATTGATCCGGATTTAGTAATCCTTTTTTTTGTGATCCGTGATCACGTAATCCATCTTACTTTTGAGCCAGTTTTTCAAAGCAACATCGGATTGGATTAATCTGATCCGGATAGGAACTTTTCAGGATCACCAAATCTGGATAACCAGTGCTCAAACAGGATAGGAAATCACAATGTAGAACTATAGATATGTAAAGAGCAACAAGTAGAATAGCCAGTGTGGAGTCAATATAAGTTTATTTTTATTTGAAATGAAAACACACACATTTAAAAAAAAACTAAAAACAAGAAAAACCCCACCCCATCCTCTTCCAGCAGTCCGCTCATCTGAGACCTACAACACAAACACTGTACATTGAGGATATTTATAACAAGTTTCAAATATAGATGTATTGAATAAAAAAAAAAGACTTAATGTCAAATACTCCACAATAATTTCAGACTTCCTCATCTGATGTGGAGAGACCAGCTTGTCTGAGCGTAGCCTTTAGGAGGCGGATCTCAAGTCTGGCCTTGGTTTGCTGCAGTTTGGTCAGAGTCAGTTGTTCCTCTGCCAGACGAAGCTGTGCTTCTGCCCTTTCAGTCTCTTTTTGCAGAAGTGCCTTGTAATCATCATCTTTGTTTGATGAAGGGCGCTTCAAGCCTTTCCTCTGAGATCCTGTGGCAACTACCACTGGCTCAACCAATGAGGATCCAGCTTCTTCCTCAGGAACAGAGCTGAGATTCAATATAAATACGCTCTCTGGATCAGCCTCAGGAGAAACTGGCAGATTCTCCTCCACCTCCTCAATCCAAGGCTCGCCATCCCCTACAACACCTTGAATACTGTACCATGGAGAGCTTGCGACTTCTCACCTCCAATGATGTCGAGGACCACATCTGTGTAATCTCCCCTCTTACAGTTTTTCTCAGTCGCTTTGGTGCATTTCTCACATCACTATTTACATTTGCACAACAGTTAATGCAGTTCTCAAAACAATTAGTAAAAACTGCAAAACCTAGTTGATAACCTGCAAAAGCGTGTCACTTGCTCAAAATGGATAGCTCATTCCTCAAAAGCAAGTATTCATGTCAATGAAAGTGTCAGTGTCATCAAGATAAAAAGTCCTGACACCATTGTTTATGAACAAGATAGTCAAATGGCTTTGTCATGTTTTCATTATGACAGTTTACTCTGTAAATGTTTTCCAATGCAAAAAAGTCAGATCTTGGTGACACTACCTGAAAATGCTCAAGACAGCACTATATACTATTTGCACAGCCATTTGAAAAATACAGTAAAGTTACACATTACTGTATTTAGTGAGGTAACTGAGTACAAGACACTGAATATGTACGTATGTTTCACATTTTTACTGCATATGCTCTTTGCAATTCTAATTTGTTCACAGCATTGTGCAAAAGAAAAAAATACACCCTACAACAAACATAAACTCCCTTTGGGTAGAGCTGTGCACAACTGTAAACAATATTGCAGTACATATTGGAACTGAACATACAACATACATAGTACTGTAATCATTCATACTGTACACACCCAGACGTTCCTCATCAGTGAAAGCTGAGATTCACCTGAGAGAAATTGTTCAATTTAGGAGACATTTTCAGAAAAAAAAAAAAAAAGATTTAAAAAAATGTGTAAAATTTGCTTGACAGATTTTGACAACTAGTTCAACATTTTTGTATGTAATGACTCAAGCAATGAAATGAGGACTATTAGTTTTATATGGAATGACTATTCGGCATTCACAAGTACAGTTAATTTTGACTGACATGACATAAAAAAAAAGATAATGTTATAAAACAGCAGAGAGTTGTATGAAAGCAATTGATGCATGTCCAAAAGCATTTGCAATTTGTTGGAAGGAATGAGAAACTGCTACTATGATGTGCACAAATGACTAAATGTTGGAGGTTGAACTAACTGTTGTGCAAATGTAAATAGTGATGTGGGAAATGCACCAAAGCGACTGAGAAAAACTGTAAATGGCTTGTTGCCTGTTTGTGGGTTTTTGGCTTCAGCATGGTCCTTTGTTGCCCTGGCCTTAAGATCCTTCCACCGCAATTTGATTTGGTCTGTGGTCCTCCTCTGGCCAGACCCTATGGCATTCACATTTTCTGTGATTAAAATCCAAACATCATTTTTCTTTTTGTTGGTATCCTTAGCAGAATTAAAACTTCCCACTATTGTTCCATAATGGCACTGAACACCCTCTAGTAGTGCATTGGTTTCAGCAGCAGTGAAGTTACAGCTTCTTGAGTCCATGGCTCGTTGCTTTACTATAGTGAACATTGTTCATCAATTATAGGCCTTGGGTCCAATTGCCTCAATTGAACACAAGCCAAAACTAATCAGTTGTAATAGGTGTGTTTGAAAAGACCAACTACACAGCCATATAAATCAGCCTTTCTCAGAGGATTCACAGAGAGACAGTGAAATGGCAGGTGTTGTCCACCGCCACCACCACTTTGCCAGGAGAGGATACCGTCAAAGGGTGTATGTTGAACGTACCAAGCCACTGGAACAATACACCACTGAGGAGCTGTATGTCCGGTTTCGCTTTGGGAAGGCTGATATAGAGTACCTTGTGAACCTTCTCAGGCCAAAACTTCAACACAGAACCCAAAGGAGTCACGGTCTGTCTGTGGAAGATTTTATGCATGTGGGACTTTCTATTAAGTTGTTGGTGACTATATGGGAGTGGTGAAATCAGCTGTGTGTGATGTGGTGAGAGATGTGTCAATCGCACTGGCCAGCCTGGTCAATGAATTTGTTTCTTTTCCAAAGGACAACCAGATTGACCAGGCCAAGCGCAGCTTTTTTCTTTTGGGGAATATGCCCAATACTATTGGAGCAATCGACTGCACACATGTGCATATACAAGCACCTCGTGAGAATGAATGGGAGTTTATAAACAGAAAGGGGAGGCACAGCATCAATGTCCAACTTGTGTGTGATGCTGACCTCATCATCACCAAATGCGTTGTCAAGTGGCCTGGGTCTGTCCATGATGCACGCATCCTGAGGGAGAGCGCTCTATATAGAGACCTCCAAACCAACCGACCGGATGGCATAATATTAGGAGACAGTGCCTACCCACTCCTACCATGGCTGATGACTCCTTTTCTAACAGCAAATACACCGGCGCAAGCACGCTTCAACACTGCTCATTGCAGAGCAAGATGTGCAATTGAGCGTTTAAATGGAGTTCTTAAGAGGCGCTTTGCATGCCTTAACTACCTGAGAGCGGAACCACAGAAAGCATGCAACATAACCCTTGCCTGTATTGTCCTGCACAACATCGCTACTAAGCGCAGTGTCCCTCTCTGTGCTGACAATGATGCGCCTGAGCCCCTTGGAGACCCTAACCAACCTCCTGCATTCTACCAGAACGAGCAAACAGGACGTGCAACAAGGGACGCAATAGTTAGACACTATTTCTGATTTGGATTTGTTTTGGATTTCAAAAATCAGTGATTGCCATTCTTTGTATTTTTTTGGTTATTCTGTAATCATTGCATGCATCACTAATAAATATTCTAAAAACAAAAATATTTTCGATTGTGATGAATGTATATATCAATTAGTGACAGAATAAAATGTATTGTTTTTGGTCAATTTTGACAGCTGTTTGGGGGATTATTTTATCAGGCCAAACTCTTTCTACTTTGCTGTAGGCCTATACTGAAAGGCTGAATACGTTAAAACCTACCTAATCACTGTAGCCTGACGGATGAACAAATAAAATTAAAACCTTATGAATAAATAGGATATCTTGTAAGATACTGCATGATCCAAATATAGTATTATTTGATACATTTTTAAAGTTTTCATTACATTTTGGGCATGAAATCCACGCTGAATCCACCCTTCCGATGGGATCAGTTTAATCCAGATTTTTTGGATCAAAGTGATCCAAATCCTACAAAAAAGTTCTGAAAAAAACAAACTAAAGGTTTGATCCGGATCAAAACCAAGATTGGATTACGTGATCTAATCCGATTATGTAATCAGTTTTTTCTTTTGAAAAACCCATTTTCAAGATTTGATCCAATCCGTTGTCCAAAATCCTAGTGGATTACTTTTGAAGGTAACACTTTAAAATACGGATCCTTCGGTAATGAATAACTACACAGGAACAAATGAGTAACACAATGTTAACAATCTAGTAACTACAGTTAACTAACAAGTAACTCTGATAAACGAATTAGTAAGTAATAGCACACAGATGGTGGTAGTTCACTATTAACTAATCAATAACTACTATTTTTTAATACTTCCCAGAGAACTAATGAATTTTTTACAGATTTAAGTGGTAGTTCACTAATAACTAATCAATAACTACAATTTTTTAATACTTCCCAGAGAAATAATGAAAAAAAATTCACAATTCATGCAAAACTTAATAACTAATGCAGGAAAAATTACTAGCACTAGATTAACATTACTTCTAGATACTGTACACTAATTATCAATATGTAGTAGCGTAGCAGACTTATGATTTGGGAAAGCTGTCAATAATTAGCCTATGCACTGTTGTCTTTTAGAGAACTATTCATAAACTAAATAATTTTTAAGAATTGTTTTTATAAATGCACTTGTCTGGAACACTTACCCTGTGGCCGATTTTCCAGCATTCCTCTGGACTGGCTTTGAATAACTAGACTCATCATGGTGAGTACTGGAACATACTGAGTCATCAGCCATCCAAATACCAGTCATTTTATTATTTAACCTACCTCTCAAAATTTTTTTATGTATGTCTCTTTGTTCATATGTATATACATATATATAAATATGTGTGTGTATATATATCCTGTGAATGATTAGATGATTCTACCCTTTCGGGTTGGCTCTTCATTAGTAACTACAGCATGCATGGAATCATGATAACTAGTAACTCAAGTGTTAATGCATACTTTTATAGGACTTACAAATTATTTGGATCCGTATTCTAAAGTGAATATCATGTTAACTAACTAGTAATGACTCAAGTGTTACTACATACCTCTGTAGGAACTACTAATTATTTGGATCCGTATTCTAAAGTGAAGATCATGTTAACTAACTAGTAATGACTCAAGTGTTACTACATACTTCTATAGGAACTACTAATTATTTGGATCTGTATTCTAAAGTGAAGATCATGTTAACTAACTAGTAATGAATCAAGTATTACAGTTTTTCTCGATTGCTTAAACACTATAACCAGGCTTTTGAACTACAATTTCAAAACCATAATGCCATTTATTAAAAAGCACACCCATTTCACTAAACTATAAACACTATTCCCTGTTTTGACACATGAGTCAGATTGGTTGAACTGTCACTGCAAAACTCTACACACAAATCCCTTCATTTCTCATTGCTTAGACCATGTTGTCATATAGAAAGCACTAGCATTCAATATTGTTCACTCAAGTCAGCACAGCTTCAGCTCAGTTAGCACACAATTACCCAGGTGGAAACACTAAGAGTCAAAATTGAACACACATCAATCAGATCCTTCAATAGATATATAAAAGGGCCCAAATCAGTTTATTGCGTTTTGGAACAATGGATCCAGAAAGACATGAAGGAAGAGATCGAGGAGGGATAAGAATGAGGAGGAAGGGCAAGGATAAGAAGACAAGCAGTCTCAGATGAAATTCAAGCCACTCTAGTTGCCCATGTGTTAGTCAATGGTGTGATTATGAGGGAGGCTGGGCTACGAGTAAGGCCAAATTTGAGTCGCTTTACCGTCGCCTTGAGAGCCTTCAGGGAGGTGTGGTGACAAACAAAATTCTATCACTGACAAACATTTCCAATAGTCTTTGATGAGGTTTATTTTCTTGCAAGAAAAGGCCAGCAGTCAGACAGTCAGACAGAGTGACACAGAGTGTGACAGTGAAGGGAGGGCATCCTTTCTCCTTTATATTCTGGACTCCGAGAATGTTATCTTTCTAGGCAAATGATGGTATTTCAACCATATGTGGAACATTCTTAGACGTGTCCATCATGTTGTATCCTTGAGTGGTGGCCCGCCTGTTACGTCCCAACATTCTTTACCATTCCAATACAATTCGAATTCCATATTAGAATATGGTTTGTGTGTGCTCTTTTACTGTCATATGTTGGTCACACACATATTACTGTAAGTAAATATAAATAAAAAAAAATTTGAGGAGAGAGTAAAAAAAAAAGAGTAAAACAGGAAAAAAAAATATTTTTGTGTGTGTGTGTTTTCTGTGTATGAATAAAAATGTGCCAATATATCCACTGGTTGTGTCTTTTGTGTTCATCATGTGAAAAGGTTTGTGAGGCGGGGAACCACAAGCAACATAACTTTCCAGTTTTGGAAATGTTGTTTTGAATTTATTGCACCAGTGTCTTAGACTATGTTGTAGTGTGTGTGATTTTGAGGGCTTGTGTGTCCTGTCTGAGGGCAAAGTTTGGTTTTTCAGCGAGAGTGAATGGTTTTGAGTGTAGAGCTTCATTTTGACCTGAAAATAGGATGTTTGGGGAATTGGGTGAGACGTTATGGATTTGTGTTTATAGTTTAGAGAATACGAGGCATAGTTTCAAGAAATGTGTTTAAGCAATCGAGAAAAACTGTAATGCATACTTCTATAGGAATTACTATCTACAACTTCCCCAAAACCTTAAAATTACTTCAGTGTTTGGTTGCATATGATATTTATTCTGATATTCATTACTAGTTAGTTAACATGATCTTCACTTTAGAATACGGATCCAAATTATTAGTAGTTCCTATAGAAGTATGTAGTAACACTTGAGTCATTACTAGTTAGTTAACATGATCTTCACTTTAGAATACGGATCCAAATAATTAGTAGTTCCGATAGAAGTATGTAGTAACACTTGAGTAATTACTATTTATCGTGATTCCATGCTGTAGTTACGGTAAGCCAAATAAAATGACTGGTATTTGGATGGCTGATGACTCAGTATGTTCCAGTACTCACCATGATGAGTCTAGTTATTCAAAGCCAGTCCAGAGGAATGCTGGAAAATCGGCCACAGGGTAAGTGTTCCAGACAAGTGCATTTATAAAAACAATTCTTAAAAATTATTTAGTTTATGAATAGTTCTCTAAAAGACAACAGTGCATAGGCTAATTATTGACAGCTTTCCCAAATCATAAGTCTGCTACGCTACTACATATTGATAATTAGTGTACAGTATCTAGAAGTAATGTTAATCTAGTGCTAGTAATTTGTCCTGCATTAGTTATTAATTAGTTTTGCATGAATTGTGAATTTTTTTCATTATTTCTCTGGGAAGTATTGAAAAATAGTAGTTATTGATTAGTTATTAGTGAACAACCACTTAAATCTGTAAAAAATTCAGTAGTTCTCTGTGAAGTATTAAAAAATAGTAGTTATTGATTAGTTAATAGTGAACTACCACTTAAATCTGTGTGCTATTACTTACTAATTCGTTAATCAGAGTTACTTGTTAGTTAATTGTAGTTACTAGATTGTTAATGTTGTGTTACTCATTTGTTCCTGTGTAGTTATTCATTAACAAAGGATCCGTATTTTAAAGTGTTACCCTTTTGAAAAACCGGGTCCAGAGCTCCTTTATCCAGATTTTTAAACGGTTTAAAATATCCTGTCGAGATTCACACTGTTGATTTGATTGTGTTAATCTAAATTGGTGGTTGTCAGATCAAGTACACTGTCAGCATGAGAGTGTGCACAGTCAATATAAGAATGTGTGGGGGATTATAGGTCTAATTCTAGTTTGGAAATAATAATTTTGAACTATTTGCATTAAAATATGCACATATGTAGGCCTACTTGTTTATTTATTTGTATGCCTAATATGTTGAAAATGTAAAACGATTCTTGTCTCGTGACACTCAGTTTGGAATTACATGAGTATTTTCAATTCAAAATGGCCATATTTGAGGAAAGAAAATTCGAGTTTGCATCACTGGATGTTACTGTCAGTCGTTTAACATTTCTTTGGCAAAACAGTTGACATGTAATAAATATTTTGCTTAATAATACCTCACTCTCTTTCAACGTTAAACTGAGTTTTCACGCTGGAATTCACGCTCTGTTTCTGCGAAAAGTAAAAGTTTGTTTTGATTGGCCATCTCAACAATTTGGTCATTTTTAATAATTGGAGGGGCTTGTCTTCGAGAACCACTGGCTCCAAATACAAAAAATGAGTTCATAAAACAATTCTGTTAGAAAAGTATTCATTATAATTAATAGATTTTAAAGTGTGGGAATAAAAATAAACAAAATATGAAGTGGTTGGTAACTTGTCATTTACACTTTGAATAAAAGCAAAGACAAATTATTTAAGTAAATGGATATTTTTCCTTCAGTTTGTGTTGTTGAGATGCAAGACAATCCATCAGACGAGTTTAAGGGTATAGAGAAGTTTTATTGAGGATAACAGAATATCTTCATATTTCTTCCCTCGTCTGTTTTTGCTCATTCACTACTCCCATTAAAAAAGTTTTCTAATGCTCAAAAAGTGTTAACAGAGTGCTTACAAATTCAGCTGAATCTGCACACGAAAAGCCCAATTACACAGACGCATGAAGAAGTGAAGAATATACAATCAATTTAAAGAAATATTGTAAAGATATTTTTAACATTATGCTCTTTTAAGGTAAATGATGAGAGACAGTGAAGATATTCTTGTTCATCAGAGTCTCATAAAGACAGAGATCTGCATTTTCTATTTGTATTTTGTATTTATTCATCTATTTTTTTTTTTTGGCTTCATGATTGACTCACTTTTTTCTATTTTTGCGTTTGAAAAACAAAGAAAGATGAAAGAAGTGAACAAATGATTAGCAAATAAAGCTCTGTGATGCTCTATTCAGCCTGTCATCTGTACTTTACCGTACATAATGTACAGGCAAGTGTTCTTGGTCACACTCCAACACTATATAACGGCTATCGATCGACCCTGTATAGAGACATTTTGGTGGATACCCAGATTTATATCTACAGTTGATCACAGGAAAAGGTGTGGTGCTCTTAAACCGGTTTCCGCCCAGTGGAGTTCCTCCACGACAAACTGGGTTAATAGAATCTTCATTTGCTTGTATGAAGGTGTTAAATTCTTTGCAGAATCCGCCAGGTCCAGTGATCTGTCTCCTTCTGATTTCCCTGTTACAACCTTGCACACTCATACCAGGACCCACATGCTGATTGACGAAATATTGATGATCGGTTAGAGCATGAGCGAAGAACGACACACATAAGACCAGCAGCAGAATCACAGCAGACTGATGAATCTCCATTACCTGCTGAACAACACACGCATCAGAACACCTTTACTGACATTTGACTTAATAAAGCAGTTTGGCTGTGACCAATTAATACAATACTATGAGACCCTTCCTTTGTTTTTACTTGCACGTATCTTAGTTACTTTAACCCAGCTGTGCACTGTTTCGTACACACACACGGTTGTAGTCCTGTATTTGTTTAAGACACATTATTGTAATATCTTATATGCTGAGTAAAGTTTTTAAGCTCTTACCTTGTTGTTGTGGGTAAATTAATATTTTGATGTCTTCTTTTGCCTGAAAGCTTTACGGTGATCAACAGCACGGTAATGAACAAACCCCAGAAAATACTGATGAAACTTGCTCCAAACACCAGTTTAGACTTCAGTACCGCTGGAGTTTTTATTGCAAACCTAATGTGACCTTTAAACACTGGACAGTGCAAACATAACCTTGGACAACTGGTTGACGGGAATATCATCGC
This sequence comes from Abramis brama, assembly GCA_022829085.1. Lineage (NCBI taxonomy): Eukaryota > Metazoa > Chordata > Actinopteri > Cypriniformes > Leuciscidae > Abramis > Abramis brama. Next base: position 32,729,542 of record CM040773.1, on the reverse strand, counting down.
CATTATTTGTTATTTGCAAATATTCAAAAAGGAAAACGATGATGATTAATGATGTTTCAAAGTCCAGTTTCTACAAACCAAAGATCCTTTAGCTAGATTTTTACATGATCTAAAATATTGTGTCATGATGCACAGTTGATTTGATTGTTTTACTCTAAATCGGTGGTTGTCTGATCAAGTAGTAGCACATTGTCACGTATCCAGTCACCAGACCAGGGGCCTCATTTATAACCGTTTGCGTACGCACAAAGCAGGCCCTGATAGAGGCGTACGCCACTTCCGACACATAAGTTGTGATTTTATAAAAACAAACATGACTGGAAAATTTGCACACCTGCACGAAACTCTGACGCATACGTACAAACGTTTTGGAGTCTGAGCAGTTTGGCGACACCGATGGTGAGCTGGAGTTACATGGCTTTAGGCCCCGTTTACACGTACATGGTTATTTTGAAAAACGGAGACATTTCCCTTCGTTTGCGCCCTTCATTTACACGCAAACGGAGGATTCGCCAATGAAACCGATTCTTTCTAAAAACTCCGGCCAGAGTGGAGATTTTGAAAATCTTCGTTTGCACGTTTGCATGTAAACTGAGAAAAACAGAGTTTTAGGCAGCAACGTCACAGAATGTGACTATTTTCGGAATTCTGATTGGCTAAGGTGGGCTTGTGCTTCTCGTTACACTGCCACCTACAGGTTTGGCATGCTCTTGACAGCATATACACAGGTTCGTGTGCACGATGTTATTTTGAAAACGAACAGGGGTGAAATGTCCGTTTATGAAAATAGCCATCCACGTGTAAACGTAGAAAATCTAAAGACAATTATACATGTACACAGAAAGATAATACAAATATAATTTCACTCACCAAGCCATATCACTTGAAACAAATATCCATCCCTTCTTAAATGCCCGCACCAGCGAGCGCGTTGGGCCGTTTAGTGAAACGCAAATCTTGATTATGAGTCCTAAATACATACAGTGCATGTTCACATTAAGTTTAAATAAATAAAAGAATGATTTAAACTATGCTTTACTTCTGATATAAACATTTAGATTAAATATGCCATTCTCATGGAGTTAAATGCTTAGATGAAATCATTTCCATTATAATCTGTTTCCATTATAAATATAAATCAATTAAAAATACTATTTGGGCAGTGAAAAAGATTGAGAAAAACTTTCTCTGAAATGTATTTGACACTATTTGATTTATTTATTCAAAAACAAGGCAAGGATAGGCTACTAAATTATTTTTATTAATGTAATGTGACTGCACATCCATATTTCATATTTTCCTAATGTCTTAATGCCACAAAACAATTCTGTTCATAAATGTTGGTTTATCAATGATTTGTTGATCTCAAAGTGTGGACGTGAAAAAGATTCTAAATATCTATAGATGTATCCTCGGTTCACTTTATCTTTGCGTCAGACTGCAATGGAATGGAGCCAAGGGGAATATTTGAGAAACAGTTTAGTCTGGGCAGGGAGCATGCTTGGTTGTTGTTAATAGTTTACCTTACACACAGAGACAGGGAATATGTACATTCATTTTGATCCTACTTTAATGGAAATAATCTGAGCATGGCATGCAGAAATATAGTTATATATGTTATACAATATACAATATATGTTACATGCGTCAGAAAGATACTGCATGTCAAACCTCATACAGTTTTTGCATTCACACCAGTAATGATATGGAGCAGACTACAGTATTTGTATGTCAGCTTACTTATAGATTCCAAATTGCCAAAACAGAGATAAGAAGAGAGAAAAATATATCTCTGTTTCAATATCTGATTCACATGATTCCCACCAAGGAATGTCAATCAGGGAAATGTGATCTGTTCATGTGATGGCATGTGTGTACCAGTTTCACTCATTTTGGGGTGAATCATAGAGACCACCTCCTTAAATCACACAATAAAGCTTTGAAGTTTGAAGTTTTTGCCACTGGAAAAGTGGCAAAAATCTGTAAATTATATTTACAGATTGAACAGTTTGATAGGAGCTCTGCTCAATTTAGTCATCTTGAGAAATAGGAACACATTTCTCCCTCTCACGTGAAGATCAGAGAGATCAGAGAAGTCAGAGATGATTAATTATATTATTTATTTATCTGCCAGTACTGTATCTTCAATCTGCACGCTCAAGCAAGGCCTGTTTTTATTCCATCTCACAAGGCATTCAGATGCTCAGTTAAATGTGACCTCTCGCTTGATTTGACCAACTGCTTAAAGTAAAACTATGGCACTTTGACCTCTGCGGTCGCCCTACAGGTTGGAAGTGGAATTGTCTCATTAGAACTATAGAAAAGCGACCTGATCTGGCAATCTTACATAGCGTGGTTATAGCAGATAGACTGCAAAGTGGAGACATAAGTGCCTTTCACCCTGTTACGACTTGATGAACCACTGAACCGATTTTGGAAACATTATTTGAAGGTAAAAAATCTTACTTAGTGTTGCTTTAAAAGCAAGTGTGAATGAAAGCCAATAGTGCAGTGGGGTTTAGATGATGCAGTGGGACATATTATTTAGTATCCTCAGAGACGAATGAAGCACAAGTTGAGATTCAGTCCCTCTTCTTTCCTCTCAGTGACAGGGGCGAAATGCTTACAGATTACAGTTAATAAGAATAAAATATGTGTATTTATAATTTGTTTTGAAAGCTCCTTTCACAGATGAAAAATTATATTTCAATTTTATGAAATCAGAAGTGTGCAATATTTGTCATTCCGTTGTTCTCGTGTTCTGTGTACTACGTGATTACGAATCAAATAACACAATTTCATGTTTTTATTTAATATTTATGGTTTGATTTTCCCACAATGATGTGAAATATATCAGACCCACAAATGTCAGGGTAACACTTTACTTGAAGGGGTGTGCATAAGACTGACATGACACCGTCATAATCATGACATGACACATGTCATGAATATGAATGAGGTTTAATGCATGTTTATGACAAATGTCATTAAGTGTAATTCGCTCAGTTATGACATTTTTAATGCAAATATGACATTGTGTGAGATGTCTTTGTTATGGCAACTTGACTTTACTAAGACAACACAACCTGTCATAAATATGTCATAAACATGACATAGCAGATTAATGATCAAACTTAAGAAACCACTTAGCTTTATGGGTTAACATTTCATTAAACTGTCATGTGGTTGGTTTTGACATTGGCTGTCATGAGGCCATTATAACATTTTAATGACAAATTAAATTTGTACCACTGTAGTTGAGGTCAAGAAAAACATTCATGACACAGTTATAATGGCTTCATGACAGCCAATGTCAAAACCAATCACCTGAAAGTTTAATGAAATGTTAACCCATAAAGCTAAGTGGTTTCTGAATGTTTGATAGTTAATCTGCTATGTCATGTTTATGACAATTTATGTTGTCTTGGTAATGTCAAGTTGTCATGACAAAGACACTGACAGGTTATGATGTATTGGATTATGTCAAGTTGTCATAACAAAGACATCTCAACCAATGTCATATTTGCATAAACAAATGTCATAATTGAACGAATGACACTTAATGACAGTTGTCATAAACATGCATAAGACGTCCTTCATATTTATGACATCTGCCATGTCATGATTATGAAGGTGTCATGTCAGTCTTATGCACACCCCTTCAAGTAAAGTGTTACCGAAAGAAATTGTATCATATGTTTTTATGTTATTACAGAGTGCCTGAATGGGACATGTTGATGTAAAAAAATACGAGATGGGAGGAAAAATATGACAGCCTCACTAGGATGCAGACAGCCAGTGAGAGGGGTTTTTTATAGCAAGTGCGCCCTCTAGTGTCCAGTGTGCGCCTCTCCACTTAGCCTATTGAGCAAAATTATGTAGGCCAATTAACATTCTTTTAGCACTTTAGATTAAAATAGCCCTATGTTTAATAGTTGAAAATGTTATGCCTGCATCATGCGTGCTCATGATACATCACCTGTTTATTCTAAGTTTGCGATGCGGTTTCAAAGTGTGTACATAACACGTTTTTGCTGTTCTTGTTGCATTTACACGTCATACATGTCCTCAGTATGCTATGTTTTGAGTGAATCTAGCTCATGTTATCGAACTGATCTAATGGTGAATTTAAGTTTTCAATATAGTGAAGTGGAATAAAACAACACAACTGCAAATTCAAAGGAAGTAAGACCATGTTAATCGATACACCGCTTGAATAATAGCCTAGGCCTATGTCTATCCACCTCAACTCAATTAGCTCCCATTGACCAAAGTTATCTTGCATCTCAATTTCATTTTTTCTCTACCTCAACTAACTTCTGGTGAAGAGAATGTAAAGAAATAGAGAATCACCTTGAAAAGTGCCATACGATCAGCCAGGCAATGATTGTAACAAATCATACAAAACAAACTGATGATAAGCAATGATTGTAGGCAAAACTTTTTTGAGTGATGTCTACTCTACAAATATTTTATAGGATATTTAATTTAATTAATTAATCAATCAACAATACTAATGATCAGCATTACCAAACGTGGATGTTTTCCACTAGAAACAAACCTTGATGTACTATTTTAATTTAATACTGTGAAGCAGCTTTGTTACAATCTGTATTGTGAAAAGCGCCATACAAATAAACTTGACTTGACTTGACAGTTCCTATGGATATACATTTTGTGAAACAGCATGTTAAAATAATGAAGCAGTTACAATAAGATTGCGCTGATCAAATTGCCGTCATTAAAGCATATAATTAGAAAATAACACCATAATCCCTGTTTATTGATGAAAAATCAGGTACGTTAAAAACACACAAATAAATGCACAAATAAAGTTACAAATGCCATTCTAAAATGTGACATCGATATTAGTTTCAATAAGTTAACACAGTATCACACCAAATGTGATTGTGTTAGTGAAATGATTGAGTCATACATGTAATGATAACAACAACAACAACAACACACATTTCTAAGCTAACCGGCCACAAGGATCTGAGTAGTTGAGGGTCAACAGCCATAACCACTTGTCCCGTGATATTAGGAGAAGAGTTCTGCCATTTATGACGAAGTTGCAGACTGGGCAAATACTTCCGGATGAACTGTTTCCAGAAGTGATCAGCTATTACCTGGCTGTGTCGGTAGTGCTTGCGTCCCAATAGATCACTTGGTCCATACCGCTCGGACCAAGAACTTGATCTGCTGGGGATCTGCCTGTCCAGGACATCTTCTCCAGCGTGCCCTCCCACCTCATCTAAGCTCCCTGCTCCCGCATGCCCACCATCCTGCAGGTCCTTTCCTCTTCAGCACCAGCCCGCACTAATGGAAAATACACAAGTTTAAAAATTAACCACACTTATCAAGTCAAGTCAAGTCATCTTCATTTATATAGCGCTTTTAACAATGTAGATTGTCTCAAAGCAGCTTTACAGAGATAAGCGTATAATTTAAGGTAACAGAGATTATTTCGGCTTTACAGCAGAGTTAAGTTATTTCCATCTAAAGTTAGTTTTAATTGATTTGCTTCCGTCGCAATGATCATTTGTTATTAAATTAGGGGCCGCTAAGACGACACCATTCCCTCTACACAGACTTTAAACGCGAACCTGTGAGAAACGCTGATGGCGTTCACATGCGCATTTAGAATGGGTTCTATAGTTATGTGCGTTTGAATATACGCAGGTTTGGAATTCCCTACAAGCCAAGCCTAAACAAAATACTTGTCTTTCCTTATAAATTTTGATAAGGAATTTTATTTTATTTGTTGCTTTGGGGTAGGACCGCGAGACGAATTATCCCGACAACGCCTTATCTGGAGTGGTAGTGGGATCCTCCATAGGTAGAGACTAGTTGGCACTTCAGCACTGCGTTGTCATCGGTCCAGGCGAAGGTCCTTCGTCAGATCTGGATACGGCCTGGATCCGGCAGGCTGCAGGAAAAAACCTCGGGATAAACACAGACACTAAAATTAACGTAGATGCCATTCTTCTCATGATGTAACGAGTACATCAGGATTTTTGGGAAGTGTTCCCGGTTCCGGCTGACCTACTATATGCAGCCTAACATTAAATTATAGAAGTCTATAATGTATTATGTGAAAGCTAGGTCAAAGAGATGTGTCTTTAATATGGCTTTGAACTGACAGAGTGTGTCTGCTTCCCGGACAATGGTAGGAAGACTGTTCCAGAGTTTTGGTGCTAAATAGGAAAAGGATCTACCGCCAGCAGTCGATTTTGATATTCTAGGTATTATCAACTGGCCGGAATTTTGAGATCGTAATAGACGTGACGGACTATAATGCGTTAAGAGCTCGCTCAAGTACTGCGGAGCTAAACCATTCAGTGCTTTGTAAGTAATCAGCAATATTTTAAAATTGATGCGATGTTTAATAGGGAGCCAATGCAGTTTTGACAGAACCGGGCTAATATGGTCATACTTCCTGGTTCTGGTAAGAACTCGAGCTGCTGCGTTTTTTTTTTTTTTTTTAAAGTATTTTTATTAAGATTTTACATTTTACAAAAAAGAAAACAAAATACATTAAGATGTATACAACTCAATGAATGATGATATTAGCAGAAACAACATATATAATTATTAATATCATCCACTATTAATAATGACAATATATATAATGATAAATAAAAAATAAATAAATAATACAAAAATAATAATAAGGCAATCAGGGCGTATATCGTTTCAGTAAGAAAACAAGCACGAATTCAGTAGAGGGCAGAACAGACAGCATACAATGTCCTACATTACTGGTCAGGATTAGCGTTAAGTTGGGCAAGATGATCCAGAAATGGTTGCCATATATTGTAAAATTTATCAAGGTTACCAATAACACCATACCGCACTCTCTCCATGTGGAGTACTCCAGTGAGGCAAGCCAACCAGGTCTTAAACTGAGGAACAGTATCCAATTTCCAGAGTCTTAGAATGATGCTTTTAGCAATAATCATTCCATAAATAATAGTGCTTTGTACGGAGACAGTATGGACTGACAAAGAAACAGAATATCCAAATAATGCAATCTCTGGATCAGGGTTAAACACAAAACCATACATGTCAGAGAACCACTTAAAAATGCTACACCAAAACTCGTAAAGCTTCGGGCATGTCCAAAAGAGATGGGTAAGAGTGCCCTCTGCAGATTTACACCGGTCACATGTAGGAGAAACAGTGGGAAAAATTCTATGTAATTTCGATTTTGAATAGTGCAATCTATGCATCACCTTAAATTGAATTAACTGATGTCTGGAATTAATAGAACAAGACCGGACCCTGCTAAGGCTCTCCTCCCACTCTTCAGCTCCAATCTGTATACCCAATTCCTCCTCCCAAGCATTTTTTAAAGAGCGTGTAGAATAACTCATTTCTTCAGAAAACACAGAAACAAAATCTGAAATCAAATGTTTGGAATCAGGGGAGCCCAACAGCAGTCTATAAATCCTCCTTTCCTCAGGCAGAGATTCAAAATTAGGCATTGCATGGCGCACATAATTCCTAATCTGTAAGTGTCGAAAAAAGTGTGTTGTGGGTAGTGAAAATGTATCTTTTAATTGCGAAAAAGAAGCAAAATGTTTGTTAATATATAAATCCTCCAAAGTAACAATACCATTCAGCCTCCATATGTTGAATGTTGCATCTGATAGAGAGGGGGTAAATGCATGATTTCGATATACTGGGGCAAAAATAGCAGTGTCAGGTAACCTGCATACCTTTTTAATTTGGCGCCATATTTTCAAACAGTTTGAAACAATGAAATTATCCACCTTAACAGATGTGGGTAATACAGGGTTGGAAAAGAGAAGTGCTGGAAGTGAACTATTTTTAACACCATTTTTTTCAATGGCTACCCAGGGGGGAGTGTCAATAGAAATTTCTGTTTTATAATCCCCCTGCCAATAAACAAGCGCCCTTGCATTCGCTGCCCAATAATAATGCAAAAAGCAAGGCAACCCTAGCCCACCTTTAATCCTTGGTTTCTGTAAATGTGTTTTTGATATTCTGTGAGCTTTAAAACCCCAGATAAAAGGCAAGATTATTGAATCTAATGTTTTAAAAAAAGACTCAGAAAAATAGGAATGTTTTGAAAAAGATACAAGAATCTAGGCAGAGAGACCATTTTAACAGCGTTTATACGGCCTATCATAGAAAGAGGAAGAGTTCTCCATTTGCTAATGTTTATCTTTAAATCCTCTAATTTCTGAAGAAAATTCAACTTAAAAATGAATTTGGGGTTTTTGGGCAAAACGACTCCGAGATACTTAAGTCTGTCTGTAATTTTGAATGGGAGATTTTGTAGGAATTCAGTAGCAAGATCAGCATTTAAAGACATGAATTCACTCTTCTGCCAATTAATGGTATATCCAGAGACTTTACCAAAAGATTCTATAAGATCTAACAGCAAAGGGACAGACTGCTCAGGATTTGACAGAAAGAGAACAACATCATCTGCATATAAGGAGATTTGATGATCTACATTTCCCAGTTTTATAGGCTCAATAGATGGATGGTTTCTAATACTGATCGCAAGGGGTTCTATCGCAATTGCAAAGAGTAAAGGGCTGAGGGGACACCCCTGACGTGTTCCTCGATGTAATAAAAAGGATTTTGACTTTTCTTGATTTGTGAGTACGGACGAGGTTGGGTGAGCATATAATGTTTTAATCCATGACACAAAACGACTACCAAACCCACATTCCTCCATAACTTTCACCATATAGGGCCACTCCACCTGATCAAAAGCCTTTTCTGCATCTAAGCACAAAGCAGCCACTTTAGAGCCTTTTTTATATTTATGGTATATTATGTTTATTAATCTTCTAACATTAAAAAATGAAAATCTATTAGGAACAAAACCAGTTTGATCCATATGTATAATGGAGGAAATGTATTTATTTAACCTATTAGCTAATAATTTTGTAAAAATTTTCATGTCAGAATTTAGTAATGCAATAGGGCGATAAGATGAGGGCTCAGTCTCATCCCTACCTTCTTTTAATATTAGTGAGATATTAGCATCGTATAATGTGTCAGGGAATTTTTGAGTTTCAAGAGAATGAGTGAACATCCTCAGTAAAAGGGGAGCCAGCTTTCCAGAATATTTTTTATATAATTCAATGCCGAAGCCGTCTGGCCCCGCCACCTTGCCGTTAGGGAAAGATTTTATAGAATCAACAATCTCTGAAATAGTAATTTCAGAGTTTAAAGCCTCACGAGCAACATCACTTAATTTAGGAAGATTCAAGTGTCCTAGCCAATTAGAAATGTCCCCTTTTGCTTTTGACGTATATAAATGTTCATAATATTCTCTAAAGCGATCATTTATACTTTTAGGATCCACGAGCATGTCTCCTGCTTTTGATTTGATTTTGTGTATGGCTTTATTTGCTTGTAAACCCCTCAGCTGTCGCGCCAGCAATTTATGGGGCTTATCCCCCAACTCAAAATATTTTTGTCTTATCCTCAACAATTGATCCCATACCTGTCCTGATATAATAGTATTGTATTCATATTTTAATTTAAGAATATTCTGCAAAGTGGAGGGGCCAGAGGAGATTCTATAGGAGGGTTCCAATTGAGATAATTCCTCTTCTATTTCTGCAAGACGTCTACGTTTGGCTCGTCTGGCTGAAGATTCAAAAGAGATAATATGTCCTCTAATCACAGCTTTAAAAGATTCCCATAAAGTGGAGTCGGTGACTTCAGAATTATCATTAATATCTAGAAAATCTGAGATTTTTTCAGAAATAAATTGGCAAAATGATACATCAGAAAGTAGAGAAGGATGAAAACGCCAACAATGTGGTTTAATCATTTGGCCAAGATCCAGAACCACTGAAGTTGGAGAATGGTCAGAAATTAAGATGTTGTGATAGTCTGAGGAGATCACATTTGATATAAGTTTTGAGTTAAGTAAAAAATAATCTATTCTAGAAAAAGACTTGTGCCTCTGAGAAAAAAATGAATAATCTCTACCTGTGGGGTGTATCAGTCTCCATATGTCAACTAGATTCATAGAGGAAATGAGGTTATTCAAAACTGTGGAGGCAGAAGGTAACTGGCTTACTTGGGCTGACCTGTCCAAAACATTATCAAGCACACAGTTAAAATCACCACCTACAATAACATGCGAATCAGTAGAGTCAGACAATAAATTAAATATTTTAGTAAAGAAGGTGGGGTCATCAAAGTTAGGCCCATATACATTAAGAAGTGTAACATGAAACGAATAAATGTAACCAGTTACCAAAATATATCTACCGTTTGGATCACTCAAAGTAGAAACATGTCTGAAAGGAACTGTTTTACGGATTAAAATTGCAACTCCTCTTGCCTTGCTAGAGAACGTGGACTGAAAGATATGGCCAACCCAGCTGCATTTAAGCATTTTCTCCCTCGTAGGCCTAATATGGGTCTCCTGCAAGTACATCACATCAGCGGACAGAGATTTCAAATGTGAAAATATTTTAGCACGCTTGATCACATGACCCAGGCCACGCACGTTCCAGCTGGTAAAAGTGATGCCGCTGCCCTTTGAAGATAGACTAGGATTCATAAAAAAGTTGGAAACAAAAAATGCTCAAGCCTGACGCCCTTTTAAAACAATTATTGGTGAGAATAAAAAGAGAGAAAAAAGAAAGAAAACACAACTCGCGAAAAAGTAACACTACCCCCCCACCCCCGTCCCACTTTCCCAAACAAAGTGAGAACACGCGTCCCAAAAACTCACTGAGGGGTTGCCGGACCATCGGAACAGTGAAACCAAAACTAAAAAGCCCTAACTCCCTCTCCAATTACTTGAAAAAAAATTATGAACAAAGGAAACGGTCAAATGTCATAATGTTAAATGTCCCAGTCTGAGTAACAGTAACTTAGCTGTTAGATAAAAGTCAGGTACCGGAGCATGTTAAGTCAGCATGTAGGTATCGCTTTTCAAGACAGAGTCTCGATGAATGCCTTAGCTTCCTCGGGCGAGGAAAACACCCTGTCAGTGGACCCATGAGTGACGCGCAGTTTTGCCGGATGAGCTGCTGCGTTTTGAACCAGCTGTAGTTTGTTTATTAAGCGTGCAGGGCAACCACCTAGTAGAGCATTACAATAATCTAGCCTTGAGGTCATGAACGCATGAATTAATTGTTCCGCATTTGTCAATGAGAGCATATGGCGTAATTTAGATATATTTTTAAGATGGAAAAATGCAGTTTTACATATACTAGACACGTGACTTTCAAATGAAAGATTGGTATCAAAGAGCACACCCAGGTTCCTAACCGACGACGAAGACTTAGAGCAGCCATCAAGTGTTAGACAGTATTCTAGATTATTACGTGAGGAAGTTTTTTGTCCAATAATTAGAAACTCTGTTTTTTCAGAATTTAGAAGTAGGAAATTACAAGTCATCCAATTTTTTATATCAGCTATGCATTCTGTTAATTTAGTGAATTGATAAGTTTCGTTAGGTTTTGAAGAAATATACAGCTGAGTATCGTCAGCGTAACAGTGAAAGCTAATGCCATGTTTCCTAATGATATCTCCTAAGGGTAGCATATGGGTCAGTGACGTGCCGCACTGATTTGCACTTCCAGGAGCAATAAATATTATATATTTATATAAAATAGGTTTAAAATTATATATATGCTTTAATCTCACATCATTTGTCCTCCTCACTGTTCATAATTGTGTGAAAAATTCAAAAATAGGTAACTTTTAGACTATTAATGTGGTCAAATGTCATACGGTCAAACGGAATTCACTTAAAGTTATTTAAGACAATTGCATTTAAAATGATTAAAAATGTTTAAAAATGATCAAATTTTTCATTTGGCATATTTATTCAAGTCTTAAGATAAGCATATTAAAGTATCAGTGAGATAGACCTTTAAGAAATGTCATTAGAATCTAAAACAAATTGTTCCGCAAAGACACATTTTCCCTATGTCATACGGTAAAACAAAGTTTGGAAGCCATTTAGGAACTGAATATTTATGACTTAAGTCATGTGACATGTGATGACATCACTCAGAGGACCCCTGAAGACCAGCCAAGTTGAAAGTAAGTTTAAGATTTTGCTCCTAAATTTCAGGTAATTTCACCTTTTCCAAGTGTGTTACCATGTGTCACAGATTTGGGTGTCATATGGTCAAACGTCAAAAAAGGGTTTAATAAATTAAAATTTGAAAAAATATTGATTTACAGGTGAAATATAAAGTTTAAAAGTCAAGGTCAAGGGTAAAGGTGGAAGGAGGTGGCCAAGCAACTGCCTGTTATAATGGACAAAGCATGAAACTGTCATAAGGGCAAACAAAAAATGTCATACGGACAAACGATTTTACCATGACATGTTGTTATACCATATGACACAGAGCATTTAACTGAATTATTTAGTTATTTCTTAATTGTTTTATCACATATATAGTTTGTACAACTACTATGAATTAATATTAACATATATAATATATTTCTGCCTATTTCAAGCATTTTTACAGATTCCTCTTACAGATTAATTACAGATGCCTCTTTCTAGTAAGGAGAGGGATGCACGTTTCCGTGCAAAGCTAAGGGCAGATCCTGCAGCTAGAGAGGAGAACCTAGCCAAGAGGAGGGAAAGGTATAACTGTGAGAGTATATGATGTCTGAGCTCTGAAACCTTGGAGAGAGACCGATTGATACCGGTCAGGTGTAAGCCTGGGGACTTCCTCGAGTGTGAAGGTGGTGTCTACTAGACTTGTAGTCAAGACCGCCTAAACCGAGACCAAGACACTACCAAGACCAGAGGGTATCGAGACCAAGACAAGACCAAGACCAAGACCAAGACAGACCAAGTCAAGACCAAGACCAAGTCGAAACCAAGACCGAGACCAAGTCGAGACCGCAGGGGAAAAAAACAGACTAGTGTTGAAGCTAAGCAATAAGTTGTATGAATTCAAGAACAGCAGCATAGGGTTCAGCCGCAGTTTACATTCAATACATATTAGATGGTATTACTTCAACTACACAGGCAGAACAGTACAGATACAGACCATGTCATGTGTGTGACTGTGAGCTCACTGTAAATGTTTTTGCAGATTGGGTGAGATCAACTATGTGTAGCAATTGCATGACGGCTGTTACTGCACTATTAGAGGATTGAGACTCCCTTAACTTTTGTGTATACTGTTGAGGACTGACATGACTGGTACTGACTGGTTCATCTGACAAAACATCAAACACTCAACACCATCTTGCTCCTCCAACAACTGTCTAAAGAATAAGAAATATGTAACCAATTGAAATTATAATTAATGTGTAGATGAAAACGTATAACATCAAATTAAAGATACACAATTATAAACTTGGATTAGGCCTAATGTTTAGTCTACACAACGGAGATATGCAGATGATATTTAAAACACCATTTATTTTGTCTAACACCAACAACACAAAATACACACACACACACAGATATCAAAGACACAGATTCATCTAAGCAAATGCCTGCCTATCTCTGCTGATTTCGGAGTCTCAGACTCCAAATGAACCCATTCTGCAACTTTTAAATACTTAATTACATTTTTAAAAACGAAATTATACGCTTAAGTGCGGGATCCGAGAGTTGGTCGTTTGTCGCTATGGTTACACACACACAACACACACACCGTTGGCGGTGCGCTCAAAGTCATCTGTCAGTTGTGTAGTTGTGCAGTTACCCAAAATGAATGACTCCTGAATGAAGTTAAAACCCATCATGTTACTGATATGTTTTTTAAACCAAGTGATCAAAGTGCTCGTTGCCGCTGCGATCAGTGGCCGCAGATACAGTGTTTTCTCGTGTGGCTCGAGCACACGCCGCACTGTCAGCACTCGGACGCGCGCTTCAATCCGTTCCGTTGCGGATAATAATGTTGCATTATCGAACGTTGTGTCATCGTGGATATTGTAGTATTGTATTGCTAAATCCCCCGACCACTATGTTGGTCTGAGACAGCGAGACCTAGACAAGACCGAGAGGTCCGAGACCAAGACCAAGAGGTCCGAGACCAAGACCAAAGACCGTCAAGGCCGTGACAAGACCGAGACCACGTAAAAGTGGTCTCGAGACCGGTCTCGAGACCAAGACCGGTCTCGAGACATACATCACTAGTGTCTACGGACGCCTCCACCTCGGGATGGGGAGCGCTGCTCAAGGGCAGACCGTTCTTCGGCCAGTGGTCAGAACGGGAAAAGCTTCTACACATAAACTGCTTGGAAATGATGGCAGTCGACAACGCGCTTAGGCGTTTTTGTCCTCGGATAAAAGGACACCACGTTTTGGTCCGTTCGGACAACATGTCGGTGGTAGCCTATATAAATCGCCAAGGAGGTATCAGGTCCCGAAACCTCTACAGGTTGACGGAGCGCCTCTTGGTCTGGGCTCAGCACAATCTGCGCTCGCTGAGAGCAGCGCACGTGCCAGGCCACCTGAATGTGGGACCAGACAGACTGTCCAGGAACAATGTTCCGACAGGGGAATGGTCTCTACACCCACAGACAGTCCAACTGCTGTGGAAGACATTCGGCAGAGTGGAGGTAGACCTGTTTGCATTTTAGGAAAACGCTCACTGTCCGGAGTTTTTCTCCAAGAGCAGGGATGCGCTGGACCACGTCTGGCCCCGCTGCCCGTTCTATGCTTTTCCCCCGTCACGCTCCTACCTCAGGTATTAGAGCGAATCAGGGAAAACGGATGCTCAGTGCTACTTGTGGCTCCGTTCTGGACGAACCAAGCTTGGTTCCCGGTTCTGATGCAGCTGACGAGCACTGCCCCATGTCCAATACCAGTGAGGAGGGATCTCCTCTCTCAGGCCAAGGGCTCGATCTGGCATCCTCGCCCGGAGCTTTGGTCCCTGCATGCGTGGCCCATCAACGGGTACCCGCTAACCTCCCGGTGGGAGTGTTAAACACAATCACGCAGGCTAGGGCCCCGTCTACTAGACGGCTCTATTCCTCAAAATGGTCTGTGTTCTCTAGCTGGTGCACAGCTTGTGGCTTTTCACCCTCAGACTGTGGGGTGATGGAGGTTCTTTCCTTCCTGCAAGAGCTACTGGATAAGGGCAGAACCCCATCCACGCTCAAGGTTTACGTGGCGGCCATAGCAGCGTTTTCTAAACCGATGCTTGGCCAGTCACTTGGAAGAAACAATCTGGTCATTCGCTTCCTTAGAGGAGCTAAGAGGCTGAATCCTCCAGACCTCCCTCAGTTCCCATGTGGGACCTTTCTACGGTTTTGGAAGCCATGAAAGATGCCCCATTCGAGCCAATCCAATCAATAGATATCAAACACTTGTCTTTCAAGACAGTGTTTCTTCTGGCTCTCGCTTCAGTAAAGCGTATAGGGGACTTGCAAGCGCTCTCAGTGAGCGCGACGTGTATGGAATTTGGGCCAAATGAGGGCCAGTGCCCTCTTTCCTGGACTCTCTGCGAGTCCCTGGTGATCATGCACTATATGAGCCCTGGGCACTTGCCCTTGGGACTTCGGTGTTGGATCTCAGCACGCACAGCGTTTTACACTGTGTTCCCCTAGCGTAAGATATTACGCAGTACGAGACCTCTCGTAAGAGAACGTACTCGGTTACTAACGTAACCTCGGTTCTCTCTAGAAGAGGAAACGAGTACTGCGTATCTTTGCCGTGCATGCATCACGCTCTGGTTCGCTTCGGCGATGAAAAACTAGATTCTACAGCCTGTCGAGCTATATTTATAGGCCCAAGCCACGCCCGTTTCGGCGGGACGTGACGCAACATGATCCTCATTGGATCTGACATCACGAGGGGCCTCTCTCGATAGGCTGCTGCAGTTGCCACAGGGCAGCCAATGGGCGCGCCAGCTGTCTCGCCTATGTCTGCATGCTGCCGCAACGCGTTTTACATCAATTCAAAATTAAGGATAATTTTTGGCTTCAATATCTCGCGGAAAAGAGGTTTTCCCACATTCTCACAATGTTACTGTTATTTGTTATACGTTTTTCGTGAAAAAGTGATGAATCTTTTGATATGAGCTAAAAGAAATGTTCAAGTGTTGGGAAATATATTCTACTGTTAATAAAAGGTTCACTTGAGATGCCTTGTTTTTCTTTGAAATCATTCTGAATTGGCCTACATCAATTTATTACATAAAAAATGCAATGAAACATTGAAATTGTACTATGTCATACGGTAAAATAAAATATGTCATATGGTAAAACATTGAATTTTAAAAGAAATAAAAATAAATACTTTGTTTGTTTACATGGTTCATGAAAATAATGGAGGAGAGCTAGTATGATATATATATGTATATAACTTCAAGGCATTTTTGACTAATTTCTAGCAAAAAAAATAGAACAAATGTCCATAGATGACATGCTGTAGTCGTTAAAAAACAAAATATCTAGTATTTGTGGTGTAGGTGTTTATATTTTGCAACTTGTTATAGAATACTTACAGATCAACTATTACATTCTTGGTTGTATTTAACCGTGTCATGAATATCAAATGTAATTTATTTCTAAAAATCACTTCGTTTTACCGTATGACATTTTCAAGGACTGTATACAAAGAAACACATTAAAATGTCATATATTGTTATTTTTTATAAAGGGCACTAATAAAAACAAAAAATATACACATAGATTTACTCAAAAAATGCTATATTTAATTTGTCTTTTCATTTTTATTTTTTTACTGTTTTGAAATTCTAAAACGTCACTGACCCATGTAC
Source organism: Abramis brama (assembly GCA_022829085.1). Taxonomy (NCBI): domain Eukaryota; kingdom Metazoa; phylum Chordata; class Actinopteri; order Cypriniformes; family Leuciscidae; genus Abramis; species Abramis brama. The sequence continues at coordinate 32,712,824 of CM040773.1, read as the reverse complement.
AGAGTGAACAGCAGCGGTCCTAGTACTGAGCCTTGTGGTACGCCATACTGAACTTGTGATCGATGAGACATCTCATCATTTACTGCTACAAATTGATAACGGTCAGATAAGTATGATTTAAACCATGCTAGTGCATTTCCCGTAATGCTAACATAATGTTCTAATCTATTTAAAAGAACGTTGTGGTCGATGGTGTCAAATGCAGCACTAAGATCGAGTAACACTAATAGCGAGATACAACCACGATCGGATGATAAGAGCAAATCATTTGTGACTCTAACGAGAGCTGTTTCGGTACTATGGTACGGTCTAAATCCTGACTGGAAATCCTCGCAGATATCATTTCTTTCAAGAAAGGAACACAGTTGTGAGGATACTGCCTTTTCTAATATCTTTGACAGAAAAGGTAGATTCGAGATCGGCCTGTAATTGACTAATTCTGAAGGATCAAGTTGCGTTTTTTTAACAAGCGGTTTAATCATAGCCAGCTTAAAGTTTTTTGGTACGTATCCTAGAGACAAAGACGAATTAATGATATTAAGAAGAGGATCTATGACCTCTGGAAGCATCTCTTTCAGTAGCTTAGTCGGTATAGGGTCTAACATACATGTTGTAGATTTAGATGATTTAATGAGTTTAGTAAATTCTTCCTCTCCTATAACAACGAATTAATCAAATTTTTCCTCAGGGAGACTACAATGCACTGCCTGATGCGATACTGTAGTAGACGGTTGCATAGTTATAATTTTGTCCCTGATATTATCAATCTTATAAGTGAAGAAGTTCATAAAGTCATTACTGCTGTGTTGCTTGGAAACTTCAGTGCTTGAAGCTTTATTTTTCGTTAGTTTAGCCACCGTTTCAAATAAATACCTAGGTTTATGTTTATTTTCTTCTAATAGGGTTGAAAAATAAGCAGATCTAGCAGCTTTTAAAGCCTCTCTGTAAGTAATTGAGCTCTCTTTCCATGAAATGCGAAATACCTCTAGTTTTGTTTTCTTCCAGTTGCGCTCCATTTTTCTGACTGCTCTCTTGAGGGCCCGAGTGTGCTCGTTGTACCACGGCGTTGGACTATTTTCTTTAATCTTCTTTAAGCGCAACGGAGCAACTGTGTCTCTAGTTCTTCTAAGCTATCTGGGATGCTGAGATGATGAAACTGATTAGGAAGATTATTAATAAAGCAATCTTTAGTAGCAGAAGTGATAGGTCTCACATATTTGTAACACGGAGTCGGCTTTGCAGCCTTGGCTAAATGCAAATTACACGAGACTAGGTAATGATCTGAGATGTCATCGCTCTGCTCAAACGTGATTTATCGTTTACACTATATATTTTTACATTAAGCACCAATGCTTCAAAAGAATTATATTTAAAACTTGATTTCTTAGTGGTTTTGAAACTATTACTATAAATTACAGCAACACCACCCCCTTTGCGTTTCAGACGAGGCTCATGTTTATAACAGTAATCTTGCGGGGTTGATTCATTTAAAGTAATGTAATCGTTTGGTTTTAGCCAGGTTTCTGTCAAACACAGCACATCTAGGTTATTATCTGAAATCATATCGTTAACAACGAGTGCTTTTGAAGTAAGCGATCGAATATTCAGCAACCCAAGCTTTAGCATTTGCTTATCTGTAATATAGCTGTTTTTTATTTGTTGAACATCAATTAAATTTTTAACCTTAGTTGGGTTTAAACGTTTTTTGGATTTCCAAATTCGGGGAACAGACACAGTCTCTATATGATGATAGCTAGGTGAAAGAGTCTCTATGTGATAGGATTTATCTGACCTTGGTGACGCGAGGCTGCTAGCAGATGGTCGGTTAAGCCAGTCTGTCTGCTTCCTGACCTGAGCCCCAGATTGTCATGTTTGAGCTCTAAGACTATGAGCCATATTACTAGAGAGAAGAGCAGCACCATCCCAGGAGGGATGAATACCATCTCTTTTCAACAGGTCAGGTTTGCCCCAAAAACTTTTCCAATTGTCTATGAATTCTATATTATTAAGCGGACACCACCGAGACAGCCAACCGTTAAGCGAACACAATCTACTAACTATCTCATCACTCCTGCGAACAGGAAGGGGGCCAGAGCAAATTACAGTCCTTGACATCGTACTTGCAAGTTCACACACCTCTTTAATATTAATTTTGGTGATCTCCGACTGGCGGAGTCGAACATCATTAGTGCCGACATGAATAATGATCTTAGAGAATTTACGATTAGCATTAGCCAGCACTTTTAAATTTGCTTTGATGTCAGGCGCTCTGGCTCCCGGCAAACATGTGACTATGGTGGCTGGTGTCTCTATTTTCACGTTCCGTGTAATAGAATCGCCAATAACTAGGGCACAATCATTCTCAGTGGGTGTTTCACTGAGCGGGGCAAATCGATTTGTTATGGTAATCGGAACGGAAGAGTGGTTTTTAGATCCGCGACTAGAGCGATCCCTCACTGTCACCCATTTGCCCGGCTGCACGGGCTCTACTTCAGCCGGAACCACGCCATGTAAAGTGTTCACTATTCTATGCGCATCCAAAACATCTAAAGCACTAGCACTCTTACTATCCTCAATTAAAGTTTGGATGCGTGTTTCTAATTCTGAAATCTTCTCTGTCAACCTAACTGTCTCCTTACATTTATCACATATAAATCCTATATTGTCGACAGAGAAGCCTATGCTAAACATGTGACATGAAGTGCAGGTGACAATAACAGGACAAGACATTACTCACCGTGTTTGTTGACTGATTCTTACTCACCCGGGGCCTGTACCATGAAGCCGGATTAGGTGGCTAGCCAGCTATGTTTCAGCTTAGTTTCCGCCAACCCTGGGTTTTAGGTACTATGAAAGTAGCTCGGCTTTAATCGGTGTTCGTTGCCATGGTATCTTACGCTGCACGGCTAACCTGCTCCGGGGCAGGTTATGTTCTGGATTCAAGATCTCAGACCGAAGTTTGACCAATCAGCTGAGAGCAAAGAAACATATAGGTGACGTAACTTATTCCAAATGTCTGTTACAATGACTTCACCTTTTCTTCCAAATCCGGTGGACATCTCAGCGCAAATTGTTTTACGAGCACTTCGTAGAGAAAGAGTTTTTAGCCAGACAAAATCCCCTTACCTTAACTGATAGTTATGAAAGATACAGATTTTCCGCGGAAGGAATGTCTTATCTTTGCGAACTTCTTGAGCCGCACATAAAGAATTTAACACGTCGAATTCATGCACTTACTGTACCGCAAATATTGCGTTGCATTTTTTTTTTTTTTTTTTGCAAGTGGTACATTCTTGCACGGTGGGTGACGCACAGAAGCTAGGGGAAAACATATGTTTGTCGAACCATTCGCAAGGTGGTCCTCGCTCTGCAGGAGTACATGAAAAGTTTAACTAATAATGTTCCCCGGATATTTATCGACCATGTCCATAAAAGAGGGCTTTTATAAAATTGCCGGTAAGATATATTGATAGGGTGACATCACATCACACGAATGTACTATACAATATAATACATGTTAAGAATTATTTTGAATCTTTTTTATTATTCTTCTGATAATCTTATGATAGGATTCCCAAGTCATTGCAACATGTATGCAGTCTATTGCTCCAATCTCCACTGCTCTAGGGGAACATGAGGCAGATTATGTTAATAGGAAGTCCTATCACAGCCTTAATGTTCCAACCTGGTCTCATAGGATTCCGTGAAATGTCCACGGGCCCTTAACTCAAAATCCGTGGAGCCATCACGGAATCGCCCCAAATTCCGTGATGCGGCCACGGATATTACTCCAGCGCAAGTCAATGACACTGACCTTCCGTGGTCCACACACGGATACCCGTTTCAATGACGGAGTACAGATCTCACTCAATAGACGTGCTTTCTCATTTGGAGACGCAACATTTGAAGTATTTGTTACTTTTCCAACATCAAATGCCATAATGACGTTAACCTGACTGTTATTGTAGCTATTGCATTGTCCTGTCATCATAAAATTTCGGTTTGTTTCAGTTAGCCTAACCAAAGTCCCGTGATGGCACCACGGACCTCAACAACCTGACCTCACTCATGGACGTTGTAATGTTGCTGGCTTGTTTAGGAACGTATAAGCTTTAGGTCGACTGTGTTGCAATGGCATGTAATTAACTTGACATTTTGTCTCGTCCTGTCATCATAAAATCCAGTTTGATGGCGTTTTACACCTATTGCTCGCTTGGCTATAGTGTATAGTCAGATCTAAAATCTGTGGTAGGAGCACGGAGTGAGTCTGTGGTGAGACCACGGATAACTCCAACGCGCAAGTCAATGACACTCATCTTCCGTGGTCCACACACGGATACCCGTTTCAATGACAGAGGACAGATCTCACTCAATGGACGTGCTTTTTCTCATTTGGAAACACGACATTTTAAGTATTTATTTCTTTTCCAACACCAAATACCATAAAGACTTTAACCTCTCTGTTATTGTAGCTGTTGCATTGTCCTGCCATCATAAAAATTCAGTTTGATTCTGTTAGCCTAACTGAAGTCCCGTGATGGCACCATGCACGGACCTCAACAACCTGACCTCACTCACTGGATGTTGTAATGTTGCTGGCTTGTTTAGACACTTGGAAGCTTTATGTCGACTGTGTTGCAATTTTGTCTTGTCCTGTCATCATACTATCCAGTTTGATGGCGTTTTACACCTATTGCTTGCTTGGCTATGGTCAGATCTAAAATCTGTGATAGGAGCACGGATTGAGTCTGTGGTGAGACCACGGATAACTCCAACGTTCGTGATATGGTCACGTAATGTAATCTATTGATTCGTGCCACGGACACGTTTATTTCGTTATTTTTCGTCTTTCGTGATCACAGCTCGATTATTTCTGCCTGTCGGCTGCAGCAGAGAAGCTGTTTAATCAACATTTATTCACGAGATCTTATCTTATCGTGGTTTATGTATTTTTTTAATGTTATTATTTCGGTCTTATTGCCAGGGAAGCTGGATTGTTTTGCTGTTTATTGATATTTTTAAAATTATATTTTAGGAAATCGCGCTGAAGAAGTCTCGTTCCGAACACATCGCGATATTTGGCATCAGTTCACGTGTGTCAGCTGTTGGTAAGTAGCCTAGTAAATAAATACCTAAATACGCTGTCCTAATAATGTGTGATATAATGTATTTTCTGTTTGTCGATATTAATCTGCCATTATATCTGCCATTTCCACGGAGACTTTGCGTTTCATTGCTTTCTAATTCAAAATAGGGTGATTACACGTGACACTGCCTGTCACGTGACGTGCTATAGGCCTATATTCATATCAGATTAAAAATAGTACAATTAGTTCCAAAGTTGTATTTGTAGTAGAAGCACAGTAAAAACAACACTTACCATGCTTTTACCACAGTAACATTAGTTTTACTGTGATAAGTGTAGTAAAAAGACAGTAATCACAAAACTTACCATGCTTTTACCACACTATTGGTAGTTTTAATGTGATACTTATTGTAAATGCACAGTAACCACAACACTTACCATGCTTTTACCACAGTAACCCTAGTTTTACTGTGATAGGGCGTGGTAAAAGGACAGTAACCACAAAATGTACCATGCTTTAAACCTCAGTAACCTTAATTTTACTGTGATTGGTGTAGTAAAGGACAGTAATTACAAAATTTGCCATGCTTTAAACCTCAGTAACCTTAGTTTTACTGTGATTGGTGTAGTAAAGGACAGTAATCACAAAATTTACCATGCTTTTACCTCAGTATTGATAGTTTTAAAGTGATATTTGTTGTAAATGCATATTAACCACAACACTTGCCATGCTTTTAATGCTTTATAATGTAACATCCAATATTTGTAAGGTAAATCAGTACTTTTTCCTTTAAATAATCCTATATATTGTACATAATGATATTTTTTTTTTCTTTTTTTCAGCTGAAAAGACCAAAGGGGCCTTTCGGACTCAGTCAGCCCATTATTGTTGGAGGAGAAGTAAACGGAGGAGACGGACAGCTGCAAAGGCAAATATTCACAATGGTATGTATGTGTTGGTTTTAACCCTAAATCAAACATTTTATCAAGCATTTGTTGTTTCTTAAAACTTTTCTCACAAAACCCATAGCCCAATCAGTACAAACATAGTCTGAAAGACTTAATAATTCACAAGATTTAACAGGTTGTCAAATTTGTACGATACTCGTACATAATCCTGCAGCTTTTACTCCTAGTGCTGTCATTGGCTACTGCCTCAATTCCTGTACATATTTATCGTGATATTTGTAAATCAGTTGCGCCACTTCTTGGAAAGTTGTCGGATGTCACTCACACTGTCAGAAAGTTTATATTAATTGCAAATTGGTCCCCGTCTGTTTATGTTCCAGTGATACATGATGTCTCTCCACACCTCATAACCTACCTCTGTTTGCAAGAGTGGAAAAGCTTATGTGACTTGTCACATGACATCAGATACTCGATTATTTTGTCATAATCAGATCAGTAACACTGCTGATAACTGTCCCGTTTGCATGTAAATCTTTTTCATATGCTTATTGCTTGCTATTAAAGACATACTTTTATTCATAGAAATGCCCACATTTCAGTGAACTTATAACATAAAAATGCTTTTAACATTTAATTATGCAACACTCTTTACAGAAAACATATCATACAGTTATAAACTGACTATTTGCAAGTAATGTATTAAAATTACCTTCCTTTCTGTTTTGCAGGATTACTACCAATATCATACTCAACAGCTCTTTTAAGAGCCAACCATTACAAGAGCTACTAGTGAGTCGCAGCGAATCTTGCCGTGATCAGCCCTTCCCAGATGAAGTTTCAAGAATATTTCAGTCAGAATTTACTCATCAAATGTTTTCTCCTGAATCATATGGTAAATTAACTTATTTAATACTGTCTTAATTTATGTTTCAAGAACAATAGTAATTGCACATAGAGTAAGTCGAGACTTTCTTGTTTTACAGCAGAGAAGGAAGACCAGTCCTTATATCAACGCAAGCTAATCGAATAAGTCCTTTGTTTCGGGTGAGGAAGGAACATTTGGTGCCCAAAGAAGACAGAAAAGTGAGCGAGTCCATTGTTATGTCTTGAATTGAAACAATGCTGTAAAATGTAGTACATAATTTGATGTTGACAAATTTACATTGTACAGGTTATCACGTGGTTTTTGATCATGTGAAGCTCTTGAAACAAGTGACAGAAGAGTATGTTGTCTGGAAAGAAATCAAGCATCACTGGCAAAGGCTCAAAAGAGACCATGCCTTTCTTAAAAATCTTTTAAAATATGTTGCTGTTGATATGGGTAAAACAGTTTTTGTTCAGTACTTAGCTTATATTATGTGCTCCAATATTTTATCTATCTATATATATATATATATATATATATATATATATATATATATATATATATATATATATATATATATATATATATATATAATACTTCAATGTGTATATTATATAATTTCTAAATTATTTTAATTTCTAAAAATTTATTATATAAATTTCTGTAAGGAACAGGCAACTCTGGCTCTTTGCATTCTACTTTTTGAGGTTAGTTAAGAGTTAACCTCCAACCCTAATTGAGCACATCTGAAAATTTTAACCAAAGTCTTCAGGTTTATTTCTAGACAATAGGCAGGAGGGTTTGTGGTCGGAGCTAAATCTGCAGGACAGTGGACGCTGAGGGCCAGAGTAAACCATCACTGCTTTAAAAAACGCAGAACGTAAGCTGACCCGACTGTCCATTAAACAACTTCATTTGAATGGTTTCTGTTTTCTGTTTTACTTTCAGACCAGGACTGGAGAACGCCTGACAATGGAATGTTGAGACTTCTTCCTCTGGCTGAGAAAAGCTACACCACATCAGTGATCACATCTTCTGTTCTTCAACTGAACAAACTGTTTAGACGAGGAAGAAGAACACAAACACGATAGAGACGTACAGGGAAGAGCAAGAAACCAGTTTAGCTGTGATAATGAATCATTATTTTCCAAAACAATATCAAATCTGTTTTCTGTAGGTGACTGAATATGATTCTCTGGCACCAATTTTATGGCTTCAGCAGCTGTGAATGGACTATTATGATGTTAATGTATTTTTGAAGACACATTTTTATTTATCTTGAATCTCATTTGTCTTTATGCTACTTTATTAACTTTATGCTGTGTCCTTCAATAAAGTGTTGTTTAATAAAGTATGGTGACTATTGTGTATTGAAAGTGGTGTTTGGGACAGTAAATAGACATTTTTATTTGAGAAATTTTAATTTCTTATTTCTTTAGTTTAATTAATTAATAAATAACTAGGCCTACATATAATTAATAACTTATAAATTACTACATATAATTAATGACCAAGATTCTTTTACCTGGGACATAAAAAAATGTAGATCTGGTTAATGATATTTGGGACAACAATGCAACAAAAGTTGCACATACTTGCATGTATGCCAGTTTGCAGTGAAATAAAAGGAAGCTATGTGAATAGCAAGAGGCTGCAGTGGGCTATCTTGCTATAAATACTTAACGCTTAATTGAAGATGATCCATGTTGATCATTCTAGTACATCTACTGCTTTTTGAATGAAAGAATATATCACTGATGTCAGGCATATAAGCAGCAATCAGAGGGGGTGAAAAGGAAATGTTGGCATTGTTTTTTTGTTGTTTTACTGAATGGTGCATTACCCTTGTGTAATAGTAATAGTGTGTGTAGATCTGTGTAGATTGTACGGCCCAGCAATGGCCCCCAGAAGAGCAAACAAATGCACATTTCAAATGGCTGTAACTCAAAGTCCGGTTAGTGTATCAAAGAGAAAATCGGCAGGACGACTGCTTATGCTATGTATAATAAATAATGTTGGCCACAGTTTTCAGATATATATGTAAAGCTGGCATAAAGTTATTTTTAAAGTGCTCACAGTAAAATATCAAATTTCAGCCTGTCCCTCATATATGTCATAAAGGTTAGCACAATGAACAGATTTAGATATCCAGTTGTCCATTAAATATATGATTTATTTAACATTTATTGTTTTATTACTAAACGTTTTAAACTACATTACCCACATATCTCTGTCATTCTATCAGTGCAACAGGAAGCATTGTTCTGTAGTTCATTGAAATGTGCAGACATGCTTAGGGTTAGGGTTAGGATATCGGTAAAGGAGTAATTTCTCATATTATAGAGACACTTTATAGTTAGCTTAATGTATAACTAATGTAATAATAATACCAAACCATACTTTGTCACATGAAGCGGCGTTTTATATGAGTTAAACGATTGTCCAATCACAGCGAGTTCTGCGATAAAGTCACAGCCAATAAAAACCCAGCTGAACAAATGCGTCACACTTACATGCCCATTTATGGTAAATGATGACAGATCTCTTCTGGTTCCGGCTGCAGGGATAGATACCTTAAATATTGAATATTTAGGCTGCTAAACATGTATTTTTTCTAATTAAATTATAAAACTCATATTTAAAAACAAAAGACTCCTTTGTGTGGTTACCATCCAAAAACGAGTTCACATGATCAATGACACAAATTTGCTTATTTTATTAGACTAATGCATAAATACATTTGAAAGAGAAACTTTTTTCTAAGCAATGTCCTACAGCAGGAGTAGTTTTGCAGTATTTTAATTAAAGATAATTGCATGTAGGCCTACTAAAGTGCTTCTAACATTTACAGTGTATGTATAGTCAAAGGTATATCAATTATATTCAAATAAATGTAACAAAAGCACAATGAATGGACACAATTTTGAAAGCTTATTCCAATATTTAATGTCAAACTGTTTAAAGACAAATGTAGCACCAAAACTACTGCACAACAGTATAAAAATCAGTTAATTAAAAATATCCAGATACAGGGGAAATCTATTATAGTGACATACATTAACGTTAAAAAAAATTGCTATGATGAAGTTATATATTTACAAACCAAAAGATGAGATTTAACTTTGTTACGTGAAAATTTGTTTCGTCGCTTTAAAGAACAAATAGGCAAAAACATAAGCACAGCATTTTACATTCTCAACTTTCATTCTATATCCTTGTGATTATTGGTCACTTTTATCGTAACTATGCAATGAATATGTCCTTTAGCAAAACACCTGATGAGCACTGACCCTTTTTTATAAAGGCATTAGGCAGAAATCAAGTACAGTTTATGAAGCTGAAAAGAGAAAACAAAATGCTTTAACAATATGGAAAAAGATAAATCACTATTTTCAATATTGGTATATCAAAGAGATCCTGAGGAGGAGTGGGACTCCACATGAAGACTTTCAGAAACTGTGACAGAGCAAAGGGTGCACCTCGCTGGACACATCCTACGCATACCCAAACAACAACACCCAAACACAGTGATGAAGTGGACACCACCAGGAGGATGCAGGAGACAGGGAAGACCAAGGAAGACACGGAGACAGATGTTTCACGAAGATCTGAAGAATGTCAGTGTCCCATGGGAAGATGTGGAGAACTTGGCCACGGATCGAATACGCTGGAGGACACTTGTTGCCCAATGTGCCCAGCACAGGACTTGATGATGACGTTGTGAGTTTATCCATAACCGTGGGATATGTTTTCTGTAAAGAGTGTTGCATAATTAAATCTTAAAAGCATTTTTATGTTACAAGTTCACTGATATGTGGTCATTTCTATGAATAAAAGTATGTCTTTAATAGCAAGCAATAATCATATGAAAATGATTTACATGCAAACGGGACAGTTATCAGCAGTGTTACTGATCTGATTATGACAAAATAATCAATTATCTGATGTCATGTGACAAGTCACATAAGCTTTTCCACTCTTGCAAACAGAGGTAGGTTATGAGGTGTGGAGAGACATCATGTATCACTGGAACATAAACAGACGGGGACCAATTTGCAATTAATATAAACTTTCTGACAGTGTGTGTGACATCCGACAATATTCCAAGAAGTGGCGCAACTGATTTACAAATATCGCGATAAATATGTACAGGAATTGAGGCAGTAGCCAATGACAGCACTAGGAGTAAAAGCTGCAGGATTGTGTACGAGTATACAAATATGTTAAATCTTGTGAATTATTAAGTCTTTCAGACTATGTTTGTACTGATTGGGCTATGGGTTTTGTGAGAAAAGTTTTAAGAAACAACAAATGCTTGATAAAATGTTTGATTTAGGGTTAAAACCAACACATACATACCATTGTGAATATTTGCCTTTGCAGCTGTCCGTCTCCTCCGTTTACTTCTCCTCAAACAATAATGGGCTGACTGAGTCCGAAAGGCCCCTTTGGTCTTTTCAGCTGAAAAAAAAGAAAAGAAAATATCATTATTTAAAGGAAAAAGTACTGATTTACCTTACAAATATTGGATGTTACATTATAAAGCATTAAAAGCATGGCAAGTGTTGTGGTTAATATGCATTTACAACAAATATCACTTTAAAACTATCAATACAGAGGTAAAAGCATGGTAAATTTTGTGATTACTGTCCTTTACTACACCAATCACAGTAAAACTAAGGTTACTGAGGTTTAAAGCATGGTAGATTTTGTGATTACTGTCCTTTACTACACCAATCACAGTAAAATTAAGGTTACTGAGGTTTAAAGCATGGTACATTTTGTGGTTACTGTCCTTTTACCACGCCCTATCACAGTAAAACTAGGGTTACTGTGGTAAAAGCATGGTAAGTGTTGTGGTTACTGTGCATTTACAATAAGTATCACATTAAAACTACCAATAGTGTGGTAAAAGCATGGTAAGTTTTGTGATTACTGTCTTTTTACTACACTTATCACAGTAAAACTAATGTTACTGTGGTAAAAGCATGGTAAGTGTTGTTTTTACTGTGCTTCTACTACAAATACAACTTTGGAACTAATTGTACTATTTTTAATCTGATATGAATATAGGCCTATAGCACGTCACGTGACAGGCAGTGTCACGTGTAATCACCCTATTTTGAATTAGAAAGCAATGAAACGCAAAGTCTCCGTGGAAATGGCAGATATAATGGCAGATTAATATCGACAAACAGAAAATACATTATATCACACATTATTAGGACAGCGTATTTAGGTATTTATTTACTAGGCTACTTACCAACAGCTGACACACGTGAACTGATGCCAAATATCGCGATGTGTTCGGAACGAGACTTCTTCAGCGCGATTTCCTAAAATATAATTTTAAAAATATCAATAAACAGCAAAACAATCCAGCTTCCCTGGCAATAAGACCGAAATAATAACATTAAAAAAATACATAAACCACGATAAGATAAGATCTCGTGAATAAATGTTGATTAAACAGCTTCTCTGCTGCAGCCGACAGGCAGAAATAATCGAGCTGTGATCACGAAAGACGAAAAATAACGAAATAAACGTGTCCGTGGCACGAATCAATAGATTACATTACGTGACCATATCACGAACGTTGGAGTTATCCGTGGTCTCACCACAGACTCAATCCGTGCTCCTATCACAGATTTTAGATCTGACCATAGCCAAGCAAGCAATAGGTGTAAAACGCCATCAAACTGGATAGTATGATGACAGGACAAGACAAAATTGCAACACAGTCGACATAAAGCTTCCAAGTGTCTAAACAAGCCAGCAACATTACAACATCCAGTGAGTGAGGTCAGGTTGTTGAGGTCCGTGCATGGTGCCATCACGGGACTTCAGTTAGGCTAACAGAATCAAACTGAATTTTTATGATGGCAGGACAATGCAACAGCTACAATAACAGAGAGGTTAAAGTCTTTATGGTATTTGGTGTTGGAAAAGAAATAAATACTTAAAATGTCGTGTTTCCAAATGAGAAAAAGCACGTCCATTGAGTGAGATCTGTCCTCTGTCATTGAAACGGGTATCCGTGTGTGGACCACGGAAGATGAGTGTCATTGACTTGCGCGTTGGAGTTATCCGTGGTCTCACCACAGACTCACTCCGTGCTCCTACCACAGATTTTAGATCTGACTATACACTATAGCCAAGCGAGCAATAGGTGTAAAACGCCATCAAACTGGATTTTATGATGACAGGACGAGACAAAATGTCAAGTTAATTACATGCCATTGCAACACAGTCGACCTAAAGCTTATACGTTCCTAAACAAGCCAGCAACATTACAACGTCCATGAGTGAGGTCAGGTTGTTGAGGTCCGTGGTGCCATCACGGGACTTTGGTTAGGCTAACTGAAACAAACCGAAATTTTATGATGACAGGACAATGCAATAGCTACAATAACAGTCAGGTTAACGTCATTATGGCATTTGATGTTGGAAAAGTAACAAATACTTCAAATGTTGCGTCTCCAAATGAGAAAGCACGTCTATTGAGTGAGATCTGTACTCCGTCATTGAAACGGGTATCCGTGTGTGGACCACGGAAGGTCAGTGTCATTGACTTGCGCTGGAGTAATATCCGTGGCCGCATCACGGAATTTGGGGCGATTCCGTGATGGCTCCACGGATTTTGAGTTAAGGGCCCGTGGACATTTCACGGAATCCTATGAGACCAGGTTGAATGTTCAGGTAGAGATGATGTGAATATGTGAGATGATTATTTTCTGTGAGATGAATCTTTAAATTAATAGTAACTTTAACAGATATAACAATGATCTACTAAACATTTCATCTGCAGACGACTTGTGGTGGTCATGAACATATGATCAAGTTTGGATGCCAAATGGCCTGGCTCTCAGTAAAACCAGAGTGAAGATAGAGATGACCTTTGGCCTCCTAAAGGCACATTTCAACTGTGTTCGGCGCTTCAGTGTCACCAGAGCGGGCATCACAGATAGTGGCTGTATGTGCCATTCTGCACAATATAGCCACCAGTAGAAAGGAGCAAGAAACAACACAAAACCAGCTTCTCCCCGATGAAACTGGCCCGATCACACTTGACCACCAAGCTGGTGCAGATGTAGATGCAATCACCATACAATATTACACTTAATAAAAGCACATTGAAACTGCAGATATGTCTCAAACTGTTTTATTGGTTTTGTGGGATGGGAGGGAGAAAGAGAGCAAGAGAAAGTTGCATTAATAAATATTCATACTAAAGTGTTACTTGGTTAAATAAGTTATAATAATATATATATATATATATATATATATATATATATATATATATATATATATATATATATATATATATATATATATATATATATATATATATATATATATATATACTGAGATCAGTTTTATCCAGCGGTTTGATTTTGTTTGGAGCCTCCTCAGCTCACAGTCAGCTCCTTTAGTGTGCAGTCTAGTTCAAGTCTCCTTTAGTGTGCAGTCTAGTTCAAGTCTCCTTTAGTGTGCAGTCTAGTTCAAGTCTCCTTTAGTGTGCAGTCTAGTTCAAGACTCCTTTTGTACAGGGCCCTGACTGAGTCTGTTTCCACCTGAAACATAATTCCACCACAAACATGATCTTTACAAGTTTTCTGGAGGCTCATCAAATCACAAAAAGTTCCTTGACTTCCTACAAACACAGGACTGACTGTAATTTATGTCAAGGGTTTTAAATCCTTACACATTTCTTCTGAAGCCCATTGAGGTAGAGGCCTCAGTTTCTGGGTCAGGTTGTGAAAAATCCTACAAAAGAGATGTGTAAGGGCCAGTCTCTTTTTTATGCCACACATTCAAATGTTTGCCATAATAAAAAGCCCAGTGCATTCACATCAGCAACTGTCTGAGAACACACAGACAGAGTGTCTTCATCATTTGCTTCACCCTAATAGTGTGTGTGTGTGTGTGTGTGTGTGTGTGTGTGTGTGTGTGTGTGTGTGTGTGTGTGTGTGTGTGTGTGTGTGTGTGTGAATGTGTGCTAGCTTCAACAGGGACACTGTATTTCCCTGCAGAACATACAGTCAGCCATATTTAAAACTTAAAAAAAGTAGTAATGTATTGCACACGTACCCAGTGTTACTTGCTTAGAGGAGCCAGCACCAGGGTCAGATTGTACAGCACCTGTAATCCATATTCATCCATCCCTTATTGCCTACTCAGAGCCAACTCCTCCGCCACAGTGTATTCTGGTTTTCTGAATTTAATTCTTTATTTCTGTTTGCTGCAAACAAGTGTGATAAAATGTTCACAAAAGTAATAAAAGGTTGTGGTAAATACTCTTTGAATTAACTCCTTGAAATAACCTTTGAATTATATTTTTATATTTTGTCTTTATTTGCTGCCAAGAACATTTGGAGTTGGGGTTGCATCTAAAAATCTAAAAATCAATGAATATTAATCTTTCTTAGTACATACATGCACATTTTTTATATATTATAAAAATAAGCTATAGGCTATATTACACATATAGGCATACATATATACATACATAATTTTACATAAATATAGAACGTATTTGTTTAACTTACACATTAACATGAATCAGCAATCTTTCTCCAACAGTCTTCTCTTGCTTTGGCAGCAGAGACCGTATTGTTTCGAGCTTGAAATACATATTTAAATTCATCGCAATTATGAATGATTATCTCTTGCTCCTCTGCAGAAAAATATATCGCTCTCGCTCTACCCGCGATTGGTTGTTCAGTGTCGACGTCACTGTTTTATGTGCACGCGCTCGTGGAGTAATCATAGCTTGAGGATCAAAGCCTGAGTTGACAAAGAAAGTTGATGAGCTGCATCATGGTACCAATAAAGCCTGATTGCATCGGTTTGGTTTTGTCAACTCAAAACTAATCCTCTAACCCCGAGTTTGTTCAGCTACCTTCATGGTACAGGCCCCTGAGCTTTTTATGAACTCAAAGGCGCGGACGCGCGAGAGAAAATAAATAAATAAAATAGCTGAGCGCACGGGTGGCGCGTTAACAGGCTAGCGAATTACTAGCGTTTTGTGCTAGTAGTACTAATAACAAAAGCTAGCGATGTCAGGTTAATCTGAGATGTTGGGTAAAATGTAGTAGTATAAACAACTAGAAATGGTAGTAAAATGATGGTTAAAAACAAAGAAATATAAGGCTAAGACGGAGCTTACCGCACCGAAGCACACAAACACACTCACAGCAGGCAGCGAGGCAGACAGGAGCAGAACCACAGAACTCAAGAACCACTGGCTCCAAATATTACAAATGTGGTCATAAAAAAATCTGTTTGTAAGTGATTCATTATAATTCATTTATTTTAATGTGTGGATATAAAAAGAAACAAAATATGAAGTGGTTGATAATAAGTCATTTACACTTTTAATAAAAGCAAAGACAAATAAATTAAGTAATTGGATATTTTTCCTTCAATTACTGTTGTTGAGATGCAAGACAATCCAGCAGACGAGTATAAGGGTATAGAGAAGTTTAATTGAGGATTACAGACAGGTGCAAAAACATCTGCATATTTCTTCCCTCATCTGTTTTTGCTCATTTACTACTCACATTAAAAAGTTTTTTAATGCTCAAAAAGTGTTAGCAGAGTGCTTAAGAATTCAGAAGACTGACTGAATCTTGCACATGAAAAGCACAATTACACACAGAGACATGCATGAAGAAGTGTAGAATATACCATCAACTTAAAGAAATATTGTAAAGATATTTTTAACTTTATGCTCATTTAAGGTAAATGATGAGAGACAGTGATGGAGATATTCTTGTTGTGTGCTGCTCTTCAAAAGAGAAGTTTCCCTGATTTAAGCTCAAATATAATTATGTATAAATCTGTGTTCATGTTCACAGCTGTGCTTCATTATAGACTTCTCAAACTGTGTTTTTTACAGCACAATAAAAAACACTGCACTTTAACCTCTAACTGAAGAGGTTTTATTCATTTTTTTAATTATTTAAAATGTTTTTTTTTTTTGTTTGTTTTTTTTTTTGCTTGATTTTTTTTTCACTTGAAAAACAAAGAAACAAATGATTAGAAAAGTATTGTAAAGCTCTGAGAGGCTCTATTCAGCCAGTCATCTATAAATTAAGTATGCCTTCATCATAATGTACAGGCCAGCCTTCTGCACACCCCAACACAATGTAACGAGTGGACTTCTTCCCTTTACGATATTCACAGTTTGGGGGTCTCTCCCCACTTTGTAAATTGCACGTGATCACAGGAAAAGGCTGGTTGCTCTCAAACAGGTCACCGCTCTGATGAGTTCCTCCTTTGCCACAAACTGCTTTAATCTGATTTGAATTTGCTTGTATGAAGGTGTTGACAGGTTTGCAGACTCCGTCAGTTCCAGTGATGTCTCTCTTTTTGTCTTTCATTTCATTGGTACACTGCTTCTCACTCATATCAGGACCAAAATGCTGTTTGAGGAATTTTTGATACCGGAGCTTTATATCGTCTGGTATTTGAGCATGAGTGGAGAACGACACACACAAGACCAGCAGCAGAATCACAGCAGACTGATGAATCTCCATGACCTGCTGAACAATACACACATCAAAACACCTTTACTGACATTTGACTTACTAAGACAGGTTAGCTGTGATTAGTGAAGAAAATATTTAGATAAATTAGCTGGTATATACCTTGTTTTTTGAGTAAAGTGATATTAAATGTTCCAAGAGTTTTCTTTCTTTTCTTCTCCCAAGGCTGTAAAACAATGAAAAGCAAATGAATGATCAAAAGTTCAACTAATACTAGCGAAACTTGCTCCACACCACTTATTTACTGGAATGAAAGCTTAACATAGACTTAAATGTTGCTCATTAAACTTGATTTTATTTTAATTTTTTTTGTAAAAACCTAACATGATATTCAAATATTTGACAGTGCATATGTGACATTGTACCAATTTTTCTGAACAATATTTTCTCTGGTTGAAATTACATCACTTTTGTTTATTATCAGTTAGGTTATTCTGCAAATATTCAACTATGTTGTTATGCGTGTGCTATTCCATTGTGCCTGAAGGTGGCACTGTCACTTGCAATTATTAGTTGTTGTGTTCTTTAAAATAAGTACAGAAGAAATAAAGTATTGCCCTATGAGTATTGCTGAATGTTGGCTGTGTGATTTGAACGTGGTTAACCCCAAGTGTTTTCTACATGTTATGATAGTAAAAACATAACATATGTCAGTTGGAAAGCTGTAATCATTCTCAAAACCGAGAAAAAAGTATTACGCCAATGGGGAAACTTTCGAAGAAACCTGAAGAGCCCGATCTCACGGGAAAACGTACAAATTCTACGAGGTGGCTTATTCGTACGAATTCATACGACCTGGCTCGTACGAATTAGTACGTTTTTTGCAAAATCGTACATATTTTACGAATTGGCCAATTCGTGTGAATTCATACGAATGACCTACCCCTGACCATGCCCCTAAACCTACCCATCACGTGGGTTTAGACAAATCGTACAAATTCGTACGAGCTAGGTCGTACGAATTAGTACGAATTAGCCAACGAATTCGTACGAATTGGTCGTGAGATAGCGTTGGAAGTTCCAGTCCTGCAGGACATAAATGGTAAAAATGTTAGTTTTTAACACAACCAATTGGCTAAATGTTTTAAACTATGTACAGAAATTAAAATGTCATGATTTATGATTGATCTTAAAAAAAAAATACATTAAAATTGTCATATAGTACCATACTAAAAAGTGGACAGTTGGAGAGTTATCATCATATAATTAATATTGAAGCACTTTAGATTAGCCAACTTCTTTTTTTTTTTTTTATGTGAAAGCTAAGTTATTTGCTTTATATGGGCTACAGTTCAGCACAAAGACCGATAAAGTGTTTCTGGAGAAAAAATCGAACACTGACATTAGGTAAATTACTGAAAGGAGAGCAGCACCGTTCATCAACAACATCATAGGCAAGTGACATTAGTCAAGTCAACACTATTCATAATGATTTGTAATGCACTGTAAATGAATTACTAGTCATTAACACATTAATACTTAACAAAGAGGACACTCATCTGAATTGTAAGTTTTTCTATAGGTTTGTGTTGCTTTTTGAAAACCGCTTTTGCCTTACACCAGTACACTCAATATGATCATTGATACACAACCTCTTTCCAAATTGGCTGCTTAAAAAAAACAGCAATGTTCAAATACACAATTATTGGGGGGGAAAAGGAGATACTTACATATTAAAGTCTGTAGTTTGCGGAAAGAGCCTTCAGACCTGTCAAATTCTGTTCAGCTAGCAGGTATCGCAGTTGACTCAGGTTTGGATCCTCAGGCTTTTAATACTCAGATGTGAGCAAATAAAAGTGTGATTATTGCAGTGAACAGCCAATCACTGAAGAACAAGAGATACGATCATAGATCATCAAAGACTTTGAATATGTTCACAAGAAATAGGAGGCACACTATTTGTAAAAGCATCACAGAAAATAACTAAATGATTCATTTTGAAAGTGAATTCATTTTGGCTCAAAACAAGGCATAAGCCTAATTAAAAGTTTAATATGAAATAATATTATTATGAAAATATTGTTTCATACATATAATGCATTCATCCATCTTTGGTGCTGATAATAATCAAATCTTTTTGTTTTAGACCAGGCCTCTATGTTCTGATGAATGATAAGATATTTCTTCCCAAGGACGAACGATGAATGGAATGACCAATGTCAATTTGTTTAGAAACAGTAAAAAAGTTTTTTTTTTTTTTTCCTGGTTTGTAATATTTGACTCCACAACAATTATGCTGTCGCTGTCACATCTGTTCAGGTGTTCCATATGATAAACCTCAATATATTCAGATCCAGCAGTGTACATGCCATAGCGAGTGTATATATATATATATATATATATATATATATATATATATATATATATATATGAAGACTTCAGATGCAAAAGCCTCTAAGAGCCATCTGAAATTTTCTTCTAGAATGATCATTTTTATCAGCACCGTTCATCAACAACATCATAGGCAAGTGACATTAGTCAAGTCAACACTATTCATAATGATTTGTAATGCACTGTAAATGAATTACTAGTCATTAACACATTAATACTTAACAAAGAGGACACTCATCTGAATTGTAAGTTTTTCTGTAGGTTTGTGTTGCTTTTTGAAATTATGAAACGATGAATGGAATGACCAATGTCAATTTGTTTAGTAACAGTAAAAAAGTTTGTTTTTATTTTCCTGGTTTGTAATATGTGACTCCACAACAATTATGCTGTCGCTGTCACATCTGTTCAGGTGTTCCATATGATAAACCTCAATATATTCAGATCCAGCAGTGTACATGCCATAGCGAGTGTATATATATATATATATATATATATATATATATATGAAGACTTCAGATGCAAAAGCCTCTAAGAGCCATCTGAAATTTTCTTCTAGAATGATCATTTTTATCAAGCTTGTATGTTTATGTTCAGTTATTTCACTTTAATGGCAATGAAAATTACCTATTTATTGTCATTAAAGTGAAATTACTGAACTTAAATATACAAGCTTGATAAAAATGATCATTCTAGAAGAAAATTTCAGATGGCACTTAGAGGTTTTTGCATCTGAAGTCTTCATATATATATATATATATATATATATATATATATATATATATATATATATATATATATATATATATATATATATATTATTGTTCAAATTGCTTGAGAAATTCTGTATTAAAAGGAATAAAGCCTTTCGCAATACTTTGCTATAACTTTTAAAATGCCCTAAAACGTTAAACAGATAAGAGGAGAAGTCAAATTTACAGACAAAGATTTTTGTTTAAAGTGTTTTGGTTTGTTATTTGAGCTGATGAAGACAAAATAAAAGTCTTATGTGGCATATTGCAGCAAAGACTTTTGCTGGTTGAGCTGTGTGCAAAATATGTACCAGTCAAGTAACATTTGTTATTGATTTATTATATTTAAACTACAGACATAACAAATGTTACAGTGGGATCTTTCCCTCTCCCTCTTCCAAACAAAATAAAGTGTTACCTAAAATGTATGTCTTCATGACATACTGTACAGCAATTAAATATTGTACAGAGATGAAATAGAGTATAAGGAAGACATTTTGTTGTATTTTTATTTTTTTTTATTTTTTTTTTAATAGTGAGAACTGGACCCTAATTTAAAGTGTTGGAGATAAAGACACACTTCACACAACAGGTGACCAATAATATGTCAATATTTGTCATGGGTTGCTCAGGGAAATGAGTTGAGGCAAGGGTATGGCTTGATTAAACAGAGGGTAATCCAAAACAACGGCAAGGAACAAGGAAATATTGTTATTTTTTTAATCAAATTTCAAACAGACAAAGTCAATGTACAGTCACAACTGCAATAGTACCATACATATAAACATTGAAAAACAAACAGCCAGGTGGTATAGGCTAAGCACAATGCAAATATGTCAAAGGCTTCAGTTAAATTTTTTTTAATTTTTTTTTATTATGTGGATGAAAAAAAGTATCTTGATATTTGCATTTATTTTTCAAGAGCCAAAAATAAAGGTTGTGCTTTACTGTACCAGCCCACATGGATGGTGGGCATTAGTGATGGCAAAATGAGGCTTCCTGAACCACTGAGACCTCGAAGCCCATTGCTTCAGCCGAAGGTGTTTTACTCGAAGCTTCATTCAGCATTGCTGCAACATTCAGCGTACCTGACCTGACCTTCTTCTCTATGGTCTCCACTGTTGACAGGGTCACCTCATACACAAGCAGAGGCCTAAAAGAGGTAAACTAACATGTTAGCATGTCCAAGACTTAAATTGGCCTAGTAGCCCAGACTTTTTGACTGTGGTGAGCCAAGATTCAATATATACAGCAATAACATTTTAAAATAGTTAGAGTAAGGAAGAAATTTATAGAAAAAATAATTGAATAGGTGGTGCAAAAACAAGCCATAAACTCTACATATTAATATTGCAAATATTTATTTCTATAAAAGTAAAAATGTCTCAGTAGAAAAGCAGGAAGCACTAAACTGTGCACATTACCTTACAGACAAAAACACACACTCCACACCAATCATAAATCAATATTAGAGTTTCATCCTTTGAGGTTTTGTGCATGAGTCACCATGAACACCTCGTTCATAATCTATGACATGATAAAGACAACTTTGCATTGCTAACAGAAGATACTCAAACAAGAAGCAAATACTTTCTCAGTCCAGCACACAGGAAAAACCAACTCACACAGTTGTGAGATTAAAGTCTAGTTTTAAAAGACTATCAAAACATCTAATTATATTATGAGTTTTGGGCATCTTTGGTACACTCCAAACACATTTTCAAACAGTTTTTCAAATAGTTACGTTTGGAGGAACCTGTTCAACCTATACCCAGAGGGAAATGCTATGTCCAAGATTGCTCTCTCATAGGAAACCCGATGAAGTTCTCAGTATGCTCATGCTAGCAATTTGAAAGGAGAGGGTAAATAGGTCCATTTATCAAAAAATTGATCTTCAAGAAAAAAAAAAGAAAAAAAGAAAAAAAAAAAAGCACAGCACTGGGAGAAATCATTATAAAGGAAAACTTTAAATTATAAATTAGAAAGAAAGATGGTTATACTCCGTTATAACAGAGAAAAAGAAAAGAAAAATCTATTCTCTTTTAATACATTTCAGCTGTGTTACACTTAAAGTGACTGTCCTGGTTACTATTGTAACCTCATGTTACAATCAGTTGCAAAGATGAGGAAAGCAGGATCTACATGCAGCAGTTTTATTAACAAACGAGCTCAACAAACTTCACAAAATAATCTTTGCACAAGAACAGAACAACCTACACATGCAATGTTAAGAACAAGACGGAACACAGGGTATAAATAGACAGAACTGAAGAGCAAATTAACAAGACACACCTGAACTGAACTAACAATCAATCAAACACCATAAAAACAAATAGGCAGGGGCGGAGAAAGACAGAACTGGGGCCTGTACCATGAAGCCGGATTAGGTGGCTAGCCAGCTATGTTTCAGCTTAGTTTCCGCCAACCCTGGGTTTTAGGTACTATGAAAGTAGCTCGGCTTTAATCGGTGTTCGTTGCCATGGTATCTTACGCTGCACGGCTAACCTGCTCCGGGGCAGGTTATGTTCTGGATTCAAGATCTCAGACTGAAGTTTGACCAATCAGCTGAGAGCAAAGAAACATATAGGTGACGTAACTTATTCCAAGTGTCTGTTGCAATGGCTTCACCTTTTCTTCCAAATCCGGTGGACATTTCAGCGCAAATTGTTTGACGAGCACTTCGTAGAGAAAGAGTTTATAGCCTGACAAAATCCCCTTGCCTTAACTGATAGTTACTTGTATGGAAGATACAGATTTTCCGCGGAAGGAAATTCTTATCTTTGCGAACTTCTTGAGCCGCACATAAAGAATTTAACACGTCGAATTCATGCACTTACTGTACCGCAAATTGTATTGCGTTGCGTTTTTTTTTTTTTTTTTGCAAGTGGTAGTGCTACATTCTTGCACGGTGGGTGACGCACAGAAGCTAGGGGAAAACACGGTTTGTCAAACCATTCGCAAGGTGGTCCTCGCTCTGCAGGAGTAAAAAGTTTCATTAATAGTGCTCCCCGGACATTTATCGACCATGTCCATAAAAGAGGGCTTTTATAAAATTGCCAGTAAGATATATTGATAGGGTGACATCACATGAACACTTTTTTTAAGCAAATTTCACAAGTGTACTATACAATATAATACATGTTAAGAATTATTTTGAATCTTTTTTTTTATTATTCTTCTGTTAATCTTATGATAGGATTCCCAAGTCATTGCAACATGTATGCAGTCTATTGCTCCAATCTCCACTGCTCTATAGGGGAACATGAGGCAGATTATGTTAATAGGAAGTCCTATCACAGCCATAATGTTCAGGTAGAGATGATGTGAATATGTGAGATGATTATTTTCTGTGAGATGAATCTTTAAATTAATAGTAACATTAACAGATATAACAATGATTTAATAAACATTTCATCTGCAGACGACTTGTGGTCATGAACATATATGATCAAGTTTGGATGCCAAATGGCCTGGCTCCATGCAGTGCTTGTCTCAAATTTTCCGTTAGTATGTGTTGTGTCAGCACTTTGAGGAAAGCAAGTTAAATTTGGTACAGTAAAAAACACTGTTAATTTGAACTGAGATAGAAAAACCTACACAATAACCCCCTATCATGACCCTCAGACAGGGCCACAGCACCGCTTCAGTGTGGCCCTCAGTAAAACCAGAGTAAAGATAGAGATGACCTTTGGCATCCTAAAGGCACATTTCAACTGTGTTCGGCGCTTCAGAGTCACCAGAGCGGGCATCACAGATAGTGACTGCATGTGCCATTCTGCACAATATATTAGCCACCAGTAGAACGGAGCGAGAAACACTACAAAACCAGCTTCTCCCCGATAAAACTGACCCGATCACACTTGACCACCCAGCTGGTGCAGATGTAGATGCAATCACCATACAATATTACACTTAATAAAAGCACATTGAAACTGCAGATATGTCTCAAATTGTTTATTGGTTTTGTGGGATGGGAGGGAGAAAGAGAGCAAGAGAAAGTTGCATTAATAAATATTCATACTAAAGTGTTACTTGGTTAAATAAGTTATACTATATATATATATATATATATATATATATATATATATATATATATATATATATATATATATATATACAGTATATAACTATATACATACTGAGATCAGTTTTATCTAGCTGTTTGATTTTGTTTGGAGCCTCCTCAGCTCACAGTCAGCTCCTTTAGTGTGCAGTCTAGTTCAAGTCTCCTTTAGTGTGCAGTCTAGTTCAAGTCTCCTTTAGTGTGCAGTCTAGTTCGAGACTCCTTTAGTGGACAGTCTAGTTCAAGACTCCTTTAGTGTGCAGTCTAGTTCAAGACTCGTTTTGTACAGGGCCCTGACTGAGTCTGTTTCCACCTGAAACATAATTCCACCACAAACATGATCATTACAAGTTTTCTGGAGGCTCATCAAAATCACAAAAAGTTCCTTGACTTCCTACAAACACAGGACTGACTGTAATTTATGTCAAGGATTTTAAATCCTTACACATTTCTTCTGAAGCCCATTGAGGTAGAGGCCTCAGTTTCTGGGGCAGGTTGTGAAAAATCCTACAATAAAAGAGATGTGTAAGGGCCAGTCCCTTTTTTATGCCACACATTCAAATGTTTGCCACAATAAAAAGCCCAGTGCATTTACATCAGCAACTGTCTGAGAACACACAGACACAGTGTCTTCATCATTTCCTCCACCCTAATAAATAAAAATAGGCCAATGTAAAGCATAACTGTTGTAAAGCAGGTTATGTTTGGTAATTCTGTCTGCTGCATACTGACCTCTGTGTTGGAGACTGTGTGTATGTGTGCTGGCTTCAACAGGGACACTGTATTTCCCTCTACTGCAGAACATACAGTCAGCCATATTTACAACTTAAAAAAAGTAGTAATGTATTGCACACGTACCCAGTGTTACTTGCTTAGAGGAGCCAGCACCAAAGTCAGATTGTACAGCACCTGTAATCCCATCCATAATCGGCCGTCCCTTATTGCCTACTCAGAGCCAACTACTCTGCCAGTGTATTCTGGTTTTCTGAATTTAATTCTTTATTTCTGTTTTCTGCAAACAAGTGTTTGTGATAAAATGTTCACAAAAGTAATAAAAGGTTGTGGTAAATACTCACCACTTTGAATTATATTTTTATATTTGGTCTTTATCTGCTGCCAAGAACATTTGGAGTTGGGGTTGCATCTAAAAATCAATGAATATTAATTTTTCTTAGTACCGGTAGGCTACATGCACATTTTTATATATTATAAAAATAGGCTATAGGCTATATTACACGTATAGGCTACACACACATACATAATTTTACATAAATATAGAACGTATTTGTTTAACTTACACATTAACAATAAGCAATCTTTCTCCAACAGTCTTCTCTTGCTTTGGCCGCAGAAACCGTATTGTTTCGAGCTTGAAATACATATTTAAATTCATCGTAATTATGAATGATTATCTCTTACTCCTCCGCGGAAAAATCGCGACCCGCGATTGGTTGTTCAGTGTCGACGTCACTCTTTTATGTGCACGCGCGCGTGGAGTAATCATAGCTTGAGGATCAAAGCCTGAGTTGACAGAGAAAGTTGATGAGCTGCATCATGGTACCAATAAAGCCTGATTGCATCGGTTTGGTTTTGTCAACTCAAAACTTATCCTGTAACCCCGAGTTTGTTCAACTACCTTCATGGTACAGGCCCCTGAACTAATTGACAAAACACAGACAGAAATCAAAACAGACTGACAATGTGACACCTCCAGGTGATAGATGGAATGAGATGTGATGTCAATGACTGACATTAGCGGTCACCAGGGCCCAGTTTTTCAAAAGGTTTAATCCGGATAAAATTGATCCGGATTTAGTAATCCTTTTTTTTCCGATCCGTGATCACGTAATCCAGCTTACTTTTGAGCCAGTTTTTCAAAGCAACATCGGATTGGATCAATCTGATCCGGATAGGAACTTTTCAGGATCACCAAATCTGGATAACCAGTGCTCAAACAGGATAGGAAATCACAATGTAGAACTATAGATATGTAAAGAGCAACAAGTAGAATAGCCAGTGTGGGGTCAATATAAGTTTATTTTTATTTGAAATGAAAACACACACATTAAAAAAAAAAAAACTAAAAACAAGAAAAAACCCACCCCATCCTCTTCCAGCAGTCCGCTCATCTGAGACCTACAACACAAACACTGTACATTGAGGATATTTATAACAAGTTTCAAATATAGATGTATTGAATTAAAAAAAAGACAATGTCAAATACTCCACAATAATTTCAGACTTCCTCATCTGATGTGGAGAGACCAGCTTGTCTGAGTGTAGCCTTTAGGAGACGGATCTCAAGTCTGGCCTTGGTTTGCTGCAGTTTGGTCAGAGTCAGTTGTTCCTCTGCCAGACGAAGCTGTGCTTCTGCCCTTTCAGTCTCTTTTTGCAGAAGTGCCTTGTAATCATCATCTTTGTTTGACGAAGGGCGCTTCAAGCCTTTCCTCTGAGATCCTGTGGCAACTACCACTGGCTCAACCAATGAGGATCCAGCTTCTTCCTCAGGAACAGAGCTGAGATTCAATATAAATACACTCTCTGGATCAGCCTCAGGAGGAACTGGCAGATTCTCCTCCTCCTCCTCAATCCAAGGCTCGCCATCCCCTACAACACCTTGAATACCATGGAGAGCTTGCGACTTCTCACCTCCAATGATGTCGAGGACCACATCTGTGTAATCTCCCCTCTTAAATGGCTTGTTGCCTGTTTGTGGGTTTTTGGCTTCAGCATGGTCCTTTGTTGCCCTGGCCTTAAGATTCTTCCACCGCAATTTGATTTGGTCTGTGGTCCTCCTCTGGCCAGACCCTATGGCATTCACATTTTCTGTAATTAAAATCCAAACATCATTTTTCTTTTTGTTGGTATCCTTAGCAGAATTAAAACTTCCCACTATTGTTCCATAATGGCACCGAACACCCTCTAGTAGTGCATTGGTTTCAGCAGCAGTGAAGTTACAGCTTCTTGAGTCCATGGTTCCGTTGCTTTACTAAAGTGAACATTGTTCATCAATTATAGGCCTTGGGCCCAATTGCCTCAATTGAACACAAGCCAAAACTAATCAGTTGTAATAGGTGTGTTTGAAAAGACCAACTACACAGCCATATAAATCAGCCTTTCTCAGAGGATTCACAGAGAGACAGTGAAATGGCAGGTGTTGTCCACCGCCACCACCACTTTGCCAGGAGAGGATACCGTCAAAGGTTGTATGTTGAACGTACCAAGCCACTGGAGCAATACACCACTGAGGAGCTGTATGTCCGGTTTCGCTTTGGGAAGGCTGATATAGAGTACCTTGTGAACCTTCTCAGGCCAAAACTTCAACACAGAACCCAAAGGAGTCACGGTCTGTCTGTGGAAGACCAGATCCTCATTGCTCTCCGATTTTATGCATGTGGGACTTTCTATCAAGTTGTTGGTGACTATATGGGAGTGGTGAAATCAGCTGTGTGTGATGTGGTGAGAGATGTGTCAATCGCACTGGCCAGCCTGGTCAATGAATTTGTTTCTTTTCCAAAGGACAACCAGATTGACCAGGCCAAGCGCAGCTTTTTTCTTTTGGGGAATATGCCCAATACTATTGGAGCAATCGACTGCACACATGTGCATATACAAGCACCTCGTAAGAATGAATGGGAGTTTATAAACAGAAAGGGGAGGCACAGCATCAATGTCCAACTTGTGTGTGATGCTGACCTCATCATCACCAACTGCGTTGTCAAGTGTCCTGGGTCTGTCCATGATGCACGCATCCTGAGGGAGAGCGCTCTATATAGAGACCTCCAAACCAACCGACCGGATGGCATAATATTAGGAGACAGTGCCTACCCACTCCTACCATGGCTGATGACTCCTTTTCTAACAGCAAATACACCGGCGCAAGCACGCTTCAACACTGCTCATTGCAGAGCAAGATGTGCAATTGAGCGTTTAAATGGAGTTCTTAAGAGGCGCTTTGCATGCCTTAACTACCTGAGAGCGGAACCACAGAAAGCATGCAACATAACCCTTGCCTGTATTGTCCTGCACAACATTGCTACTAAGCGCAATGTCCCTCTCTGTGCTGACAATGATGCGTCTGAGCCCCTTGGAGACCCTAACCAACCTCCTGCATTCTGCCAGAACGAGCAAACAGGACGTGCAACAAGGGACGCAATAGTTAGACACTATTTCTGATTTGGATTTGTTTTGGATTTAAAAAATCAGTGATTGCCATTCTTTGCATTTTTTTGGTTATTCTGTAATCATTGCATGCATCACTAATAAATATTCTAAAAACAAAACTATTTTCGATTGTGATGAATATATATATCAATTAGTGACAGAATCAAATTTATTGTTTTTGGTCAATTTTGACAGCTGTTTGGGGGATTATTTTATGAGGCCAAACTCTTTCTACTTTGCTGTAGGCCTATACTGAAAGGCTGAATACGTTAAAGCCTACCTAATCACTGTAGCCTGACGGATGAACAAATAAAATTAAAACCTTATGAATAAATAGGATATCTTGTAAGATACTGCATGATCCAAATATAGTATTATTTGATACATTTTTAAAGTTTTCATTACATTTTGGGCATGAAATCCACACTGAATCCACCCTTCCGATGGGATCAGTTTAATCCAGATTTTTTGGATCAAAGTAATCCAAATCCTACAAAAAAGTTCTGAAAAACCCAAACTAAAGGTTTGATCCGGATCAAAACCAAGATTGGATTACGTGATCTAATCCGATTATGTAATTCGTTTTTTCTTTTGAAAAACCCATTTTCAAAATTTGATCCAATCCGTTATCCAAAATCCTAGTGGATTACTTTTGAAAAACTGGGCCCAGGGCCTGAAGTTAACTTTTTTGACCACCAGCCACTGTGGCAGGTGGATTTTTAAATCCACCCGCCACAGTGACTTTTTACCAGCCAGTTTTTTTTTGTTTTTTTTTTGGCCTCATAAAAGGTGGGGAAAAAAAGGAATAGCACAAACATTTGTTCTTTAACTTGTAAGAATACACATTTAAGTGCTGTCAAGTTATTAACGATCCATACAAGTAATAATAACTCTTAGAATACAGATATAGACCAGCTTGTAAACAAATCACACGCGGCTGTGTTGATGGCTGGGCAGCTGTTAGTTACAGCGTTCAGGAACCGTTGCAGAACTAAATTAATATTGTTATTACTGGTAAAGTTACCGGGTAGGCTACCGGACATTTTCTCACCGGTTCCCAACTCCCAACATCTGTGCAACTGTCATTGTACTGTAGCCTATGTCAGCGTTGCATTATCTCATCTCATCAACAGTTTAATACTTAACTCACACATTCAAACGTAGTCAGAGAAGGGCCTCATCTTTCTCTCCGATCACGTTCCGAAACACTCAAATTGCGCTGCTTTCACAGATGCTTTCTTTACTCCAGTAATGTGCCGCCACATTTTTAGCTAAAATCCAACGAAATGGCTGGCTTCGTTTAAATGTCAAAGAACAAAAGTTGCAAAAAAACAAACAAAAAAACAAACGCAAAGACCCGGCCCCTTAAGTTACTGTTGCTATGTCCGACAAGCTACACCGCGCTCACGCCAAACTCTGGCCAAACCATGATCTCACACAATGAAAAACACATCGCGCAGCAGAGACAGACAAGAGAGTCCAGGTTACTTTTGATATTAAACAAAGTCTCAACGTTAAAATGTTGTCATTTTTAAAGAAATTTAGACAATACCGTTTTGTGGCTCTGTATGTGTCTTGACAGATCGCTGTTGTGCCTCAGTTAAAACTGCTCGTGAACCGATCATCTCTTCCTTCTAGTTAATTTATAGCATCAAATAAACATGAATGAACATAAGAAGGAATGTAGTTTTAACTGCGGAAAGATGTCAGTAAGTTAGGCTTACTCAGTACACTCCGTTTTTTCAAGTTCAAATCCTCCAACGTTGAACTCTCCTGACTGCTTTGTCGGACAAAAAAAAAGGCGGATTCGGCGGATTATGATTGGCCAGATCGCCTGTCAATCAAACTCCCCGCGAAGGGTTCTCATTGGCTGCCTGCCAATGTGGCAGGTAGATTGACAGTGTTACCCGCCAATTGCAGAATTCACCCGCATTTGGCGTGTGGTCGGGTGTTAATTTCAGGCCCTGGCGGTCACACTTGAAAGCCTTAAACACCTCTGATACTTTAAAGGAGAACTCCGGTCAATTGTAACATTGAGCTCATTTTTTTGTAAATTTGGAGTGCTGTCAGTACAGAGAACAACGACATAAATCGGTGTTGCCTACACCGTGTTATCCTCTTTTTTAAAATTTGCACCCTGTTGACTTCAATGGGGCAAGTTTTAAACCTGCTTTTAGCCTCTTAACATCCTTGATGTGTCATTACAAGTGCAAAGGTCATGTGAGTAATTCCTTCAGCGTGAACACGGGTCAATCTGACTGCAGTAGATGTGAAAGATATGAATAAAAATTATGTTAATTCAGCCAGCGCACATACCTGTATTTACATCCTGTTTTCGGCTGAAGTCCACAGTAGTCGATTGTCGAGTTCTCCTTTAAGAAAAGGCCAATGAGAACTGTGAGTGGAATTTGCATGCCTTGGGTATAAAAGGAGCTGGTGTGCATCACTCATTCTGGTTTGTGCTGAGGAGTTTAAAGAGAGTCCTGGCCATTTCAGCAGACAGTTCAACATTGGCCAGAGGGACACCATGTCTCATTTCCTCCATCAGGCAACAGAGGTTACAATTATAACCAAAATGTTTTCTATCTTTCAGTCATTTTGACGTGGTCTCTGTGATAGTTGATGTTACGGGAAAATTCAGTATTTCTTATTTTCATTTGTTTTCAAACTGTTAATTCCATTTAATCATATGTTTCTGTGAGGTTTTCCAGCAGCTGAGGGGGGACAGGAAAGAGCAGGCCAATAAGACAGATGGGCAGGAAGATAGTGAAATACCTGAGCACGAGAAAGAGTTTGGTTAGAAGAATACAGGGTTATTTAACTAATAAAACCAGCACCAGGCCCTCTTCCTTATGAAGCAGGAGGCAATTAGGTCATAGATGAAGGCCTTTGGGTGTCTCAGGGACAAAGAACAGGGTGACCTTCGCCAGGGGTAGAAACCAGTCCGAACCAGCAGAAGATAGGGGGTATCTTTCTGGAAATTTACAAGAAACCTGGAAGGAGGAGTTTTTTGCCAAGAAACTGTATAAAATGTCCATGTTTTATTGTGTCTAGTAGGTATTCTGTTTTCCAAACCGGGTAGCTGCGGTTTTTGTGAAAAGAATCCTCAAAGAATAAACTTTTCTCTTTATTACAGTTTTGCCTCTTGAATGTTTCTTACACCTGTTGATGCTGTGTTTTTCATTGAGATTTAAAATTGCTATTACAGTTGACAGTTACTTTACTTTAACCCAAATGTGCACTTTTTTTGTTCCAGTCCCTTTGTTTTTCTGTTTTGTGTTAAAGACAAATGTCTTGTATAGTGTAGGATTGAAAATAATCCAAGATATTTTAAATGAACAAAGATATTTGCTTGACTGTTTTTCTTCCTACCACAATGACCGTTTGGAGTTCCTAAGGCACAGAGGGGCTGATAGTGATCTGGGCTTTGGCCAAATGTTTGTACATTGGGGGTCGATGAATTGTCACACCTTTAGTCCAATGGTGGAAGTGTAATTATCTGATTGGTCAGTTTGAATGTCTCACAGTTTGTTTTTAGTCACATGGTCAAGGAAAGGATAAAAGAGGATTGTAACTGTGGCTCTGTCTCTTTGATGCTCTGGCTATCTTCTTCTCTGGGTCCCTTTTTTGGGGGCTCCTCTTTTCTTTGTCTCTCTCTCTCTCTCTCTCTCTCTCGTAACATTTTTAATATATGCTGGGTACAATTAATAATTTATAAGTTATCATCTCATACATATATTTTGTAACTATTTTAAGTGTAACCATAACCAGAATTTGTCATTAAACCACGCGTGGACAAACAGGACTGTACAGTAGTTTGCTAGACATAACATGTTAAGACATAACATGACAAGACATGACAGATTTCCCAGGATACTCATGATGTGGTCACAACCTGAGGTCACAGTGAGCTAAAAGTGTAACCTCACTGTGTGCTCATACTATGGTAGCAATCCACACAAAGACTACATGCCCAATATGCAATGCAGCATGAAGCTTTTGACCGTCACCATTGTTGAGATTCATACACTGATTCTTTATGTGTCTAAATGATAGTTCAAATGTTTGTTTCTTGTTATGCATTCAAAATCCTTAATAAATGATTGACACTTCTGAATCACACATTGTATAATAACAGGGCTATTATTATATAAAATGTCAAATTAATAACTCACAAACATCAATAGCTAATATAAGTTATATAGAATATTATCATCAATAACAAACCGACATCACCTGGATGCATTCTCTTTTGGTTTTTCCTGAACAAATGTGTCTTACAAGCAGTTACTGCAACCAGAGAAAATATAAAGTCTAAAAGTAAAGGGTCACAAGCCAAACTAAAACAAACACTGATCACCATGATGGTAACGTCAAACAAAATAATAAAACATCAACATCTAAACGTGTATTATTTCTCAATAAGAACTGCTGTAGACGTCTGACAGAAAGAAAGTCAATCTGGTTGACAAGTGAAGCTGGTAATGCTGTTTGTGGAGTTTAATCCTCCTCTGCTGAGATCTTAAAGGGATACTTCAGGATTTAGCATTAAGCTTTGTATTAGTAGAAAACCTGTAGTATTTTCGAATTACCGTGCTTTCCACCCTTATACTGTATCCCCCTGAGACAAGAGATTTATGCATTTTTTGTCTGGAAAAAAATCCTCCGATGACGCAAAAATCGTCATTTTGCGTCATCTGAGGATTTTCTGGCCAGAGGCTAAAGACTACAGCCAGTAGGCTAGCCTTTTTGTTTTCAACTGCGCTCCCTTACCAGTAGGCGTGGCCTTCTAAGGCAGCGAAGCAAGTGCATTCTGGGAGTTGTTGTCTTTTATCCACATAAGCCAAATATACATTTTCTGGCTTTTCTCAGTCTAGAAAGCTCCAAATTCAAAAATTTCTTCACATTTCTTCTACTTAACTGACCTATTTTAAAATACACATTCATCTTCCCAGAGCTGAAGTATCCCTTTAAGCGATTTAATATTTTCTTTTATCTTCAGTTGTTTTTATTTAAGCCTGTGGCTGGAAGACAGTTGTATGTTTGGAGAACATTCTTATATGAAAAATATGTTGTCTGGGTGTGCACTCATACTGTGAGCTCACCATGTGACGATACTGTGATATCACTGTGATAGTGTTGAGAAACAGGAAGTAGAATGTCCCCCCATGTGACTGATATTTGAACCGCCTCCTCTCAACCTGCTCAACATATTGAATTCACAATAGCCGCGTTTCCACTGTTGGACCAGTGCGAGCCAGGGCTTTAAATGGGCCGTGCCGGGCTAATAGCCTCGGGCTAATAGCACTGGGCCTACGTTTCCACTGTCGGGCCAGAAGCTCCACAGCGCTTCACTAAAACAGGCCCGTAACATGCCTCTCTGGAACATCGTCACACTAACCCATCATTTCACCAACAAATGGAAGTTTTATCAGAAAACTAATCAGAAATCACTGGAAACAGCGTTGAAAACAAACATAATTAAAGCTGCAAGCAGCATTTATCGGGGTTCAAGCATTTAAGGCCTTTAAGCACATAAGCATTTAAGACATTAAGATTTATTTAGAAAGCTTTTAACCACTGAAATAATAGATGGAAAAGTCCATTTACAGCCAATACAGGAAATTTACCATAGGAAATATATGGTTTTCAAAGCTTTTTAACAGTTATAGCACCACCTATGGTCCGATCTTCATAAAAATTTCCATGCTTCTTTAGCATGTTATTTCACATATGCCCATCAATTTTTGTGAAGTTCTGAGTTTTTATTTAGGCTTTATAGACGTTTGAGTGTATTTTGCCACGCCCATTTTATAAATGACCCTGTTACAGCCATCTACATGCAAAAGTTCAACTTTTTTTTGATAATTATTGATCTAGAGAGTCCAGAGAATTGTCCTAGACTGGTCTGGTTCCGATCGGGCGACAAACCAGGGACTAGTTCGCAAAAGTAGGTTTTTAACATATTCGTGAATAATTAATAAACTGTTTGATTGACAGCAATGGTTCTAGAGGCAAAGTTGTTCACCATGAGCAGGTCTATCAAATGATATGCATTTTGTGATGATAAGTGTAACACCACGTGATTACAGAGCCATAAAACTCGTTAGCGCCAACTAGTGGCTGATTTCTTTCAAAATTCTTACAGACCTCTAGGGCCATGAGTCGAACATGCCCACCGAGTTTTGTTCCGATCGGCCTCCGTTAACCTTGTCTAATAGGTGCTCAAACTTCATTGGCCGATGGCGGCCATGTTTTTTGAGATACACCAATGTCCTCATAGACATACATGACAGCTTGGACCAAGACACTGCATACCAATTTTCAAGTCAATCGGACTAACGGTCAGGTGGTTACAGCCTGATTTATGTTTTTTTCATGTTATAGCGCCACCATGTGGCCAATCGCCGCAATCTTTTTACTATGACCTCAGATTGACCTTTTACAGAGGTGTACTGAGTTTGGTGAAGATACCTCATTTACTTCTGGAGTTATAGCCATTTTAGTAAAATAGGCTCCGCCTTCTTCAAACATTTTGGCGCCCCTTAGCGACTGTCAATCGAAATTTCAACTTTTTTTCGATAATTATTGATAATCTGACTCCAGAGAAAATTTCTGCACTGGTTTGGTTCCGATCGGACACAAAACCAGGGACTAGTTTGCAAAAGTAGGTTTTGGACATAATTCAAAATGGCGGAAAATTTGGATACCGGAAATGAAATCCTTGAGGCCTTTTTTGTTCGGCTTGACCCAAGGATTCCAATGATATAAGAAACTTGAGTCTGTGACAAACGGTTAATGAGATTTAAGCAAAAATATGATTTTTTTTTGTTTTTTGCACTGTAGCGCCACCTATGGGCCAATCGGGGTCATATTTTGATAACCTCTCCTCGATTTTTGTACTACCATCTGGCAAAGTTTCAAGTCTCTAGCACTTACGGTTTGGGCTGCACGATGCGTTTTACGGCAGAAGAAAAATAATAATAATTAAAGCTGCAAGCAGCATTTAGCGGGGTTCAAGCATTTAGGGTCTTTAAGCACATAAGGCAGTTTAGTGAGTTGTCTGAGTTTTTGTTTAGGATTTACAGGCTTTTGAGTGTTTTTTGCCATACCCATTTTCTAAATGATCCTGTTATGGCTACCCAATGGGTAAAGTTAAAGTTTTTTATATAATTAATAATCTAGAGCTTCCAGAGAATTGTACTGCACTGGTATATTTCCGATCGGGCGAAAAACCTAGGACTAGTTCGCAAAAGTAGGTTTTTAACATAATCGCAAGTATTTAATGAACAAATTGATTGACAGCAGTAGTTCTTGAGGCAAAGTTGTTCAGTATGAGGAGATCTATCAAATGATATGCATCACGTGATTACATAGCCGTAAAACCTGTTAGCGTCAACTAGTGGCTGATTTTTCAAAATTCTTACAGACCTCTAGGGCCACGAGTCGAACAT
Source organism: Abramis brama (assembly GCA_022829085.1). Lineage (NCBI taxonomy): Eukaryota > Metazoa > Chordata > Actinopteri > Cypriniformes > Leuciscidae > Abramis > Abramis brama. The sequence continues at coordinate 32,676,653 of CM040773.1, read as the reverse complement.
GCCCACCGAGTTTCGTTCTGATCGGCCTCCGTTAAGAGCAAACTAACAGCTTTGAATTAAAATGGTGAGGTATCCTGTTGTAAACATCAACCATGCCTGTTGACAGTTCTCTTTTGTGGGAAGGGAATGAAAAGTTCTCAAATCCGCAGCACAGCCTCAGACATAACATTTATATCCATGATCTGCCATTTTCACTATTGTCCTTGCTTGCTTCTTCACAATACCTGCAGATCTTCTGATGATTCGGCTGTGCAGGTCCACATTAACACTGCCTGGCCTAGAACATGGACTGGAAAATGCAAATTTGGGGGGTATAAATATTAATGATCCTGACTCCAACGTCACAGTCGGTGTTATGGTGGGATTCACTCATTTTTCAGCGGTCTTTTGCAAACAGGAGATTTACACATGAAGGAGGAAACAATGGTGTTTGAGGCTCACGGTATGTCAGTTCCATGTCCAGAACTCTTATCATTCAACTATGCCAATATAAATACAGTTTTCAATTGTATGGCACCTTTAAAATAGATGATTAGTAATATAACGCTTACTTGGAGTCTGAAATGGCTTTAACAAAAGAAGAAAAATATTCTTAGATTTCTGTTCATTCTAATCATGTACAAATAAAGTAGCACAGTAAGATTACATTTATTTGAATGCATTAGTGAGTGTGTGATTGTGCTGTGTGTGCAGCGTGTCAATACTAAAAGTGAAGGTGTAGTTGATATCTTTGGTGATAATATCTGTAGTAATCATAAAAAAACAATTAAGAAATAAAGAATTAAAATTACAAATAATATTCTATTAAGATATGAGTTACAATAACATGATTTGCAATAGTAATAATATCAATAATATATGCACAATACACACAGATTAGACTATCAGGTCTGTGTTTTACAAAAACATTAGTATTGCAGCCAATGTGAGTCTGTGGGATTTATAAACAGACAAAATATGATTTGAAATGTTATTTTAATGATTTTATTAAGTTTAAACAATATTTCAAATGGAAAAAAAATGAAAAATAATATTTTAGTGAGCAGAATGAACCAATGAGTGTTCTTCTTCTGGTGGTTAAAATGTAAATGAAAACAATAATACTTAAACAATAATACTTAATACACTAACCATGCTTGAACACACACATGCACACACATTTTGTTGTAGATGTAGATATTTAAAATAAAAGATAGGTAACAAAATGATAATTGCAAATCTCCTCTGTATAACACCATTTTCAGATTTCAAATTAATCACTGAGAGGCAGAATTGTTCAAACTGAGAGCTCAGTAAAAATGAAGTGATAAACTTTGACAAAACATGACTGTGTTATAATAGGTGATTTTCATGCAAGTAATTTTATATAGTCCAAAAACTAATGCAAAAGCACAGATGAAAATATTTTATTAAGTAGAATGTCCTGCAGAGGGCAGGAGAAGACCACTAATTGACTCACTTTCATTTGAAAGACTTTTTTATCCACCAGTAAAACAAAGCAGTTTCTCCATGTTCTTTCCATTAAGCATGCTTACACACACAGACACACACACAAACACACACACACACACACACACACACACACACACACACACACACACACACACACACACACACACACACACACACAAAGACAAATATGTTTTCAATGTTTTTAGGATGTGATATTGTGAAAATATCTTCATCTCCTCATCTTGAACAACTTTGCCTCAAGAATCACTAATGTCAATCAAACCGTTCATAATCATAATAAAAAAATAAAATATATACAAATATCATAATAAAAAAAAAAAAACATCATAATAAAAAAGATTGCTTCTTAAAGCATTTGTTTATTTCCCAATACTGAAGCGAATTAAAAGATCATGCGTAATCCTGCTGCTCCCTCTAGTGGACAACAGTGGTATTATAGCTTACATTTTACAGTTGAAGTGTTTGAATGAATGAATGGGAATTTGTTTTTTTACTTATATCTCAGGAACCAAAAGGCGAAAAATTCTGAAACTCAGAGCATAGATAGTGCTTGAGGAGCCCTGTTGAATGAGACCATCAAGGTGTTTTTGGGCGATTGGGGCTGGGAGTTATGACTGTTATAAGGCATATCTGTTCGGGCTATTATCTCTGGAATGCCCAGGGCAAATAACACCACATTTGAATCGAAGCTAGCCAAGGACGCGCCCTTTCCAACGAGCTCTCACACAATGTTCGGGGTGGTCTGGGTCGGGAGTAATGGCCGTTCAAAATCGGGGGTCCCGCGGATTCGCGATGCGCGGGGGGCGCGCTCCCGAGGCCCGCGACGACACGTTTCGATCAAGAGCCCCGAGAGGTCCTCACCATCAAAATTTGAGCGCGCAACGACTTTCCGTTTTCGAGTTATGAATGAATTTGTATTCGGGGGCGTGGCTTAAATGCCGTTACTTTCGTTTCATTTCATTCATTTACTTTCGTCCATTTCCATATCTCAGTGTAACACAATTGTCAATAGTAATACTCAATAGATGAGTTTTGACAAAATGTGATTGTAAATGTTAAAATAATGATTTTATAAAGTCTAAATATGAATTTTATAACAATATTAGGGAGTAGTATGATGAAATGACAGCAGGGGGCAGTAAAATACCACTTATTGGCTTAATATGTCTTATATTCATATAAAATCACCTTTTGAAGAAGTTAAACTTTTTTTCTGATAATTATTGATCTAGAGAGTTCAGAGAATTGTGCTGCACTGGTTTTGAACATTATGATATGAACATTATATGATGATAGAAGACACCATTTACAGCAAATACAGGCAATTTACCATAGGAAATATATGGTTTTAAAGCGTTTTAACAGTTATAGCGCCAACTATGGTCCGATCTCCATAAAATTTTCCATGCTTCTTTAGCAGGTTATGACACATATGCTCATCAATTTTTGTGAAGTTCTGAGTTTTCGTTTAGGATTTATAGGCTTTTGAGTGCATTTTACCACGCCCATTTTCTAAATGACCCTGTTATAGCCATCCGAAAAAAGCAAAAGTTCAACTTTTTTTTGATAATTATTGACCTAGAGAGTCCATAGAATTGTCCTAGACTGGTTTGGTTCCGATCGGGCGAAAAACCAGGGACTAGTTCGCAAAAGTAGGTTTTTAACATAATTACGAATATTTAATGAACGGTTTGATTGACAGCAATGGTTCTTGAGGCAAAGTTGTTCAACAAGAGGAGATCTATCAAATGGTATGCATTTTGTGACAATAAGTGTAACACCACGTGATTACAGAGCCATAAAACTCGTTAGCGCCAACTAGTGGCCGATTTCTTTTAAAATTCTTACAGACCTCTAGGGCCATGAGTAGAACATGCCCACCGAGTTTCGTTCCGATCGGCCTCCGTTAACCTTGTCTAATAGGTGCTCAAACTTCATTGGCCGATGGCGGCCATGTTTTTTTAGATACGCCAATGTCCTCATACACATACATGACACCTTGGACCAAGACACTGCATACCAATTTTCAAGTCAATCGGACTAACGGTCAGGTGGTTAAAGCCTGTTTTATGTTTTTTTCATATTATAGCGCCACCATGTGGCCAATCGCCGCGATTTTTTTACTGTTACCTCATATTGAGCTCATACATATGTGTACCGAGTTTGGTGAAGATACCTCATCTACTTCTGGAGTTATAGCCATTTTAGTAAAATAGGCCCCTCCCACAACGTACGTTTTGGCGCCCCTTAGCGTCCGTGAATCGAAATTTCGACTTTTTTTCGATAATTATTGATCTTCAGTTTCTAGAGAACATTTCTGCACTGGTTTGGTTCCGATCGGGCGAAAAACCAGGGACTAGTTCGCAAAAGTAGGTTTTTGACAAAATTCAAAATGGCGGAAAATCTATCATGGCGGAAATGAAATCGGAGATATACGTTTTGTTCGGCAGGCGTCCAGCTTTCCAATGATATAAGACACTTGAGTCTACGACATACGGTCTAGGAGTTCTGAGCAGTTTCGCGCTTTTGGTTGCTATAGCGCCACCTATGGGCCAATCGGGGTCATAATTTGATAACCTCTCCTCGATTTTTGTACTACCATCTGGCAAAGTTTCAAGGTTCCAGCTCTTACGGTTTGGGCTGCACGATGCGTTTTACGGCAGAAGAAAAATAATAATAAAAATCAGGACAATTACAATAGGGTTTCAGCACTTCGTGCTTGAACCCCTAATAAAAATCAGTACAATTACAATAGGGTTTCAGCACTTCGTGCTTGAACCCCTAATTAAAGCTGCAAGCAGCATTTATCGGGGTTCAAGCAGTTAAGGCCTTTAAGCACATAAGCATTTAAGACATTAAGATTTATTTAGAAAGCTTTTAACCACTGAAATAATAGATGGAAAAGTCCATTTACAGCCAATACAGGAAATTTACCATAGGAAATATATGGTTTTCAAAGCTTTTTAACAGTTATAGCGCCACCTATGGTCCGATCTCCATAAAAATTTCCATGCTTCTTTAGCATATTATTTCACATATGCCCATCAATTTTTGTGAAGTTCTGAGTTTTTATTTAGGCTTTATAGACGTTTGAGTGTATTTGGACACGCCTATTTTATAAATGATCCTCTTCTAGCCAACCAAAAGCAAAATTTTAACTTTTTTTGATAATTATTGATCTAGAGAGTCCAGAGAATTGTCCTAGACTGGTCTGGTTCCGATCGGGCGAAAAACCAGGGACTAGTTCGCAAAAGTAGGTTTTTAACATATTCGTGAATAATTAATAAACTGTTTGATTGACAGCAATGTTTCTAGAGGCAAAGTTGTTCATCATGAGCGGATCTATCAAATGATATGCATTTTGTGATGATAAGTGTAACAGCACGTGATTACAGAGCCATAAAACTCGTTAGCGCCAACTAGTGGCCGATTTCTTTCAAAATTCTTACAGACCTCTAGGGCCATGAGTCGAACATGCCCACCGAGTTTTGTTCCGATCGGCCTCCGTTAACCTTGTCTAATAGGTGCTCAAACTTCATTGGCCGATGGCGGCCATGTTTTTTGAGATACACCAATGTCCTCATAGATATACATGACAGCTTGGACCAAGACACTGCATACCAATTTTCAAGTCAATCGGACTAACGGTCAGGTGGTTACAGCCTGATTTATGTTTTTTTCATGTTATAGCGCCACCATGTGGCCAATCGCCGCAATCTATGACCTCAGATTGACCTCTTACACAGGTGTACCGAGTTTGGTGAAGATACCTCATTTACTTCTGGAGTTATAGCCATTTTAGTAAAATAGGCTCCGCCTTCTTCAAACATTTTGGCGCCTCTTAGCGACCGTCAATCGAAATTTCAACTTTTTTTCGATAATTATTGATATTCTGACTCCAGAGAACATTTCTGCACTGGTTTGGTTCCGATCGGACACAAAACCAGGGACTAGTTCGCAAAAGTAGGTTTTGGACATAATTCAAAATGGCGGAAAATTTGCATACCGGAAATGAAATCCTTGAGGCCTTTTTTGTTCGGCTTGACCCAAGGATTCCAATGATATAAGACACTTGAGTCTGTGACAAACGGTTAATGAGATTTAAGCAAAAATGTGATTTTTTTTTGTTTTTTGCACTGTAGCGCCACCTATGGGCCAATCGGGGTCATATTTTGATAACCTCTCCTCGATTTTTGTACTACCATCTGGCAAAGTTTCAAGTCTCTAGCATTTACGGTTTGGGCTGCACGATGCGTTTTACGGCAGAAGAAAAATAATAATAATAAAAATCAGTACAATTACAATAGGGTTTCAGCACTTCGTGCTTGAACCCCTAATCAGTACAATTACAATAGGGTTTCAGCACTTCGTGCTTGAACCCCTAATAAAAATCCTTACAATTACAATAGGGTTTCAGCACTTCGTGCTTGAACCCCTAATAAAAGCGGCCGTTTGCTGGCATTTTTGTTGTTTACTTGAATATTTAAAACCCAAGCATCGATGTTTTACCTCAGGTTTACAATAAAACGTGATACATTGATCTTAATGAATTAATTTATGTCAAAACTGCACATTAGTCACTCAGAAATAAATTATCGTTAGGTCAATTTCACAAAAGAAAGAGGACACTTGTTTTGTCTGTCGCGTCTGTTTCTGTTTATCTAGTTACTGGACATAATACATCACATTTAGAAAGAATGATAATTTCTACAAATATATGGGACCAAAATACGACCTGAGGAGCTTTAGCACTCTCTCGACTCCCATACAGATGTTTTCAGTCAGAGAAGCTCCCGAAAAAAAAAGTTGCTTTATTTTATGAAAGTCCGGTATAAAGAGACGAGACGTAGGCTACTGACAGATAAAATAAAAACATGATAGCCTTTATGATTGGTCTGATTTCTTCAAGCGTTCACTGTTTTTTTACTATGCGTATCTTCAATCTATCTTACTATGTTTACTATGGTAATGTTAGCGCGCATAGTCTTTTGCATCACAAACAGAAGGCATTCAAACATGAACGCGAGTTAAATTATTTTAAAAGTCTTTAATGCTGACAGAATCATCCACGGCGCTGCCGTTTCCAGACTCAGGTGAACTCCTCCTCTGTTGGTAACCACTCCTCTAGCCCGAGCTGGCCCGCTTTGGCTCAAGGTATTCGACGGGCCAGAAATCCTGGCCGTTGGCCCTGAGCAAGCCCCGATCAAGCCCCGGAAGTGACAGTGGAAACGCGACTGGCCCTGGCACGCACTAGCTTGGCCCGGCCCTGGCCCGACAGTGGAAACGCGGCTAATGAGCTCATTATATTACTCACACTGTGAGTGTCATGAGAATGGTGGGATGTCCAGGGGCGTAGCACAAGATCCCGGGCCCTATGCATAGGCAGTCCTGATGGGCCCCCATGTTCCTCAAAAAAAAAAGAATAATAATAATATGGCCTCTGCACACATGAATCCTAGATATTTATAGCGTAATAACTATTAACTGTAAATGCTTAAAGTAGCCTGATAATTTGTCATGTGTGCACACACATTTCAAACCTCCTTTCAACATTCTCTAGCCTACTTTACTGTGGTTACTAAGTAAAAATAATATTACTTTGTTGATATTACTTTGCTAAATGATATTAGCCTACAATTTTTTATTTTTTTTTGTATATAACACTCAACGTAGGTTATATAATTGCTAATTATTGCTAATTTTAGATATTATAGCCTATTAATTTCAAATTAAACAGGTTTCAATTTAGGCTATTATAATGGTGTGTTGTGCAAACAGCATTGTTAGTGTACAGTTTATTTATTTAGCCTTTACCTCAGATTATCTTTATAACCAGATTATCATATATGTATATTTAGCACTAACAATCGCAGAGATATTCAAGCAGTTTAGCACTATTTCGTGTTCTAGATTGTGCTCACCTTTCTTTGAAAATAAGTCAGTTACCAATTGTTTGCCCTCATTTTGTTTTCTTTCCTTCTAATGTCGTTCCTTTCATGTTGGGGGGCCTGACTTGGCTTTCTTTGAGAAAGACATTTCTACAGCAGAAGTTTGCGCTCCACCAGATGCTCAACTAACTAACATAAACAAAATGCGTGCAGATGGACTAAACCATTTGGCGCATTAGCAAGGGGTGGGACCAGTCAGTCAATCAACAAAGTTATTCAGCCAATACACTAATTTTACATTTCATCTGACATTCATTATGAAATTTAATTAGGAAATGAATATATCCAGGTAACATAAAATATATTCCAGACTTTTCAAGGGCCCTCTCTCCCTTTGGGGCCCTGGTAATCAGTACTGGTTTTACCCCCAGTCCGACCCCCTGGGGATGTCACTGTGATCACCACATGATCTCACATGTTCACTTGGTAAGGAACAAACCCCAGAAAAATACTGATGAAACTTGCTCCAAACACAAGTTTAGACTTCACAAGATTAGAAGAAACAGTTTCCAAAATTATTGACTCTTTTTTTCTCTTTTTGCACTGATGGGAAAGGAGAAGTGAACAAATGATTAGCAAATATAGCTCTGTGATGCTCTATTCAGCCGGTCATCTGTACTTGACTTACTCATTTTGATAATGTACAGGCCAGCCGCGTACACACCTTAACACTATATTACGAGTGGACAACTGCCCCATACCATAAATATAGTTGGGGGTGTACCAGATTGTAATCTACAAGTGACCACGTTAAAAGGCTGGTTGCTCCAATACAGGTTTCCGCCCACTGGAGTTCCTCCTCCACGACAAACTGTGTCAATAGCAATTGCATTTGCTTGTATGAAGGTGTTGACAGGTTTGCAGACACCGTCAGGTGCAGTGATGTGTTTGTTTCTGATTTCACTGGTACACATTTCCCTGTTCACAAAAGGACCCACATGCTGATTGACGAAATGTGACCCTGGATCACAAAACCAGTCTTATGTTGCAGAGGTATATTTGTGGAAATAGCCAACAAAACATTGTATGGGTCAAAATAATAGATTTTTCTTTTATGCCAAAAATCATTAGGATATTAAAGGGGGGGTGAAATGCTATTTCATGCATACTGAGTTTTTTACACTGTTAAAGAGTTGGATTCCAATGCTAAACATGGACAAAGTTTCAAAAATTAAATTGTACGTTTGAAGGAGTATTTCTGTTCCAAAAATGCTCCTTCCGGTTTGTCACAAGTTTCGGAAAGTTTTTTTCGAGTATGGGCATGTGTGACGTCAGATGTAACGGAATTTCCTTATACGGGTCCTAAGGGCACTTCTCCGTTAAGATCGCGGGCGCGCGCGCACTCGTAGACCAGAGCAAGAGAGCGAAAGCAGTACGCCCATCAAAGCGCTGTGCTCGGCTTTAGGGAAGTCAATGTCACCAAAGAAGTGGGTTTTTGGATGCCAGGGCAAGACAACCCTGCAAAGATTCCCAAAGAACACAGCGTTAAGGGAACAGTGGATGGAGTTTGTTTTTTCAGAGCATCAACGGAGGTTTTGCAAGACTGTTTGTTCCCTGCATTTCGACGATGATTGTTTTATAAACAAAGCCCAGATCGACGGATTTGCAGATCGTCTAATGCTTAAGGATCGAGCAGTCGCAATGATAAAGGTTCGCGGTCATGCGTTGGAACCGGACGGTGAGTAAAACTGCTTCTATTGTCTCTGTGTGTTGTTAGCTCGGCGTGTTAGCACACAGCTTTACCTTCGAACACACGGCCCGCCCCCAGCCGCTCGGGTTTTTCCGGAAAGACTCGGTACAGCCTATCTTTCTTTAATAAATATAATAAAACTAAAGACTTTTTGGAGATATGAAGGATGCAATATTACTCTATAGGTACTCAAGATTAACAGGAGATTGAGTGAAAATGAGCATTTCACCCCCCCTTTAAGTAAAGATCATGTTCCATGAAGATATTTTGTAAATTTCCCACCTTAAATATAAAACATTTATTTTTGTGAGTGAATGCAGCACAATCGCCAATAGAAATGGACAACTCTAAAGGTGATTTTCTCAATGTTTTGATTTTTCTGCACCCTCAGATTCTAGATTTTCAAATAGTTGTATCTCGGCCAAATATTGTCATATCCTAACAAACCATACATCAATGGAAAGCTTATTTATTCAGCTTCCAGGTGGTGTATAAATCTCAATTTCTAAAAAATTACACATAAGACTGGTTTTGTGGTCCAGGGTCACAAATGTTGATAACTGGCTGGTTGACCATGAGTGGAGAACGACACACACAAGACCAGCAGCAGAATCACAGCAGACTGATGAATCTCCATGACCTGCTGAACAACACACACATCAAAACACCTTTACTGACATTAAGTGATTAACAAAATACTGTTGAAACCCTTCCTTAGTTTTTACTTGCACATAGTTTATGTTAACACAGCTGTGCACTTTTTTGTGCATATTCCAGTGCCTTTGTTTTTCTCTATTATATATCTTATACTTGCTGAGTAAAGTTCTAAAATGCTTACCTTGTTCTGGGTAAATGAATATTTTGTTGTTTTCTTTTGCCTGAAGGTTTTACAGTAATCAACAGCACGATGATGAACAAACCTTAGAAAGTATTGATGAATCTTGCTCCAAACACTGTTGTCCATCAGTACGGCTGAAGTATTTATTACTGAAGTGACCTTTAAACACTGGACAGTGCAAACATGACCTTATTCAGTTGACGGGAATTTCATCAACCTTATTTGTTATTTGCAAATATTCAACAAGGAAAACATTAATGGTGTTTCAAAGTCCACTTTCTAACAAACCAGAGCTAAATGAAATATCTAAAATATCCTGTTGTGAGTAACACTGTTGATTTGATTGTTTTACTCTAAATCGGTGATTGTCAGATCAAGTAACACATAGCCTATGTGACCCTGGATCACAAACCAGTCGCATGTCGCACGGGTATATATGTGGCAATAGCCAACAATACATTGTATGGGTCAAAATGAAAGATTTTTCTTTTATGCCAAACATCATTAGGATATTAGATAAAGATCATGTCCCATGAAGATATGTTTAAAATTTCCTACCATAAATATATAAAACAATTATGTTTGTGAGTGAATGCAGCACAATCGCGAACATAAATAGACAATTTCAAAGGCCATTTTCTCAATGTTTCGATTTTTTTGCACCCTCAGATTCCAGATTTTCAAATAGTTTTATCTTGGCCAAATATTGTTCTATCCTAACAAACTGTTACCGGCCTTAGACCTAGGGGAAATCTGGGCTGGCAGCAAAGGACACACAGGCAGTGAAGCACTGTGTAGGAAAACACTATGAAACAATAAAAGAGACAAACAAAATGTCGTTCCCTTGGCATGTCAGTTTACTTCTGAGATCGCAGTCGCACCCGGTCGCACCCTGCTAGTCTCAATAGGCCTATGTCACGAAAAAATTGAAGACTGGAAGTACGTCTTTTAGTAGGGATACGGCTCTTCCGGTTAGCTTTTTACAATGGCAGAGTCCGATAGATACCGCTGGACCAAATCTCTCCGCAACCTGCCTGAAGTCACATATGACGATGTGGTTCAGATGGTAAATGAAAACTCTCAAGTGGAAACGTCAAAACTGAAGAAAGGGTACGCTACAACAACAGCTGCGGGTGTAGTTATAGCATTGTTGATAGCTCTAGCCGTTCGCCAGTAAGGTAAACGTTTCTATGGTAACAGCGAGTTGGACCAATCAGCAGACGTTGCTGCTACGCTTAGGATTGTGGGTAGTGTAGTTTTTTTCCATAAAATCATGGATAAAACATGTTTTTCTTAAAACAAGGTTGATTTCATATGAACTTATACCTTCTACAGGAGCAAAAACCTTCGTTTCACAACCTCATAGCTCGTGGTCAGTCTACCTCGTATGGTTTAGACATTATGGCTGATAATCTAAATCCTTACTGTTGACCGAAAGTTCTGAATCCCTACTACGCGTTCCGGAAGCAGGAAGTGTGTCATAGGCCTATAGTGTGCTTCACAGGAGTGCTTAGGCGCCATCTGCTAGTGTGGCGGTGAACTGACATAATTATTTTGATGTTCACATAAAAAAAATAAAAAAAATAGGGGGTATCGGTTTTCAATTAATTACTTGATAAAACATTTTATAACACCCTTTACAAAACCATACATACAATGAAAAGCTTATTTATTCAGCTTTCAGATGATACATCTCTATTTTTTTAAATGATGTGACTGGTTTTGTGGTCCAGGGTCACATATGATCAAATTGAAGTCAAGTCAAGTCAACTTTATTTATATAGCGCTTTTCACAATACAGATTGTATCAAAGCAGCTTCACAGTATTAAATAAAATAGTACATCAGTGTTTGTTTCTGGTGTAAAACATCCACGTTTGGTAATGCTGATCAATAGCACTATTGAATCGATTAATCAAATTAAGTATCCCCAACTGAGCAAGCCAAAGGCAACAGTGGCAAGGAACCGAAAAACTCCATCAGGTGACCTAATGGAGAAAAAAAAAAAGTTCTCCTCTGGCGTTTATGAAGTAGAGACCGGATTAAACTGTAAGATTAAAAATGTTATACAAATGCCTGGCTGAAGAGATGCGTCTTTAATCTAGTTTTAAACTGGGAGAGCGAGTCTGAGCAACGAACAGTATCAGGAAGGCTATTCCAGAGTTTTGGAGCTAAATGTGAAAATGCTCTCCCTCCTTTGGTGGTTCTGGATATCCTAGGTATGACCAAAAGCCTTGAATTTAGTGATCTTAAAGAGCGCGATGGATTATAGGGCGATAGAAGATCCGTTAAATAGACTGGAGCTAAGCCGTTTAGGGCTTTATAAGTCAGTAGCAATACCTTGTAATTAATACGGAACTTTATAGGTAACCAATGTAGTGATGATAAAATTGGTGTTATATGGTCAAATTTTCTTGATCTAGTAAGAACTCTAGCGGCGGCATTTTGGACTAACTGTAGCTTGTTTATTGAGGATGCAGGACAACCAGCTAATAAAACATTACAGTAATCTAGTCTCGAGGTCATGAATGCATGAACTAACTTTTCTGCATCAGAAACTGATAGCATATTACGTAACTTAGCAATGTTTCTAAGGTGGAAAAAGGCTGTTCTTGTAACATATGAAATATGATTTTCAAAAGACAAGTTACAATCTAATATAACACCCAGGTCTTTTACTGTAGAGGATAAAGTAACAGGGCATCCTACTATGTTAAAGTTGTATTGTGAGAGGTTTTGTGGGTGGTTTTTTGAACCGATGATTAGTACCTCTGTCTTATCTGGATTTAATAAAAGAAAATTGCGCGTCATCCAATCTTTTATATCTTTAACACACTCTGTCAATTTGGATAATTTATCGTTTTCATCCGGCCGTGATGAAATGTATAGTTGAGTGTCATCAGCATAACAATGGAAACTAATTCCATGTTTCCTTATAATATTTCCAAGTGGCAGCATATATATTGAGAACAATAGAGGGCCTAACACAGATCCTTGCGGCACTCCATAGTTTACTAGAGTTATGATCGATTTTTCTCCGTTTAAATAGACAAAATGGTAGCGGTCAGATAGGTATGATCTGAACCAGCTTAATGCTTGTCCTTGAACACCGGTATAGTTTTGTAGTCGATCTAAGAGTATTATGTGATCTATAGTATCGAACGCAGCACTAAGATCAAGTAAAACTAGTATTGAGATACAGCCTTGGTCAGAAGCTAAGAGTAAATCATTTGTGATTTTAACAAGCGCAGTTTCAGTGCTATGATGCGGCCTGAACCCAGACTGAAACTTTTCATAGGTGTCATTTTCTTGCAAGAAAGAGCCCAGTTGGGCAGACACAACTTTTTCTAATATTTTGGACATAAAAGGAAGATTTGAAATGGGTCTATAATTTGCTAGGTTATTTGGGTCTAATTGTGGTTTCTTAATGAGAGGTTTTATAACTGCCAATTTAAATGTTCTTGGAACATGACCTAAAGTTAAAGATGAGTTAATAATATTGAGGAGAGGCTCTTCCACTATAGGTAACACTTCTTTCAATAGTTTAGTTGGTATGGGATCTATTAAACATGTTGTTGTTTTAGAGGAAATGATAAGTTTATTTAACTCTTTTTGTTCTATAGTTGTAAAGCACTGTAATTGTTCTTGCGGGGTGATAATCGAGGCTGAATTATAAGGCGCGATTGAGGATTGAACGTTTACAATTGTGGATCTGATGTTTTCTATTTTCTCAGTGAAAAAATTCATGAAATCATTACTACTAAACTGTAACGGGATATTTTGTTCAGGAGACATCTGTTTATTTGTTAGTCTAGCCACGGTGTTAAATAAGAACCTAGGATTGTTTTGGTTGTTTTCTATTAGTTTGCGGAGGTGCTCAGCCCTGGCCGCTTTTAGGGCCTTTTTATAGCGTGACGTACTGTCTTTCCAAGTGATTCTAAAAACCTCTAAATTAGTTTGTTTCCATGTACACTCTAAATTACGGGTTTCTCTCTTTAGAACACGCGTAGTATTGTTGTACCATGGTGCTTTACTTTTCTCTCTGACCTTTTTTAGTCTCATAGGTGCAACAATATCCAATTTTCCAGAGAGAATGGTGCTCATAGTGCTAGTTACTTCCTCAAGTTCATCTGTTTGTTTGGGTTCAGGCAGCAGCTGAGACATATCCGATAAGCAATTTGAAAAATTATCTATGGTGGATGGAAGGATTGTTCTGCCTAATCGATAACGTGGCGCAGCATGACATATTACCGGGGTATGTAATATGCAAGTTACCATGTAATGGTCAGTTACATCATCACTTTGCGGAATGATATCTATATCGGTTGGATCGGTTCCATGTGATATAATTAAATCGAGTGTATGATTAAGACGATGAGTTGGTCCGGTAACGTTTTGCTTGACCCCAAAGGAGTTTAATAAATCTATAAATGCAGCCCCTAACGTATCATTTTGATTATCTACGTGTATGTTAAAATCTCCAACAATTAATACTTTATCGACATTGACCAATAGATCTGAGAGAAAATTTGCAAATTCTTTTAGGAAATCAGCGTAAGGCCCAGGCGGTCTATATATGGTAGCCAAGGCTAGAGATAATAGGGATGTTTTTCTTTCTTCTAAGAGCGTAACATTTAGTACAAGTACTTCAAATGAAATAAACTTATAACCCGTTTTCTGAGTAACGCTAAGAAAAGTGTTAACATGTGAATCATCTATTCTTGCCGTTCACAGTAAATGTAAGAGTGTGGGCAATGCCTTAAGGGTATAATGATTAAACACACAAAGCGATAATAAAATTGTAGATCAGAAATGAGATGTAGAAAATGGCCAAATAAAAAGCACATTTCAAATAGTCTCCATGGTGGTGTGATTTACCACATTTTAAGAACCACTCACTCTACACAGAAATGTGACTCTCAGTCATAAAACAATTCTGTTAATAAATGTTGATTTATCAATGATTTATTGATCTCAGTGTGTGGACACTGAAAACTACAGAAGATGATTGTCAGTGTGGATGTCCTGCTTACCTCGGTTCACTTTATCTTTGCGTCAGACTGCAATGGAATGGAGCCAAGGGGAATATTTGAGAAAAAGTTTAGCCTGAGCAGTGAGCATGCTTGTTTGTTGTTGATACTTTACCTTACCGGTTAAACATTAATTTTGATCCCATGTTAATGGAAATGATCTAAGCAAAATAATCTGACCATGGCATGCATAAATAGTAGTAATATAATAGTAATAGCAGAAATAAGCATGTCAAACCTCATACAGTTTTTGCATTTATACCAGTAATGATATGGAGCAAACTCTACATTTGTATGACAGCTTACTTATAGATCCCAAATTTCCAAAGTAGAGATGAGAAGAGAGAAAAATACCCCGTTTCAATATCTGATTCACATCATTCCCACCAATGTGTCAATCAGGAAAATCGGATCTGTTAATGTGATGTGATGTTTGTACCAGTTTCACTAATGTTGGGGTAAATCATGGAGACCATCTCCTTAAATTAAGCTTTGAAGTTTGAATTAAAACAGTAAGTTTTTGCCATTGGAAAAGTTTCAGAGACCGAAATTAAGGATGTCCCACTAAATTTATTTTATTTACAGATTGAAAAGTTTGATAGGAGCTCTGCTCAGTTTAGTCATCTTTAGAAATAGGAACACATTTCTCCCTCGCACATGAAGATTGGAGAGATCAGAGAAGTCAGAGATGAATCATTATAACATCTGCCGGTACTGTATCTTCAATCTGGACGCTCAAGCAAGGCCTGCTTTTATTCCATTTCACAAGTTAAATGTGACCTCTCGCTTGATTTGACCGACTGTTTGAAAGCAAGTGTGAATGAAAGCCAGTAGTGCAGAGGGATTTTGGTCTGGTGACGCAGTGGGACACATTATTAAGATTCCTCTGAGACAAACTGAATGAAGCACAAGATGAGACTCAGTCCCTCCTCTTTCCTCTCAGTGACGGGGGCGAAACGCTCAAGAACCTGCTGATGCTTATTTGAAAGAGTTAAACACGGCTTACAGAATAAAATGTGTATTATCTTTTTTTTTTTTTTTTTAGGGCTCCTTTAACAAATGAAAAAAATATTTTTCAGTTTTATTAAATCAGTGCAATATCTGTCATTCTCATGGTCTGTGTACTGCACGATTACGGCTCGAATAACACAATTTTAGTTTTTTATTTAATATTTATGATTAATATTAATATTCACAATAATTTGAAATATGGTTTTACATGCATTTATTGGACCCACTCCTGTCCATTTCACAGTTTTGGCCACATCTGACCTGAAGAAAGTTGTTCAACCCAGTGGGAACCTACTAAAATTTAGAAGATATTTTATCACTGCTTTTTTAATGTTATTATGAAGCCTCTGAACGGGACATGTTTATGGAAAAACAATATGAGATGGGAGGGAAAATAGGCTATATGAGAACCTCAGTTTAATACACCCGAACGAGAGGGTTTTGTATAGCAAGTGCGCCCTCTTGTGACCAGTGTGAGCCTCTACACTGAGCCTACTGAGCAAAATTATTTATGCCAATTAACATTCTTTTACCACTTTAGATTAAAATAGGCCTGTTTACGAAAACAAAGTCTATCAATGAAAAATAAACTTAGTTGAACACTAAACATTGCATTATGATAATCATGACAGGTAATCAGTTTATTTAAGCTTGCGCACTGTGGTTTCAAAGTAGTGTAGCCTACAACACGTCATGTTTTTGCTCTTCTTGTTGCATTTACACGGCTGTAACCAGCATATGTCCTCAGTATGTTTCCAGTGAATCTAGCTTGTGTAGAATAATCGAACTGATCTAACAGTGAATAGCTGACAATGTCAATATAGGGAAGTGGAATTAAAACAACACAAATGCAGTGCAAATTCAAAGGAAGTAAGACCATGTTAGTTGATATAGCGCTCGAATACCTCAAGTAATGTTACTGTTTGCTAGCCTTGAGCCATGAGCCTACTGTTAATGTATATTGGCAGTAGGGTTGCCAACTCTCTGAAATGAAAATAAGGAACGGGGGGACACGCCCCCGTGACACGCCCCCGGACACGCCCCCCAAGGAATAATTTTTTAAAAAATAACTCCTGAAATGATGACTTCTGGTGAATATTGTGGAAACTAATTGATATATTTAGATAAATATATTTAATACATTGTAGCATATTATAATACAACTTATAGGCCTATAGAATAGCAAAGTAGGCCTAATCAATATACAAGACTGAACCACATAAGTTAGATGTGAAATATAAAGCCTATCATGATCATTTTGCCAACAATGAACCTTGGATTTGTTTAGTTTATAATACATTTTATTTTTAACTTAAACAAATACAACATCTAACATTCAAAACTTCTGTAGCCTTGTGCAAACTTATTCAATAGAATTAGACTTCTAGAATGTTCTTTCCAGTGCAAAAAAATATATATTTTTAATTTAATTAGACAACATTTTAAGGAGGTGTAGTGCAAATATATTTATATAATTATACTTCCATTATAGTTAACTTTCTTTCCAGTGCAAAACAATAATATAAAAACATAAATAAAAAAGCTAATAAAGAAAATCTAAAATATTGCACTCAAATACTGCATTCAAGCAATACAACACCTGTATGTATGCACATGGAAAATCTCACAGAAATAAATAAACCTCCAGACTAAGCACATTGTGCAACTATTTTTTCCATGTGTACTTTTTTGATTTCTTTACAATGTTAGGCTAAACCTGTACTATCTCTTTTAATATAATCACTTTCTTATGAACTAATTTGAGTTTTAAAATTACATAGCCTACCATATCAGCTGGAGACGTCTGACGGACAAGGAACCGTGACATCGCTCGGCCGTGTATTCATTGTCCCTCACGCATTCCAGCCATGGGTAGTCATTTTCCCATTCAATTCTATATTTTTATGCTCTTTTCTTTTTCGCCGGCTGCTCGGAGGAAGTCATTTTTACATTTCCCGCTGTTGTCACTTGTCGTCATCGTTGCTACGATACGTGACTCACACCCAGCTAGCAAAAAAGGCGCGGGCCTACAGCGGCCCCATTAAGGCAAAAACACTCGGCCGATCCTCGGCATGAATCTAGGTCCGATTGCTTTGCGAGCGCTCGGTTTTGACGCGGCCCGATTAAACACTCGGCCGATCCTCGGCAGGTCCGATTGCTCTGCGAGCGCTCGGTTTTGACGCGGCCCGATTAAACACTCGGCCGATCCTCGGCATGAATCTAGGTCCGATTGCTCTGCGAGCGCTCGGTTTTAATGCGGCCCGATTGCGGAACCCCGAGTGAGAGGGCTTATTTAAACCTTATTTAATTCATTCATGTCAGGATAATAGCCTACTAAAATATCTTAGCAACCGTTATTTATGCAAGATAAACTGAAAATAAAACAGCACAAGGAAGACAGGTTCATTAAATGCATTTTTTTATTGGATCACACTTAACCATAGTCGGCTCATCATGCTTGCTCGTTCGCACGCACACACACACACACACACACACACACACGTTCGTTCGCACGCACACACACACACACGTTCGTTCGCACACACACACGTTCGTTCGCACACACACACACGTTCGTTCGCACACACACACACACACACACGCACATTCGCACACGCACACACACACACGTTCGCTCGCACGTACACACACACACATTCGCTCGCACGTACACACACACGTTCGCTCGCACGTACACACACACTTTGGTCTATGTTGTCTGCCTGTTTGCCCTCTGGCTCCGGCCACCATCCCTATCAGAGGCAAGCTGCAGCCATCTGGTGATGAGGATCTCAATTTCCTTCTCTGTGGAATCCTTGGTCAGGGCATTCCGTCGGACTGCATCTGAGAAAAACACAAGATAGAAGAGGGCAGCATTACCATGTGAGATCCTAAACTTAATTTGGATGCAGGGCTCTCCTCTCCTCTTACATTTATTTTTAATTTAAAAAGTTTAGAAGCACCTTCTGATCAATGACAAATCCACCTTCCCTTTATAAGGGGATTTACTATAAATTGTCAAATTGCATTTTTAACATCATTAATTTTCATTTTTTATGACAAATTCATAAATAGAGTTAGAATAATAAGACACAAAAGTTACCAATCAAATGAAATCAGTAGTGTTTGGAAGTTTTCCTCTCTGTCCTGCAGTTGCCACGCCCCATTTTTCTTTGCCACTTAGTTCCAGTTTAAACAAATCGATTGAATATTCAGTGACAAAAGCAAGCGACTGTCTTTATGAATGGGTGATTGAATCATAGACTCACTAGATTAATATGAAAACGCATTCATTCATTAACGAAACACTTGTTTAGAGATGCCCAAACATTTAGCTTTGATTTTGTTTTGAACTATTTTTGTTGAAACAGAGCATAAATCTGACCACTGTCCCTAAAATGTAAGTCCCTTAATATATCACTGCACAATCATGTCATGTCTGTAATATTGTTAGAAGATAATTTGCGATCTTGCATAACTAAACAAACTTGATTTTGACTGAGTTGATTTGTATGGTGACCGGGAAGGGACATGTTCGGTTCAATTAGTTTTGTCGTGGCCACAACATATAAACTTGTGGGAACCTGATATTAAGTCGTGGGAACGTCATAATATCTCGTGGGATATTAAGTTGTGGCCACGAGATAATTTTGTTGCGGTAACGACATCATGTTGTGGCCACACGATGCAAAGTCGTGGCCTCGAGATCATATGTTGAGGGAACAATATATTTATCTTGTGGCATCGACTTCATATTTTGAGAAAACATCTATTTCTTGTGGCCACGAGTTATGTTTAACCACGTACACACTGTGAGCCAACAGCAGTTGGAGATATAGATGACTGATGAAACAACATTTTACTTTGAATTAGTTATGTAAAAAAAAGATATATTGCGGGTCTGGCATTAAGACATGGGTATGTTATATGTGAAAGACACCTGAAGCGTATTTCGTTGCAAATTTGCTGGCTTGAATGAGCCGAAAGTCAGCGTGCATCGTGTTAAAGCTGTATTGCCCCAGTTTATACACATCTAACACTCCTTTTATCAGAAACAAATGGGCATAACCTGTAAATAGACATAAGTCATGATATTTTGTTTGGGGTAAATGACCTGATTTCACTCATGGTTATTATATTTGACAGATATATCTTTTACTTCTTTGAAATGCCTTTAAATGGCAAATTAGACCAGTAAACATGTAGTTTTACACTTGCCACAAAAATGATTTAAAGCCTCCACTTATTAGGTGAACTGTTCTTTCTGCCTAAATATTAGCCTACTTGATTTTATTCATGAGGGTTATATTTGACATCTTATTCAGTTCCTTTTAAATTTTTACCTGAGCGTGCCTGGCAAAAACGACCGAGCCGTGACCGCATCGCTTCCATTATGAGTGCGCTTGCTGCACAATATGAAATAAACTTATATGAACATAAACGATAGGATAAACTTATATGAACATATGAAATAAACTTGAGCGCGCAAAATAAACAACAATCATTGTTTTGATAAGAGATCGACTAGCAGAAATTAGTAGTCGTGCAACCCTTACTTGTTATTGACGTAACGCAACATTGACAAAATGTGCAACCAGATGTTGGAATGTGTGTTTTTTTTAGAGGGAATATTCTAACGTCATTTGAGTAATTTTGACAGCCCTAGTGTGCACCCATAGAACCTGATCGGGTCAGTTGCACTGGTGCACCTACATACTTTATTCACTGTCGCTTGGAGTAAAAAAACATGGTCAGTACAATTTTTCAATACAAATACAGCACCGACACTTACCCAGAACCACATTTTTCAAAGTGAGCCCTTTGAACGCAGGCTTTCGGTTGGCCCCACTCCAATTAATGAGTCTCGCCAGTGAAGTGTTCATTGCTCTTCTCAGGACCCTTCCCACAGTGTCTTTAAGAGTCATGCCTCCAATCATTCCAAGGAGAACAGTCTGAAATAAAAGACATGTACATCATTAGTGATTTAAGGAATATAGCGCGAGTGAGAGTGGGGACTGACTTTTAGGAATTATTTGATTAATGCATAATTTAACTCACCAGATTTTTCTTCTCATCTGGATTTTTTAATGTCTCCTCCAAGCATTGTAGCTCCTCTATAGTTGAAAGCGGGAGCCCAAAATGTGTTGGGTCTGGTATGACGTCTGGAACAGCTTGACTGCTGGTGATTTTTTGGAGCTGCACCAGGATGAGCAACTGCTGCTCTCTGATAGAGTCGAGCTGGATGAGGATCTCCTTGGCAATTGCTGTAAGACATGAAAAAGCAGGCAAAGCAGATAAAGTAGCAAAACATTGTACGTAGATATGTCAGAGTAAACAGAGATGGATCGCTTTGTAAAATTTCTACCTGTAGGCACCGCCTCCCGAGAAGACCTGTTCTGAGGGTCATGTACTTGTGGAGTGTTCTATGAAAAAAAAAAAAGTTTTAATCTCATTACACACATACCAAAGTGAATTTTTATTTCCATAAGCTTTAGCATAGCTTTCTTGCCCTTCTTACTTGATATCTATCTTGGCCTGATGACCGACTACTGCCAGCTGCTGCATAAGTTGGGGTGTCAGTAGGAGCCCTCAGGCTGTTGGTAGTGGAGACTGAGACTGGAGACCACGGTGGTGGACTAGCCGCTGCTGTGATATTCACTGACGGGGAAGAAGCCCACGGACCTGCTGCTGAGCTGTTTCCATCAGAAGGGAGATCAACTGTGGTCTCTGAAATATGGCCTGGTGACCAAAAGCCTTGACCAGCTAGCTGACTCCCATCACCTAGAGCTGTCACAAAGGTACAATTGGCAGTTGTGTTAGTTTCACACAGATGCTTAATAAAAGATTAATCTAAACCACTGTAACAATTGTAACAGGCCTACCACCAAGATATGGGATGCAGGGGACTGGTGCAAGTGGAGTGTAAGATTTCTTTTTTTTGGTTGGAGCACAAGGTGCAGCAGTCCTACCCTGCTCCTCTTCCTCCTCTTCACTGCTGGATATGATTCTTTTACAGCCTCTATCATTGATTACATAGGGATGTCAGTTTTTCTTTGGAATGAATAATAAATTAATTTATAAATTATGAAGTTTGTTTTGTCAGGAGTGCATTGTAAGGCATTGCCTAATTGTTTGCCCAGTTATATTGTAACTTTTGAAGCAGCCATAAAAGGAAATTATAGGACACTCCTACCTATTCTTTCTCTTCATGTACTCTGGCCTGTTATCCTCTTCTTCTTCAGTGTTTAGATCAGAGGTAATTGTTGCCTCTAGCAGCTTTGCACAGGCAATCTCATACACATCTGTGAACAACACAAATGCAGATTAGGTATAAATGGAAGTAGGGCTGGGCAATATTATCGATTTCATTGTTATGCACATCTCGTAAGTAAAGCCGGTTCCTTGATTAGTAGTAAATCACCATCACCTGCTTTCAGATGGAGTGGCATTTACTACATACACATGCGATAATTAATGTGATATGGCTCAGCTTGTCAGTGAGTGAACTACGGCTCTGTGTAGTAAATACCGCTCCATCTGAAAGCAGGTGATGGTGATTTACTACTAATCAAGGAACCGGCTTTACTGATGAGATGTGCATAACAATGTCATTGATAATATTGCCCAGCCCGAAATGGAAGGGCTCCTTGTGTTACTTGTGCAGAAAAGTTTCAATTCATTAAAGGTGCTATCAGCGAACCCAGTTGGCGTAACCTCTTGTTGATGTTTGAACTATTATCAAACAAAACAGAGGCTAGCTAGCCCCTCCCTCCTCCTCAAACCCCCCAAATCCCACCCCACATCATTCTTGTCAGTGATTGGCTGGAACAGTCTATTATGTTTTATGCTTGAGGGTGAAACTATTTGTTGCTCAGTTTGTTTGAGCTGCGTTTGTGGAGACTAGACTGACTGCAGAGACCTCGTTTCTCTACAGTGTGTTCAGGAGACAGCCAGCTAGCGGATAGTGACGAGATGTTTGCGGTAGGTGAACAGAAATGTTCTGATTTAAAAACACGTGTGAGATCGCTGAATGCACCTTTAAGTGTAAAACTGTATTATTTGAAAATGAAGCATTACTATACCATGCGAATACATCACACGGACTTTGAATCGAGTCCAGTCAGCACCTGGCATCACTCCATCTTTAGCTGCCCTACGCAGCTTTGCAAGAGAAACAAAAGGGGGCCAGAAACTTTCGCCTTCTTTCAGCCAATTAGAATGGACAACTTCAACCTCCTTTGAATTTACAAATTCCACGATATGATACATTCTATAAAAAAGAAATGTCAGATTATGTAACCTAGGTTCCAAAGACTTGCAAGTCAAAACACATTGTAGGCACGAAAAAAAAGAAGAGAACAACAAAGAGAAGAAGAGAAGACTATACACACGCACAAGCGAAATTATTTACAAATATTTGTAGAATGGGTTCACCTCTATAATCTGAGAAACTCCAGCTCCTATCTATGAAAAAACACTTAACTATTTACTACCTAGTCTTCAAAGGTGTACTGGGCTCGGGGCGTCATTAAATGCTGAAATCCGCAACAATCAGTTGAACTGAAAGTCCGAAAGCGTACCCCCTACAGAGAGTTAAATCTCCACCCAGGATAACCCTTAAAAATAAAAAAGGCAAAATAATAAACAAAACAACAAATAGTGTTCCGTCGGAAGGATTGTATACACAACCCAGCTGGATACACTCTAACTAACCAGAGTTCTCATTCATAATTAATTGTTTGACAGCCCTAGAGAATTGTCATCATTTACTCACCCTCAAGTTGTTTTAAACCTGTAGGAATTTCTTTCTTCTGCTGAACACAAAGAAAGATATTTTGAAGAATGTCGGTAACCAGACAGTTGATGGAGCCCATTGACTTCCATAGTAGTGTAGGGAAAGATCTGTGTTTCTCCCAGCCTCAAGGGAGAGCTGTGCTCTAAGAGGGTTTCATTCTTCTTCACATGGGTGGAGCAGTTCTGTTTTCCTTGTGAAAAGGTGAGGAGGGTTTTCACTGTTGCATCTATTACATTTCTTTAATTATATTTGCCATCCATGTTATTTAAAGATATATATTACTGTTAAAGATGTTAACTAACATATATGTGCAGTAATTTATGATTGATGGTTTTGTATTTCTGATATTATTTAATGGGTTGTACCTTCTATGGGGTGGGTATATTTGTCTGTAGATAGTATTGTGTTTAACGTTTCTCTGAGTATTTTGGGTTATTTCATTTTGGATTCATGTGACATTTAACAGTCACTGTCATATGTGGAAAGTTACAGTAGGAAAAAAATACTATGGAAGTCAATAGGTACCATCAACTGTCTGATAAATACCAACATTCTTAAAAATATTTTTTTTTGTGTTCAGCGGAAGAAAGAAATTCATACCGGTTTTCAAACAACTTGAGGGTGAGTAAATGATGACAATTTTCATTTTGAGGTGAACTATTCCTTTAATCTCTTAACGCAACAATTAAGCCTAATGTAAATGCAACAAAGGCATTCCAACATGTTTGTCTTTGAAAGGGAGGAGGACATATTTACGAAGGCCATCGTCAACTTTAACACACTTCAAACTCTCTGACAACTGTGAGAGAAGAAACACACCTAGGTTAGATGAACTGAGGGGATATGTGTAGAATGGCTCAACAGCACAGAACTGATAATACACCAAGTGCACATTACCTTCAAGCAAGATGATATTCTGAAGCAAGCCAATGTCATTACCTATTTTAATACAGTTATCCCCCTCTGTAATTTTAACACAAAATTGATCCCTGTGCAATTCTCTAAACTCCTGTATTCCTCCTCTAACAGCCTGTGGCAAGGGACCACCGACATGCTCTTTCTTTAATACAGTTCCAGCTTTCACATCGCCTTCATGGACCCTTCTGTTATTGGTACGCTCAGACAAGCGACGGACAATCTGGGCAACTGGGAAATTTGGCCCTCTCACCATGCGCTTTACCTCGCCAAGAAAATTTTCAAAAGGGAACCCAGATATCTCATCAATACATCCATGTCTCTTAACATCATCTCCCAAATGAACAAGGCCATGCAAATTGTACACCAGAAAGCCCTCACCATAAAGTCTGCCAAAATGTTCAACAAATGACACAAGTAGTGTCTTTGCATAGTCACATATCCCTACATCAACCTCAGGATTAGCCAGCATAAAAATAGCAACCGACAGCAGCATAAAGTTGTAGTAGACTGGAGCAGCCAGAATATCTACAAGAACGACAGGGCCTGTATACAACAAGAACTGCCGTAGCTCCGTAGCCTTCCATCTCCCTCTTTCCTCAAAAGCTCTAGGCTTTCTAGCAAACTCGCACGGAATGTGATTCTTCAGTTTCTGTAGGTTCTGAGATAGTGCTTTAACCAGCTGACCAGACAAGCGAGTTGGCAAAGGCCCACTACACCACAGGTCAAACAACCGACGTACAACCCCAAGACACACCAAATGCATATAATCGTGAGGAAAATCAAGTACCATGTCGATGCCAAGTCCAGTCAGAGGAGACTGTGCTACATGATGATCTTCATCCAACATTTGCCTAAAACTAGCATCCGTTCTTAAGGTGGAGTCAGTCTGTGGAAAAGTCATGCGGTTGCTAATATATACACCAGTCTGTACACATTTATCACAAGCTGAATAGCCTGAATGACTCTTTATGCCTTTAACAAAAGCCCGGGCTGGAGCGTCACACACAACAGAACAGACTTTCAGAAAAAACTGCTTTCCTTTGAACCAAAACCCAGACTGAAGACTACTCAACTCACTCACCAGGTCCCTCAAGTACTCAGTGAGTGATTTGGGTTTGCAATCCCCTCCGAAAACACCAATCATGAATGGATATTTACCTACTTCCTTCAACAAACCTAGAATGGGCCACAGCTGCTGGTTATTACTCTTAAACAATGGAAGCCCATCAAAGTTTAACTGTAACTGCAGGCAATGTTTGCTAGGGAGTTTCATCCACACATTTTCAAGAAGGCCTGTTATAGCATTCAATATGCCAAAGTAAAAGAAGGCACCTCCTGCTACAGGTAGGATTTTGTAGTCTGTGATTGTTTTGAGGAGAGTCCTCCCATCTCTTGGCAAATTTGGGTGGTGAAGCCTTAGGATGGACAACAAGGCAGTAAGTGCAACCATGGTGATGTTAAACTGCAAAGCCCAATTAACTAAATCATCAGCCAGGTCAGGTCTAGGACTATCCTCAGAAGGTCCCTCTTTATCATCACAGTCACTGTCAAAGTTCCAGTCAGAAATAAAGTCATTACTGTTGTCACAGTTTAAATCAACATGCAAGTCATGTACAGTGTGGTCATCAGTCAGATCATTGTCAACAAGCTTACTGTCGTTCTCAATACCCTGCAGCAAATTAGACACTGATTTAACTGCCTTGCGTCTCAAATTTGATTTGAAATCATGCATTTGATCAGCCATTCTTACCTCAGAGCAGTGTTGTTGTTTTTTTGCCTAAATTGAATTGCAAACGCAAATTACCTGAGGAAAAAAGAAAAAAAGATTAGCATTGTACAAAACCATACATAATGTCTTCTTATACTAAAGCATTACGATTTCCCTTTTTTAGTCCAAGGATTGTATGTACTGTTGGATTGTATCACTTTAAGTCACAAATATTTATTTGTGTATATTGTGGTGATGGTGATTGTGTATATAATTTGTTGTTGGCGTTGTATTTTACAGCATTTATTAAATTTTCTGACCATGAGAATAGCATTAATTGTATTTTATTTCACCTAGAGAACCACATAACAATTTAGAAAGGTTCAGCGCTACCACTTTGAGCAATGCACAACATGTTGCAGAAATTTTCATTGCCCTTTTTGTGATGGCGGTATTTTTAAACAGACAAATTAAATAATCCCATTAAAATCCACTTTAAAAAGGCCCACTTTGTTGTTCATGGAGGTGTGAACATCTGTAGTTGTACAGTGGCAATAGATAGCCTATAATTTTACATTTATCTATTTGGCAGACGCTTTTATTCAAAGCAACTTGAATTGCATTTCATGCTGCGTTCCAGGCAGGTTTTTGAGCTCGTAAATCATGACTTCAAACCACGACTCACGACCTGTGTGCGTTCCAGGCAACCTGTAACCCGTGTTTCTACAAACTTATACCCGTGAAAGTGCACTGGAACGGCAGTCAAACCCGTGACTTCCCACCCGTGAACTCGTACTAGATTGATGTACTCCCAGTTACGAGCTCTGACGTCACATAGCCGTGTTGGAAAAACACGGGTTACAGGTTGCCTGGAACGCAGAATCAGATACACATATTTAATTTTAGTCTCTTTGGAATTAGATGGTTTTCTGCATGATATAGAGTAGACAAAATATTAAATTATCTTCATTAACGTAAAGGTTACATAAACAATCCACACTAAAACGTAAGCTTACAAAACAACCAATTATATATTTCTGTATTTATATTTTATTATAATATTGATCTATGAATGCATCCCATTCAACATGCAAACACACAGGATAAGATTGAGTAGGTTTGGAGTTAGTAGGTAGGAGATGAAAGGTGCCTCAGGATTAACTCAATTTGTATGGAGTTTTTATTTTTTCACTTTTCACAGTTTTCAGTCTATCATATAATTTATGGTCTAAGAAAAAAAAGGTTAGTTGTAAAATGGTTTGAGTATTAAAAAATATTTTCAAATAACGCTTAAGCTTTGTTCTTTGTTTCAAAATATATCATTAATCATTTGACTCAACAAAACAAATGGATCAAGTATAATTTTAACTTTTAAAAAACTTAACATTTGTTGCAGTATAGGCCTGTATTTTGTTAATAGGAAAAAACATAATTCTTATATTTTAGATATATTATATTTTCAATAAAATCGTTAAAAATATATTTATAATAACTTTGTTTTAAACTTTGAAACGTTGCTGCGCTCACTTCCGGCCTCAGACTGTCATGCTGCAGTCAGACTCAGCCCTATCTCACAAAAGTTGGCCGTTGTAACGTTAACGTTATTCAGAATGTCATGAAAAATAAGTGTCACGTTCACAAATTGCCCCAACAGTCAGCCACCCACGGGAAAACACAAGATATTGTACATTCATTTGAACCAACAATACAAGTTAAAGATGGCAGCTTTCAGAAACGACTTCTCGTTTTGTATTATTAAATGTCGAGACTCGAGAGTGTCATACAGCCCGTGCAAAAGACCATTAGATGCCTTTTACGACCACGTCATGTCACAGCGTTCACATAATAGCGGACGGTCTGCACATTTTCAATATCTTCACAACCCAGAACATTAATAGACAATATATTTGGAGCATTGATGCTTCCTTCCAGGCAACCTGTAACCCGACTATGTGACGTCAGAGCTCGTAACTGGGAGTACATCGATTAGTACGAGTTCACGCGGGAAGTCACAGGTTTGACTGCCGTTCCAGTGCACTTTTTCACGGGTAATTAAGGTTGTAAAAACACGGGTTAGGTTGCCTGGAACGCACCAAAGTCGTGAGTCTTGGTTTGAAGTCGTGATTTACGACCTCAAAATCCTGCCTGGAACGCAGCAGTTGTATTATGGAGCAAACTAACCAATCATAACGTTAGTCCCCAGCAAGTCCCAACCAGTTTACATAAGTAAAATAATAAACATTTTCTTAAAAAATCAAAATGGGGATTTTTTGTTGCCGTTACTGTGCAGTGTGAATTGTCTTAATCCAGCTAACATTTAGTTCCACTTGTTTTTTACAAATCACTGTGCTCGTAAATATTATTCACGTAAATTACATTCAATAAAAATTGCGTCTAGCCTAACAATTTGCCAAGCCGTAGCAGCTAGCTAATGTTTAGCTTCGTTCGCGCCATAAAAATCGGAGCCACTTTCATTAGCTGCTAACTAGCTTAGCTACTCTGACATGATAAAGAATTTAATAACGGTCCTATTCATTCTTAATTTAATTCTAAATTATTTCATTCCTTTTCTGGAGGGAAGCATGTCAAAGACCATGAACAGTTTAAACGGATCGATAATAATCAACATATAATCAGCAACAGTTCAAAATGTATAACTAGATAATATAGGATGTTAAAGGAACTCAATTGACACTCTGCTCGGCGTTAAATTTGATATATGAAATTGAACACGACTTACCCGCAATGGCGCTGGATCGAAAAGGGAGGATTCCAAGTCAGGCGTTAAGTTTTATTTCACCCGCACACGTCACTCCAGCGATGCGATCTGACGCTCGCTGCCGTTGAAATCGGCTTCATGCTGGCAAAAGGGTCTGAGCCGAGCGAGTTCAACTTCAGCCGTCAATGCATGTTGTATTGTGAAATGCAAACTCAATGTTAACAAGACGTTGTAGGCTACCCATCCTATTAACCCAAGTAAACACAGGATATTAAATGTTGGCCGGTAGAAAAATATTTTAGTCGGCATTTTTTGTTTCTGTTATCCACTGTGCATGTTTAAAATACATAAACGTATACATATTCATGACAACTAAATAGTTTTGCTATATAATATTATAGAATGATCTGTAAAACTAGGCTATTATTATTATACGCAAAACATATTTTGGACAAGTCAAGACATTAATGAACTATAAGATGGGGTCAGGAATTTACGTCAATTTTAAAATAATTTTAATGTTAATTATTGCTACATTAAAATGAATCTAAGCCGAGTCATTTCCAGAAGTGGTCCAGCTCATACATCCAGAGCCTGTTTACCAGAACGGTGAACATGAATCGGCCCAGTGCTTTACAGCCGTAACAAAAATGCATGTGCCAGAGTGAGCTGCGGCCCACCACCGGCCCGGTTAACACACGCCGATGCCGAGTCTAAGCCGCAGGCGCCGCGGGGCAGCCGCGCTCGGGCCGATTATACATGCTAGCTGGGCAATGACTGAAACGACCAATTAAAAGGGCATTCTCTGATGATGTTCCAAGATGTTAAAAACGCTACGCTGATCATAGACAATCCGGGGGAGAAATTAGTATCTACCGCACCGTCGGGGTTTTTTTTCACTGCACTGAATTGATTCTCAAAAATACGGAACAAAGTGCGTTCCGTATCAGTTCAATACGGAACAAGACTTTTATGTGTCAAATAGACCCCTTCAATGTTTGTAAACATCGAACGCCTAGGTTGGGTGCGCGCGCAGCATGGGGTCAGAAAAATGGTGCGGCTAATAGACCGGTATATATATGCACTGTCTTTGCCATCACAGGAACGGGAACAGAACCATAATAAACTTGTTTTAGCTAATGGCGATTGTCTGCCTGATTAGAGTCCTGCACGGGTTCGGACGAGTGACCCGCAAATTTTGCTCAAACGGGTGAAAAATATCCAAAATGTGTCGGGTCGGACACGGGGGAAACACGGGTCTAAACACGGGTTTAAAACAATCACATGCAAACGTAAAAATATATTCAGATTTTTAGGAACACGTCTACAAAAATATGCCTGATTGCCTGTATTTCAAGTTGATAAAATAATTTAAAATCCACATCAGTTTATTTGTCCACGCGCCACGCCCTCCCAGGATCTTTCACTTTTAAAAATGCATCATAACCGCGCGCGCGCGACCTGCTTGCAGTCGTCGAGATGGATGCTGAGGAGTTGAAGAAAGAATAGCTAGTGGAGATTGTAAAGTTGTCGACAGTCATCAAAAATCAAGTCCGGTGTGTGGGAGAAATTTGGAGTTATCTGAAGAAAATATTGTGAACGGCTTATTTGCTGCATGTATTTTCGTGTTGGATAGCCGCACATGTGGAACTTCATCGCCGAGGAACCACGCAGATAACTGTGGTAACAAAACCAAGCAGTTCTGTCGAACAGTGTTTATTTTTTTTTATTATTTAACACTGTTAAGTATGTGTATTTTTTATATAATAAACGGGCAGACTGGGATAATGCTACGATCAAAGATGCTCGTGTTTAGTGTTATTGTGTTATTGACAGTTATTGTGACAACAACGGTATAGTTAAGCCCTGGTAAGTAAACAAACGTTTTCTGTAAACTGTAGACTGGTTTAATAGTTAGGTGAAGTTCGATATCTGGCATTAATTGTGACCTGTGTAATGCTACTTAGCAGATAGCAGCAGTATCTGAACCATAGACTGTAAAAAAATAGATCTGAACAGATGTCGTCTATTTTTATTTTTTTTTAAACGAATGAGATCCTGCTGGAATCCGGAAAACTTGACTCCACAACTGGTGTGATTTTAACAGTCCACGACGCAACAATAAGGCATTTTTTCTTGACGAGAAATTCTCTGGTAACACACAATTCAATGGGATGGAATGAACTTTCTGACCCCGACATGCGCAGTGCGAACTTAGAATTTTCCTGTGACGTCGACCGTGAAGGGGTCTATACGGAACGATTCCGTATTATACGGAACGGTTGGCAACCCTAATTGGCAGCATTGATCTTTAAGAGGCTAAGACTAACTAGCAAGCTTGCTTGCTAACATCTACAATAACATCAAAATATGTAGCCTATATTTTGTGGGTCTCTTTTCATATTGCTCAGTTGCACTCGTGTATGTCTTTTGTCTGGTCTCTTTCATTATCCTAACAGATTCTCTCTTGAAGTGCAAGAGGCTTTAACTTCTCCATATTCCTCATCTGAATAGTCTCCCAGGGGCCAAAATAATAAATACCATGACCAGTTTTACTGTAGCAACAATCACTATAACTGTTGGTGAAAGTGAAATAATTTATAACCTGATGATCCAATGTTAGCTTAGTCCACGATTATTTATTATTAACATGCAAAAATATTTTGGAGACATAAATTCTAGCCGTTATTAGAGAATCATATGTTCTTAATAATATTTATCACATAAACACACCAAGATTTTTCAAGTTAATTTCCTTGTTTCAGAAATGAAAAAAAGCATTGTGGGTTTTCAGGCACTTTTTCCCCTTGGCTGATGGAAAGTCTCTTACAGAAAGAGTAAGATATTCTTACAAAAAAAAAAAAAAAAACTGCTTACTAAAAAACCTTTAGTGTTAGAAAACCAATGCATTAGTGTCCACTTATTAAATAAAGGTCAAATCAGAGGTACAGGCTTGAGGAGTTTAGCATTTATTTGGTTTGACACTTAAAATTAATAAGTCTCTATTGATATTTACATATTTAAAATGAGCACCATACAAAAGACACCATCCAAAAAAGGAATAAAATAACAAGAATATTGCCAAAAGAAAGAGCCAAAGTCAGCTAGCTGAAGACTACCCTGAAATCATTTCCATCAAACAGTGATAATATTCTACATATCAGCGAAATACAATAATGCCATGAGTTTAAAAAACATTCACACTCATAAACCCCAGCTGAACACAATAGAACTGAAAGAGACACGAGATGCTTGACAAACACAACTGAATATGATTCATGACCAAAACTAAATGAGACACAAAATTAAAAAACAAAGACAATAACATGGCTCTTCATCTTCCTCCTCACATGCCGACAAATAACATGAAAGAACTAATCAGCACCTCATAAAATATCTGAATTTGACCATTTCATTGTGACTCATTTTTGCACATTATACCAATGAAGATAAAGATACATCTACCAAACGTATGAAGACACACTATGATTTAATTGCTGTAAAAACGCCATTGTTTTATACACCTATTTGTGTGAAATTTGTGCTGTAACACTCCTCCTGACAAAATCACACCAAGTATTTTCATAAATACTCTAATGCACCAACTTTACAATAAATAAATTAATATGAATAAGCTGCACCAAGATAATCAAGGCAGGATTTGGTTCTGGTGCAGATGCTGGACATATACAAAGCCATGATATTCACAGTTGGTCAACCAGTGTTTTCTGATGAAGGTTTATAACTAAGGGTTAGTGTTAATGTTTAAACTAAACACCAGCACAATATTGATATCACACTTTTCCAGTAACAGCAACAACACCAGTAAAACAGCTTCAGTATCAGTAGTGCAGTAGAGCACTTAAGTCCTCTGAGACTGTGAGGTATTTCTGGAAATGCAGTCAGTAACAGTGAGGATGTACACAGCCAGGACATTATGATTGATGTGTCAAACCAGTTCAGTGCATTAGGGCTTATAATGAAAATGACAAAATAATCACTCACTGTTCCTGTCTGAATCCATAGCTGCCAACTTTTGAGTTTAGCTTGTTTTATTTTTGTAACTAAACTGAATTTTATTAGGTTTAGTGACAACATGTTACAATTTTTACATGATACAATTTCTGTTAAGCTACTTTTTTTATTTATTATTATTGCTTGACAAATTTCACGATTTCAATACAAATCAATTCTTGTGATGAGTTTTGATTTAATATTGACTCATTTGGATAAAGATTAGGTACACAAGATAGGCGTTAATTTTTCTCAAGAAAAAAATCTCACCTAATGCTGTAAACATGCAGAGAGCCCTATCAGCTGGTAGTATTATGTAAGGTTAAAAATAACTAAAATATAACGTGTTTTTTATTATAATAACATATAAATTTAATGATATAAGTAAAAATATTATAAATATGTAATATAGTACAAATATTTAGCGAAATGATAAGCAATGAGAGTTTCAGCTGATCCTCTCTCCATCATTTGTTTGTTGCATTGTTTTATTGGCTGCCTCAGTCTGAGTCTGATTGTAGGAATCCTCCTTTTTAAAGGAATGTCATGCGGGTCACGTGGTGAGTATCACAAGCCATCATTCTCCTGTAGGAAAACACAGATTCACAGATGGTTAAAGGGGACATATCATGATAATCTGACTTTTCCCTTGTACCTCTTAAGAGCTATAATCGGTTCCCTGGTGCATCTGCCAACCCAGAAAACGTGAAAAGTGACAACCCAGTAACTTTGCTTTGGTAAGCCTTTCTCTGCAAGCATGTCAAACAATAAGGCAATCAGATTCCGCACCCCTTCTGACGTAGGAAGGGGATCTTATTATAATATTAACACCCCTTAATCTGCATGTTTCCACCCACGGTGCTGCCATTTGGTTTTCGCAAGCGACAACAGTGTAACAGTTCTAACGCAATGGCAAAAGTTCGAGCAAAGCAGCAAATGGTTCTGTCGTCACTGCACAGACGAGCACTGAACACTATTTAGAGTCCCAGCCTCAGATGAGACAAGCAGTGGATTAATTTTATTTTCAACGGAAATCACCCAGATGAATCAATGAAACTCCACAACAACTACATAAATGTCTCCACTAACCATTCAGAAACGTCTAATCTCAAAGTTAAACCTCTTCCTGAGTCACTCCGCTACTGGTCATCTCTGAGATTTTGGACAAGTGATGTTATTTGCGTGTTTTGTTATTCCCGGAGTATCTGAAGCTCGTGTAAATGATCGACTGGCTTCTGGACAGAGGTGGGAGCAGCAGCTCATTTGGTCACCTTAAAAGTAATACAATTGATACTATAGACTTGAATTGTCTTTTTCCCTGTTGTTTGTGGATGTACAGAGGTTTTCTTTCGCTAAATATTAAACACAATGGGCCTCATTTATAAAATGCTGCGTATAAACCGCCATACATGACATTTTTCGAGCGTTTATCAAATGTGAGTATGTATGATTCAGAGAATGAACTCACGCACGCACAAAACCATTCGTAGGCCTTTCATCCAGATGTGAAATTAATAAATTGTAAATGATCTTGAATTGTGCTCAGCTGAATGCTTTTGAATCTCTGTCTTGTAATAATGTCATTAATATTGTTGTATATTGTGTTAACGCTGTTTATGTGACTACATTTCCCATGATGCACTTTGTACATGTGTTTCCGGATTTGTTCCGGTGTTATGTCAGTGATGTATGAGAGAGTAAACAGAGCAGTCACTCTAAGTTTGTGTGTGTGTCATAATTGCCTGCCTACGCCGTTATACTCTTCTTAAAGACACAATAATTATATAAAAGAGCACCAGTTCAACATCCAAAACCTTTACTCGAGAACGGCGAGCAGCAAGATTTGCTTAGATTTCCAAATACCTGCAGTTCTCTGACTCTCTGCCAGAAGAACAAGTACATACGTCTGCTCAGACCCTGACGGGGCACTGAACACCTTTCCACTTCAAAGACCGTTTTTATGAAAATGAACGTCGGCGTGGATTTTAGCATACACACACTCTAAGATCAAATCTGTGGCTACACACATTTTATAAATGACGCCTGATATCTTACATTGCATCAACCTTCTATAATACAGTAATACAAAATTGTTGCACTTTATGTTTTGTATTAATTGTTATTTAGTTTATTTGGGAGTTGTTTGTGTTTTTAAATATTTAATAATAATTCAAATCATTATTATACATTACAATGTAATCATTCCACTGTTCTTTTATGCACAGTATATCTTTTATATCTTGTTAATTCAGCTGTATGTAATACTTACACTCTGTGGTACTGGTGCATGGCTCATGCGGTGACGATAGTAAATCACACCAGCAGCAGATACTCCTGCAAACACCAGCAGAACACCAACAACTATTCCTGCTACAGCTCCTGAAGACAGACCTGAACCTGGAACAGATAAAGAGAAAGTCATTATAACTTGAGAGTGATGATAATCTATCCAGTACTTTTTTTCTTTTTTTTTTTACTTTAGACTCTTCTATATTGATCATCAGTTGTATCAACAGGAAACAGCAGCGGTCACTGGAAAATAAATATATTGCATTTTTCATGTTATCAAGTTAATAACATTAGTCAAAATGTTATTGAGCCAAAGCTCAATTTTTAAACAAGTCCACAACTCAACATTTATTGAGTTGATTTAAAAATACTTTTAAAATGATTTTTTTAATTCCTCTAAAGAAAATGCATTGAAAAACTGAATTATACACTCACCAATGACAGTAAGATTGAATCTCTTCACTCTAGTGATGCTGAAGCTGCTGTTGTTGATGATGATGATGATCAGTAGTTTATATTCTCCAGAGTCTGTGTTTCTGGTGTTTGTGATGATCAGAGATCCAGTCTGATGATCCAGCTTCAGTCTGTCTCTGAATCTCTCTTTACACCGAACATCTGTACAGATCTTACTCTGATCTCCAGTGATTTCAGCAATGAGAATGTCATTAAAACACCACATCATCACATTATTTAGTTTTCTTGCTTCATCAGGATCAAAAGTGACAGATTATCCCTTGTTTCTCTTCACTTCATCTATTTCAGCAGCAGAAACACCTGAAACACAAACCAACAGATGCTGGAGGATCTTTTGCTGAAAACAAACTAAAACTGCACAACATGAGAGAACTGTGAACATGACTTTGCATAAGCCTTTTCTTGACTCTCGATCTGAAAAGAAACATTTTGGTCTGTGCCTATAAACACACATTAACAATGTGCTTTAAAAATATATAAACTGCATTTAAACATTTTTAAATGACTCACCATGAACAGAAACACTGAAGATCTTTTTACTGTCGCTGCTGTCACTGATGATCAGTAGTTGATATTCTCCAGAGTGTGTGTTTGTGATGTTCATGATGGTCAGAGATCCAGTCTGATGATCCAGCTTCAGTCTGTCTCTGAATCTCTCAGTGCCTTCATTACACTGAACATCTGTACAGATAAAACTGAGATCTCCACTGATTTGAGCGATACGAGTGTCATTAAAATACCATTTAATCTCTTCTTGTTGGTTTGTTTCAACACCAGTGTTTAGAGTGAATGGATCTCCCTCCATCACTGACACTTCATCTGTATTAACACCAGATGAACCTTGAGAAAAACATAAGCCAAACAAACAAAAAAATACAATAGTGCTGTGAAAAATGTTTTTCTACAGATCATATATATTTTAAGTAGAAAAATATGTCTGTATTCATAATGTAACATATGCAAACAAACAGCAGAAGAATATCTTCTTGTACAGTCGTGCTCAAGAGTTTACACACTCTTTGCAGAATGTTCACTATTTTAACAAAATAAGAGGGATCATACAAAATGCATGTTATTTTTTATTTAATACTGTCCTGAATAAGATATTTTATATAAAATATGTTCACAATAGTCCACAAGACAAAAAACAAAACAAAAACAAAGCTTGATTTATAAAAAACAGATGGAAACATGATGCATAAAGAGCTGGGGATGTAAACGTTTTGATGTGAAGAGGTATTTTCTTCTTAATTTGTCTTCTGGGGGACATGTATCTCTTCTGATGCATCAGAGGGGCAGGACTAAATAAAATAAAATAATATTTAAACAAAATAAGAAAAATTTGGACATCTTCATCCTGTTCAAAGGTTTACACCCCCGGCTCTTAAAGTCCGCGTGAACCTGAAGTTGCAAATAACTGTTGTGACGTATTTCCAAGTGAAAAGGAATATTGAACAGAGGGCAGGGTTTTAGTGTCAGCGCTCCTCCTCTCCATCTCTCGCTCATAGCAGACTAACGGTTTGAGGGGAGTGGTGAAGCGTTTTTCAACCCAAGCCGTCAA
Organism: Abramis brama; assembly: GCA_022829085.1. Classification (NCBI taxonomy): domain Eukaryota; kingdom Metazoa; phylum Chordata; class Actinopteri; order Cypriniformes; family Leuciscidae; genus Abramis; species Abramis brama. The sequence continues at coordinate 32,639,186 of CM040773.1, read as the reverse complement.
GCCTACGTCATCAGAAAAGGAACGCCATTTCACGTCACAGTTATTTGCAACTTCAAACAGCAAACAGTTATTTGCAACTTCCGGTTCACGGGGACTTTAATGCATCATGATTACTTCTGGAGTATCAGTGAATGTTTGTGTCACAATGGAGAAGAGAGGACCCAAGAGCGACAGCAGGTAAACAGTCTCTTTAATGAAAACAAAGGCAATAGGCCACAATACGGCTTTCAAACAGAAAAATTCTCTTTAGATAATAGTAACAGAACAGCAGAAAAGCCTGGGCTGGGTGAGCAGGTCCTCGAGAGTTCTCAGTGCGAAACCGGCAGCAGTAAATAGATGAGGCACCTGGGCGATCACAGCCTTCAACAGCAGGGTAACTGAACAAAGCACAGGTTTAGCAAACATATAGCCAGAGACAGTCGACTTGACTTTACCGCATCAGACAGGACAAGACAGGAGGAGAGCTTGGTCAAAGCACTGACGCATATGTATCCGTAGATAATAATCTGGCAGAGGAGAAAAGAGAGAAGCGAACTATAGCAAAGCTAATCAGAGAGTGTAAGAGATTACATTGAGTAATGACAACGGGTAATGAGAGACAGCTGAGTAGAATGAAGGTGCATGTGGATGGGTGTGTGTGTGAGCGGGAGTGTGACCAGCAGAGGGAGAAAAAAGATAGAGAAGGATACCAGTTCATGACAGTTTGAAGCTTTTAACCCAAATTTTTTCCAGAGATGACATATATGAGTTACTGTGGTATTTGTAAGTATATTAAACAATCAATGTCAATAATGTACAAAAAAAAAAATGTGAAAATTCCGTGAAAAAAATGAGTTTTTATCTCTGGTCACAATTGTGACCGGTGGTAGAACACAGGTAGTCTATAAGTCTATAGTATATATAAATAAAAACAAATCCCCAGAAATTGGTTTAAAGACTGGATTAAACTGTTGAAGTGTTTTATTTGATTAACAAATAGGTAAACATCGTCTGGCTCAGTTTCAAAAATGACAAAATAGCAATCCTATGCAGCAGCATGGCACAAATATTTGAATAAAATTATGATAAAATAACAAATTATAGGAAATTGCTTAGAATGTAATCATTATAAATGACACAGAATACTTAAAATTACTAAATGAAAAAACCTTACAGAAATTAAATAATAAATTAAAACAAATAAATAAACAAATGAAAATAAATAAACAAATAATTCAATATGAGCCTATGGTAGGAAACATGTAACAATGCAAAGGAACATGTAACAATTCATTAATAACAAGAAATCATCACAAAAAGTATCAATCAACAGTCACAACTGTGTCCTGGTGTGGAGCTCATTGATTAGTGTAATGGGAAAAAATTGATTTCCATTGATCTTCAGTTATTAAGCTCCTTGAAGATTGGCCTCGCCTTAAAGAAGGGGTCATTGTTGCACTTTGTGTTGTCCACAACATGAATGGAAGCCATCATTTCATCAAATCTGTTTCTTCTCATAGCATTGGAGATGCTACTGTTGTGGACATCACCATCTAGTGACCAGAGCAAATGCAGTCGTGGAACAGTACAATATCCAGAGGTGAGGAGCACACCATAGAATACAAGTAGTTCATCCATGCTTAAATTAAGAGGTTTGTATTTGTTCTGAACAGAGTAGAGATTTGACATTTCTATGGTAAGATCTCTCAGAGATGGGGGGTACATTGCTAAAAAACACATCCAATGGATTCAGATTTGTTGCTTTTAGACATTGTGCTGCTGTTGGTTCATACACAATGTAGTCAGGCAAATAGCTTTTTGCTGTTTTTTTAGAAAGCAGGGGTGCTTTCTGCCAAGGGCACAGGTATGGTGGTAGTAGCATCTGAAGATGGCAATACAAATGATTAAGCAGCTTCAAGTTGTTTTGTACGATTTCTTGTTCGGATTGTGAGTTTTGGTTGGTCGCCGCAGGCTGGTTCAGGGATGTTTTCTGCCAAGGGCATTGGCATTGGTGGCAGTAGTAGCATCTGAAGATGGCAATAAAGATGATGAAACTTCAAGTTTTTTTTTTTTTTTGAGAGATTTCTTGTTTGAATTGTGAGTTTTGGTTGGTCCTCGCATGCAGGTTCAATTTCCTCAAAATGATCAGATCAAACTGCAGTAGAATTCAAAATTCTTGATGTGAGCTGAGTCACCAGTAAAATCCATGTCAGATGCGTCGCTATCGCAATCACTTTCTATTGCATCCTTCTCTATCTTAGGGACCACTGCTACAAATTCCAGGCTCTGGATCATCAGTGTCAAGTACATCCAAAACTTGACTTAAAGTCAGTCTGAAAGAGAGTTCATAAAAATAACATAGAATTACATATGGGGAACATAGACTCCCTGTGTTATACCACCGGTCACAATTGTAACCGTCTTCATTTTTCTGCAGTTTGACAACAGAATAAAGCATGCATTCATTTAATTTCAATGTGTATAGAGAACCATTTCATGATGATATGTGCAAAAAATGTACAAGCTATTCAAAAAGGATCTTAGTATTCTTACCTGTCCTTTCTGAGCTTTGATGTCATCCTTCCATTAAGATGGCAGCACCAGGAAATAAATGTGTGTGGTGGTCACATGACCAAACAACTCAATCATGTTAGACCTGCCATAAACTCATATAGACATCTTACATTTTCATTATATGAACATGTGCTTTATAATATGAGTTACTTTTCAATTTCACACTAAAATATGCAAGGAAAAATAGTGGTCACAATTGTGATAAGTGGGATTAAATGGGAGTTGTGTTTGAGTCCCTCAGTGTGAAAAGATGGATCTCATAATCATACAGTCACTGTTGGAAAAGGTTTAAATATGCAAAAGATGCTTGAAAACAAAAGAATTTGCAGGACCTGGAGGATTTTTCTGAAGAACAATGTTCAGTTTATCTGAAACAAGGGACTCAAGAACTGTAAAATAATACGACTGACACAGAACTTCAGTACCGAGCCATGCTCACTGTTGTTTATTCCTCAGCAGCGGAACACATATCAGAGGGAGGAGTCATAACGGAGGCTGAAGCACCACTTAAAGAAACATTGCCATATTGACAATACATTACAGAACAACCATCACAAAACAAAAAATAGTTGTGGAATATCCAGGGGCCTGTTTCAATAAGGAGGTTCAACCAACTCTGAGTTAAAACTTGAACTCTGAGTTGACTTACCCTGAGATGGGAAACTCTGAGTTTTCGGTTACAGAACAGCTGAAATGAGTTAGTTTAATCAACTCTGAGTTGACCTACTCTGAGTTAAGCGCGTGCACCACAACTATAAAAAGCCATTATCAATGGAGCGCAGATATTTCGAGTCACCATGGCAACAGCGCCAAACAAAAAGAGGAATTACTGTTTACAGTGTTGGGTGTAATTAATTACCAAGTAATCTAAATATTGTGATTTAATAACTCTTTTTTCTTAAGAGTTTTCTTAATTTAATAAGGGATAACTCTTAATTCTTCTGTAATTTAAAATAAAATCTGATGTAATTACATTAAATAGGCTACTGCATAGACTATAGAGAACAATTCTGAATAAAACAATAGTGGATTTAATATACATTTTTAAAAGGTATATTTTTGTTGTAACCTTCTCCTTCTACACACTTTGGTCAAATCAAGAATAGTTCATGCAATTGTATATTGTTTATTTGAAAGCATTAAAAGTGCAGTTCTCTTACGAGAGGTTCTCTCGTATTGCGTAAGCTTGCTTACGCAGCGGGAAAAGTCTTCTTTTCTCGAGATACTGAAGCCCAAAATTATCCTTAATTTCATATTTTGTCAACGCAGTGCAGCTGCGGGCAGCTGAGCTAGAGCGGCATACTGCACGCTCATTGGCTGCCGCGCGGCAACTGCTTAAGCCTACCAGCGAGCCTGGCGTGACGTCACGCCCAATGAGGGCGCGCGCGCCCATGCGCGTCACAGCCCGCCAGAATGGGCGGCGTCAGAGCGTATATAAGGAAGGCTCGTAGGCTATATTCTCTGATTTCTGTCTTTTCAGCGAAGCACTCGCATCGCTGAACTCTGGGAGGAAGCCGTCGCCGTTGCCCTGCAAGGAACAGCTAACGAGCCAGCTTAGGACAGCCTGAGGAAGACGGTCGAGTCTTCGCCGCCTTCAGCCTGCCGTGCCAGCTCAGCTATCCGGCGATATCCTTTCATTGCAAGCTCTTTGTGTGTGTGTGTTGCTTCCGCAGCACTATCTAAAAGAGCAGAGGCGTTGTTGCAAATGCCTCGCACCACGTGCGGCTCATGCCGCTCTTCGCTCAGTGACAGAGACCGCCATCTTACCTGCGCTCTCTGCCTGGGCCGGGACCACGCAGCCGTCGCGCTTTCCACGGGCGGCTGCGCCTTCTGTGAAGAGCTGCCGATGTCGACCCTGCGGGCTCGACTCGCCCTTTTCACAGACCCTGCTCCTACCGTCGTTGGGCCGCGAAAAAAGAAGCGCCGCTCTCAACGACCACCGGAGCTTGAGACTCGAGCCAGCGCCTCGCCGGAGCCTCTCCCGCGGGCCTCGCTCTCTCCTTCTCCGCCCCCGCTTCCCGACGCGCAGCCGACGGCTCTCGCCCTCGATGCCGTCGCCTCAGGGGATGAAGCGGATGACGACGCGCTACTGGACACGTGCTCGTTAATGGCGTCGGACAGCGAGGGATGGTCCGGCTCTGTCCGCTCCGCCTCCTCTACCAGAACGTCCAGCAGGACTCACGCCAGTATGGACGCCGAGCTTCTCCGCCTCCTCACACTGGCAGTCGAGCACCTGGGCCTCGAATGGTCTCCGCCGGCGGTGCCCCCGCCCAACAGGCTCGATGGATGCTTCCTGCCCGCCAGTCGACAAGCTCCAGCGTCCAGACCAGCGCCTTTTCTCCCCCCATCCGCGAGATGGCGCTCAAAGACTGCCCTCCCGTCTAAGGCCTGCAGGACTACTTCGGCGTTTGCCAGCCGCGCTTTCTCCGCCGCTGGGCAAGCCGCCTCAGCCCTGCATACAATGGCGGTCCTTCAAGTTCTCCAAGCCGACCTCCTCCGCCAGCTCGACGAGGGAAAACTGGATAAGTCTGCCTTGACCGACCTGCGCAGTGCGACGGACCTCTCCCTTCGCACGACAAAGACAGCGGCCCAAGCTATCGGATGTTCCATGGCTTCGCTGACCGTCTTAGAGCGCCACCTATGGCTAACGCTAGCCGACATGGGGGAACAGGAGCGGTCCGTGTTTCTCAACGCCCAGCTCTCACCCACCGGTCTCTTCGGCCCCGCGGTGAGTGGCCTCGTGGACCGCTTCTCTGAAGTACAGAAGGCGTCACAGGCCATGAACCTCTTTCTGCCCCGCCGCTCGAGCTCCGCTGCAGGCCGCTCTAACACTCAGCCTCCTGCACGCAGCTCCACGCAGCGCCCGTCTCGACCTCCAACTTCGCAGCAGCGCCAGCGCGGCCGACCCAGGTCCGGCTCCACCAGCCAGCGCAGGCCGCCACCCCCGCGGGGTCCCCGGCCTAGAGTTTCGCTGAAACCCGAGCCTGCGAAGTCCTCCTAGCACTCGTCGGGAGGAAAAGACGGTTGAGTCCCGCCGCAGCCGGACCGCCGTCAAAGCTAACTTGTATCCCTCTGCCAGTCCCCTTGATAAAGGCTACTGCAGTAGTGTCCACCGCAGCCAACGAGCCAGTTTCTCAACTCTCTCGCCTGCCCACAAACGCCGTTTTTACGCCGACCCAGATAAATCAAGTAAAGAGTGTAAAATCTGGTCATTCGGCTCACGCCGTCAGTGTTATGAGTGTAGTAAACATGCCCACGTCCCAGTGTTCATTGCTACACACAAGCACAATCTCCCCTGTGTTACCCACAGAGTGCACTCACATAAAGCGCGCTACGGCCGCTCGAGTGTTAGTGGTAGGTCACGTGCCCACTCCCCAGTGCTCACACCTACACAGTGCCCGCTCTGTCTCACACATTCGGGGACCAGAACACTCCGCCACCGGCTGTGTGTTAATAAAGAGCCCTGTGCCCGCTACACAGCACGCACACTCTCATGTAAACACTCACGAGCCCGCCCCGCTTCCGCGCCGCGAGCCGTCACACACAACGCTCTATCACAGCGTCACTCAGCCGGCTGCCGCTATCAGCGAGCCCCCGTCTCCCCTCACTGCCACTGCGCGACTCGCGCACATACCGCCACAGGCTCCCTGTCCCGCGCTGTGCGGCGGGCGGGACCCGGAGGCGATTCGACCCCTAGCTATGAGTGCGAATGCATGGAAAGCTATTCCGGGAGTGTCGAAGTGGGTACTAAACACAGTGATAAAGGGCTATTCGCTTCAATTCGCTCGCCGCCCCCCGCGCTTTCGCGCCCGGGTCGAGACTCAAGTGAAGGCGGATGCAGCTCATCTGCTTCGCGCAGAAATAGCGAATTTGCTGCACAAAGGGGCGATAGAACGAGTTCACTCTCCGGTTACCGAGGCAGGCTTATACAGCCGTTATTTCCTCGTACCCAAGAAGGGCGGAGCGCTCAGACCTATATTAGATCTGAGATATTTGAGCAAAGCGCTCGTGAAACGGCCGTTCAAAATGCTCACGACCAGTCAAATCCTCGCGCAGATTCGCCCGGGGGACTGGTTCATCTCTCTCGATCTGAAAGACGCGTATTTTCAGATTCAGATTATACCCCGTCACAGGCCATTCTTGAGATTCGCCTTCGACGGTCAGGTATATCAGTACACCGTCCTGCCGTTCGGTCTGTCCCTGGCACCCCGTACATTTACGAAGTTTATGGATGCGGCTCTCGCACCCCTTTTTCTCACAGGAAAGCGCTTCTTGGTCATTTGGAAAGCCTGGGTCTTTCCGTGAACTGGGACAAGAGCTCTCTAACCCCCAGCCAGTCTATCACTTTTCTGGGTATAGATCTGGATTCGGCGGCGATGATGGCCAGATTGTCAGCACAGCGCACGCTGTGTTCGACACCTCGCCGCTTCCATTCAAGTGGGAAAAGTTTTTCCCCTGAAAATCTTTCAGAGGCTTTTGGGCCATATGGCGTCAGCCGCAGCGGTCCTGCAGCTGGGTTTACTTCGAATGCGCCCGCTTCAATGCTGGCTAAAGTCAGAAGTGCCCCGCAAAGCATGGTTTTCGGGCCGTGCACCAGTCAGAGTGACTCAGCGCTGTGTCTCAGCCCTGCAGCCCTGGCTGGCGGCCGAATGGTATCAGTGGGGAGTGACGATGGGGGTCATCGCACACCGCAAAGTGGTCTCGACAGACGCGTCCAACATGGGTTGGGGAGCGACTCACGAGGGCAGTCCGATTTGGGGCCCATGATTGAATACGGAGAGAAGCCTTCACATAAACTGTCTAGAGATGCTGGCGGTTGAGAAAGCGCTGAGGCACTTTCTACCGCTTCTACGGGGACACCATGTGCTAGTTCGCTCGGACAACATGTCAGTGGTGTCTTACGTGAACCGCCAGGGCGGAATCAGATCCAGATCCCTGCGCGCTCTGACAGAGCGCCTCCTATCCTGGGCTCAGGGCCAGCTGCGCTCCCTAAGGGCAGCTCATGTACCCGGTCGTCTGAACGACAGCCCGGACAGACTGTCCAGGGACAACGTTCCCCCAGGGGAATGGTCTCTACACCGCCAGACGGTCCAAACGCTTTGGCGTCGTTTCGGCGAAGCGCAGATCGACCTCTTCGCTGCGAGCGAGAACGCTCAGTGCCAGAGGTTTTTCTCAAAACACGAGGACGCGCTGGCCCAGACCTGGCCCAGCGTTCCGCTGTATGCGTTCCCCCCGATCTCGATGCTGCCTCAAGTGCTAGCGAGGATCAGGGAGGCGGACTGCGCAGTGCTCCTCATAGCTCCGCGCTGGGAAAATCAACCATGGTTCCCCGAGCTAATGAGACTGGCAGACACAGCCCCATGGCCGATTCCGGTGAGGAGAGATCTTCTCTCTCAAGCCCGAGGATCGATTCTGCATCCCCATCCAAAGCACTGGTCTCTGCATGCATGGGAAATCAACGGATATTCGTTGATCTGCCAGAAGGGGTAATTAACACGAACACGCAGTCCAGAGCCCCCTCGACGAGGCGGCTCTATGCGTCTAAATGGTCGGTGTTTAGCAAATGGTGTGTGGGAAAGGGTTCTAATGCTCAGTCCTGTGCACTGCATGAAAATTGGGATTTCCGACCCCGTAAACGGCCGTAAATCTCCCTAATTTTTGGCAGTTAACGACAATTTATAGCCTGTGAACTTTGCGTTCGTCTGTGCCGAATATTGTCGGAAACGAACCATGACGTATGCAGAGCGCTCGCGCCGGAGGTGTGAATGGCTCTAATTACCATATGAATAGCAGCTCCCGCCAGAGAAAGGCTTGAATTTCCTCACTCACTATTGGTTGAACCCACGTGGTTTAAACAAGAAAAATCACTCGTGATTGGTTGGCAGATCTGTTACTATTGGTCACCCTCGCTCATTATAAATTCAAAAAATTCTAATATTCATATAAATTATATATAAATTATTTTTTTATATTCATAATATGCTATTCTGTGGTATATTCATGTCATTGTTAACCTATCGACTACTACACTATTACCATCAAGGACATGAATTTATAAAGGAAAGGAAAATTTGCCAGGGACATGCTGTTTATTCAAAGAAAGAGCTTTATTAGCACAAACACAAAACAATATACACCTATGGACAAAGCATAGATCATCTGCACACACAACATATTGGAAGCTCAGTGTCTGTTTTCATCTTCGGAGCTGTAGGTGACTAGCGGCGCTCTCTCTGAATTCGATCCACTTTGAAAACGTCTGTGGTGTGTTGCCCTGTATTTAGGAGTCGCCTCTAAGCTCGACTGCAGCGTATTACAGAGCTCTGTGAGCTCCTGGCTGGTGGTTGAACTTCATCGGACATCAGATCTATGGTGGCGCACTTCCAAATGCCCACATCATCCTCACCTAGCACACCGTCTCGCTTCTAGCAGCTGTAAAAACAATACAGACAATCAGTACTGTGATGCACTGTGTATGGACACAAAACATCTATTAATGCACATGAAAAATAGTCACATTGACTAAAAATCTTACCCTCTTTCTTCTCGCTCGACTCCGAGCTGAACTCTTCACAGCTTCGGCCTGCAATGCCAGATCTGGTTGTTTGTACCTGAAGCTCCTGCGTGCTGTCTCGTAGTATGTCTTACAGGCAGCTGGAAAACAATTAAATGAGAGTGATATGAATAAAAACAACACAAGTCACAGTAAAATGAAACAAGGAGAAAATAGTAAAAGTTACTTACAATATCGTCATGATCAGCGTCATGAAAATCTGGACTTGCAGACATGGCTCTGAGTAAATGTGAGGTTACGCCCTCGTTATGAGGCGAGGTTACTCTGTGGAAACATGTATGATTAAGATCGTAAACTATAACGGATCTATTTTCAAGAGAATAAAAGCATATTCTTTGAATCTTACCTTTAAAATGTTTGTAAGTTTATATGAAAGTAAAAAAATAAAAGAATGTAAGATTCTTTTTTTATTTTTTTACCTTGATCCAGTTCATAGCGCCCACAATTTGTCTCAGAGTTGTGAAGATGGCATACTGCTTCCTGTAAATTACAGGATTATTTACAAGTTGACTCTAATCTCGACTGCAGCGTGGTACAGAGCTCGGTGAGCTCCTGGCTGCGAAAGGACGGAGGTCGCACAATCCATCCAGACACCCCGCCGACGATGCCGTCTTCCTCATCAGACATCAGGTCTATGGTAGCACACTTCCGAAGGCCCACTTCATCCTCAGCTAGCACACTCTGTCTCGCTTCTAGCAGCTGTAAAAACCAATAAAGATAATCAATACTGCGCAATACACTGCGTATGGACAACACACATCTATTAATGCACCTGAAAAATAGTCACATTGACCAAAAACTAATCTAATAAATCGTACCGTCTTTCTTCTCGCTCGACTCCGAGCTGAATTCACCACAGCTTCCGCCTGCAATGCAAGATCTGGTTGTTTGTGCCTGAAGCTCCTGCGCACTGTCGTGTAATATGTCTTAAAGGCAGCTGGAAAACAATTAATTGAGAGTGATATTAATAAGAACAACATAAGTCACAGTAAAATTAATAAGAACAACATAAGTCACAGTAATATTAAACAATAAAGGAGAAAAAATGCAACCGGGTGAAATTCAAGAAATACACACCGGAAGCAAACTATGCTTTTTGAAATTGGGGTTTTATTCTGACTGCTGTTTAAAATAAGTGACAGCGGTCAATGGAAGCACAATTAAACACATAAAAGTCTGATTAAGAAAAAAGTTTGCCTTGTTCGAAGAGATTTCACAAGAAAAAAAAATAGATTTCACTAGTTAAACAAAAAAACAACAAAAAAAAAGAAATTGTAGAAACAGTTTACAGTAAATTTGAAGATGACAATCAAATGTCACAAAAAGCTTAACCAGTGGATCAATGCCCAAATCCACAGAATACTTAACTCAATTCAAACTGAAATGCAGTGTAATACATTGCAACTGGTCAGATTTAAATGGATTTCTCCAAACCAAAATACGTTACAATTAAATATGATAACACAAACTGGAATACGGCAGTGGCTGAGGTAACGTTAGGCCTAAGTTACAAGAGAAATAAAAGCACTTTAACAAAGCCACAACCCACGTTTAATCATGCCATGCGGAACCAGAAATATGCATTTAACCATTAAGTTATACTGTATAATCACAGAATATAGATTCAACTAATTAACAGATTTATCAAATAAACATGCCATCAGAAAATTTCCCCCATAAACCATGAAACGTACATACCCAATCCTTTACCGTCCGATCACCACGAGGTTCACTCGTCACACATGCGCTCCAAATAAATCTATAAACAAAAATGCAGTGTTTCCCCTACCATTATATAAGGGGGGCGCCCCGCCCTCCTAACGGCTCCCCCCGCCCCCCTTGAAGGTCAAGTAAATTTGATTTGATTTTCTTTATAGCGCCAGATTAAATGTTTTTATTTTATTACAAAAACTAAATAGCCCTTAAGTAATATGTTATTTATCTTATTTCCACGATGACATGTCTTTTCTGTATGTGTTTGCGCGTTTACAATTATCCAATGAGTGCGCAAGCGCGCACACACACACAAACAAACACTTGCGTCAAATACAGATGAGCACTAGCGGACAGAGAGCGGGCGGCGGGAAATATGTCGCTGAACTGAAGATGGCAACACTCGCTCTACTGCGAGTAGCAGCCGGAGTAGCTCTCCTGCTCCAAGTCTACGCCCGTTTCACACATATTTCGTTTGCAGTGTGTATGCGGAGAGTAATGTTTTCCGTACCCATGTTTACAGAGCTTTCATTCACACTGCACGCGGATGCAGTCCGTCGATGATCGATCCGTTCCTGTTGCGGTGCGTATACAGCAGTGCAGCGATCGTTTCCGCACCGAGTCTACTTTTGCCGTTTATATACTGTCTATGATTTTTGCTGTTCTGCAAACGCTGAATTAAAGTGACAGCGCATGTTTCGTGGTCAAAATGAACACAGATTGACGTGAAAATGTAGTCATTTCACCATAAGTGCGATTAATTAAATAAAATGTATGTATTTATACCATAAATTTATTTAATTAAATACTATTTTTTTTTCATTTTAAGACCGGGGTAAAGCAAGGAAAACTACAATTTACCTCAACAAGGCGACATAATGACATTCGTGGAGGTGGAAAAACAAGTTCTTTGTGACATGCAAGATTTATTGTATTAAAATTGAAATGCAAAAGATTTTAATATAAATACATGGTTAAATATTTTACCACTTGCTTGAGCAACTTAATATATAATTATATAGAAGTAATGCATTGAATAATACATTGTTTAAATTGTGTTTAAACGTGAACACGCGTTCACAGCAGTGCTGCGTCTGACAGGATTATTATTCTCTCCAATAAATGCATGCTTTTCTCACAAAAAAGCCCATTTAAAATTAGTTTGTCATAAATGTATTAACTAACATTAACGAACAATGAATGAGCAATATATTTGTTAGTATTTATAAATCTTTTTTTAGTTGTTAGTTAAAAAATAAAACTATTTAAGCTCTGGTCCATTAATATTAACAAATACTTCTATAAATTTAACAAAGGTTATTTGGAAAAGTCAATTTTAAAAAGATTTAAATATGTTTATTTAATTTTTTTAAAGAGATATCTTATGTTAACATTTTTTTTAAACATTTGTGTTTTATGTTAACTTTTACATAGCATTACCCTCCCAGACAGCCAATTAATGTGACAGATAGATAGATAGATAGATAGATAGATAGATAGATAGATAGATAGATAGATAGATAGATAGATAGTGTCTGTGTCAATTTCGTTTCAATTTCAATCGTAGTTGTAACTCTATATGTACAGTAGGCATAATTAAAGATTGCGCATGCGTCGCGACTGAGTGCGTTGTTGTGTTTCGAGCTCCGTCGAATTAATTCATAAACCTTGATTTCCTTCTTTACACTCTTTTACAAACGAATATCTTTCACTTTTATAGCGTGTGAACATATCTGGAATACTATTCTCTTTAAAAAACAATCGGATCGCTTTGATATCACTACTTATATCCAATCTTCCGCTACTAGCCTTAGCCCGCTAGCATAGCACGCGTGGTCGCGCCTATCTACACACGTATCACTGAAAGCTATAATTCGCCATTGTAGCACATATCTGCTATAATGGCGAATATGACGGATGTGTGTCTAACGTTACCTTTGAGTGCAGGTGAGGAGACCCTCGAGCTACATGCTGTGCAGTTAGAGCTTGAGTCGGTGGAGAGACAGATCCGCGACCTACTAGAGAGGCAGGCCGAGCTGCGAGATCGGCAATCCGCGCTTGAAACATCACGCGCTGATGCTCACAAGTCAGTGGTTAGTAACCTTTTGACTCCGACCTCGTCTACTCCGTGTGTTTCTCTGCACAGGACCCGAGCACCCAGGACGCGATCATCCCTGGTTTCGTTCACTCCGGCACCGACACAACACGATGGACCCTGGGTGTTTCCACAGCGGAAGACGCGAGCCAGGACCAGAGCTAGGACCTCTCCGCCCCTCCCGGCCTTCGAGATCTCCACCCGGAACCGCTTCTCTCCTCTACGCGAGACGGAACGCGACGCTGTGATCATCGGCAGTTCCATCGTCCGGCATGTCCACGCTACCTCAGGTAGAGGTAAGGTGCGCACTCACTGCTTTCCTGGTGCTCGTGTTCTTGATGTCGCTGCGCAGGTCCCCGAGATCCTGAACAGTGACAAGCGCGTCGGAGCTGTCGTGCTGCACGCGGGAACGAACGACATCAGGCTGCGGCAGACAGAAGTTCTGAAGAAGGACTACAGGAGCCTGATCGAGACGGTACGCAGCACATCGCCTGAAACAACGATCATCGTGTCTGGACCGCTTCCCACGTACCGACTAGGACAAGAAAGGTTCAGTAGACTATTTGCTCTAAATGAATGGTTAATGTCATGGTGTAATGAACAGAGACTTCTCTTTGTAAATAATTGGAATTTGTTTTGGGAGCGACCTAGGCTCTTCCGTGCTGATGGCCTTCACCCCAGCAGAATCGGAGCGGCTCTTCTGTCGGACAACATCTCCAAGACGTTACACACCATATGACTAGTAAGTCAAAGTCCAAATCACACTCTTTGCTGTCCAAACTTAATTGATATAAGTACCAATGTAGAACATTATATTGAAACTGTGTCTATTCCTCGTTTAGTGAGGTCAAACTTTAAATCTACTGTAGGATCCAGGAAAAATCTAATTGTGATTAAACCAGAAAATCTCAATATTAGTGAACAAAAACAATTTATAAAGCTAGGTCTTCTTAACATTAGATCGCTCACACCTAAGGCGGTTATTGTAAATGAAATGGTCACAGATAATAGTTTCGATGTACTTTGCCTTACTGAAACCTGGCTTAAACCTAATGATTATTTCGGTCTTAATGAGTCTACTCCTCCAGGATACTGTTATAAGCACGAGCCCCGTCTGATTGGTCGTGGCGGCGGTGTTGCGACAATCTATAGAGATATTCTTAATGTTACTCAGAAAACAGGTCACAGGTTTAATTCGTTTGAAGTAATTGTGCTAAATGTTACTCTCTTAGATGTAAGAAAGAAATCCCTATTATCTCTAGCCTTGGCTACCGTATATAGACCTCCAGGGCCCTATGCTGATTTCCTAAAAGAGTTTGCAGATTTTCTCTCAGATCTATTGGTCAATGTTGATAAAGCATTAATTGTCGGAGATTTTAACATACACGTAGATAATCCAAATGATGCGTTAGGGGCTGCGTTTACAGTTTTATTAAACTCATTTGGGGTCAAGCAAAACGTCACTGGTCCCACTCATCGTCTTAATCATACGCTGGATTTAATTATATCATATGGAACCAATCCAACCGATATAGATATTATACCACAAAGTGATGAAGTCACTGATCATTACATGGTCACTTGCATACTGCGTACTGCTGAAATTTGTCACGTTGCGCCGCGTTATCGACCAGGCAGAACAATCCTTCCAACTACTATAGATAGATTCTCAAATAGCTTACCTGATCTAACTCAGCTGCTCAGTGAACCAAAACAAACAGATGAACTAGAGGAAATGACTAGCACTATGAGCACCATTTTCTCTAGTACATTAAACATGGTTGCACCAATTAGATTAAGAAAGGTTAGAGAGAAAACTAAAGCACCATGGTATAACAATACTACGCATGTTATCAAGAGAGAAACTCGTAATTTAGAGCGTAAATGGAAACAAACTAATTTAGAGGTCTTTAGAATCGCGTGGAAAGACAGTATGTCACGTTATAAAAAGGCACTAAAAGCAGCCAGGGCTGAGCATCTCCGCAAACTAATAGAAAATAACCAAAATAATCCAAGGTTTTTATTTAACTCCGTGGCTCGACTAACAAATAAACAGACGTCACCTGAACAAAATATTCCGTTACAGTTTAGTAGTAATGATTTCATGAATTTCTTCACTGAGAAAATAGAAAGCATCAGAACCACAATTGTAAATGTACAATCCTTAATGGTGTCTTATGATTCAGCCTCAATTATCGCTCCTCAAGAAAAACTACAGCACTTTACAACTATAGGACAGGAAGAGCTAAATAAACTTATCATTGCATCTAAACCAACAACATGTTTATTAGATCCTATACCAACTAAACTACTGAAGGAAGTGTTACCTGTAGTGGAAGAGCCTCTTCTCAATATTATTAACTCGTCTTTATCTTTAGGTCATGTTCCAAGAATATTCAAGCTGGCAGTTATAAAACCTCTTATTAAGAAACCACAATTAGATCATAATAATCTAGCAAATTACAGACCCATTTCAAATCTACCTTTTATGTCTAAAATACTAGAAAAAGTTGTGTCCACTCAATTGTGCTCTTTCTTGCAAGAAAATGACATCTATGAAAAGTTTCAGTCAGGATTCAGGCCGCATCATAGCACTGAAACTGCGCTCGTTAAAATTACAAATGATTTACTCTTAGCTTCTGACCAAGGCTGCATCTCAATACTAGTTTTACTTGATCTTAGTGCTGCGTTCGATACTATAGATCACACAATACTATTAGATCGACTACAAAACTACACTGGTGTTCATGGACAAGCATTAAGCTGGTTTAGATCGTACTTATCAGACCGTTACTATTTTGTCTGTTTAAATGGGGAAAAATCGAAGATAACTCCAGTAAACTATGGAGTGCCGCAAGGATCTGTGTTAGGCCCTCTGCTATTCTCAATATATATGTTGCCGCTTGGAAATATTATAAGAAAACATGGAATTAATTTCCACTGTTATGCTGATGACACTCAATTATATATTTCATCACGACCAGATGAGAACAATAAATTATCTAAATTGACAGAGTGTGTTAATGATATAAAATACTGGATGACGTGTAATTTTCTGCTATTAAATTCAGATAAAACGGAGGTATTACTTATTGGTCAAAAAAACTGCCCACAAAACCTCTTACAATACAACTTTACTTTAGAAGGATGTCCTGTTACTTTATCCACTACAGTAAAAGACCTGGGTGTTATATTAGACCGCAACTTGTCTTTCGAAAATCATATTTCATATGTTACAAGAACAGCCTTTTTCCACCTTAGAAACATTGCTAAACTACGTAACATGCTATCTGTTTCTGATGCAGAAAAGTTAGTTCATGCATTCATGACCTCGAGACTAGATTACTGTAATGCTTTATTAGCTGGTTGTCCTGCATCCTCAATAAACAAGCTACAGTTAGTCCAAAATGCAGCTGCTAGAGTTATTACTAGATCGAGGAAATATGATCATATAACACCGATTCTATCATCTCTACATTGGCTACCTATAAAGTTCCGTATCAATTACAAAGTATTACTAATGACCTATAAAGCCCTAAATGGCTTAGCTCCTGGGTATTTAACGGAACTTCTATCACCCTATAATCCATCGCGCTCTTTAAGATCACAAAATTCGAGGCTACTGGTCATTCCTAGGATATCTAAGTCCACTAAAGGAGGGAGAGCATTTTCACATTTAGCTCCTAAACTGTGGAATGGCCTTCCTGAAATTGTTCGAGGCTCAGACTCGCTGTCCCAGTTTAAAACTAGATTGAAGACGCATTTCTTTAACCAAGCATTCACATAATATTTACCTTTTATACTACAGGTGAATCAGAATGAATGCATTATTGTTATGAACAGCAGCTACGCTAATTATTTTCCTTCTGCTTTTCTTTTGTTATCTCGGGACGCTAGTCCCGAGGTAAATACAGATTGTCAGCTCCAGTTTGTATCCAGCCTCCCATGGAAACTACAGATGCCCCAACACCCGTGCAGAGACGACTCGAAGCCTGTGAAGAGACGACTCGACGCTGGCGATATGTTTATGCCCTAAATTATTGCATGTTGAACTAACTGTATTTTTCTATGTACATTTCTATGTCTTTTTCTATGTACAATTATGCCCTAAATTAATGCATGTTTAACTAACTATTTTTTTTTTATATGTACATTTCTGAAATGCACTTTCTGTAAAGCTGCTTTGAAACAATATGTATTGTGAAAAGCGCTATACAAATAAATTTGAATTGAATTGAATTGAATAATTCTTGTCATTGCGTGTGTGTATGCAGCATGAGTCAAATACAATCTTCTGTTTGTGTTGTATTATGCACAGTGGTTGGGCTCTAAGAGATTGTGATGCTGTTTGCATGGAATGCACATTTTACCTTTGTGGCAAAGCCTGATTGAAATTATTTGTTGAAATAAATGGTTTTGTGTCTTGTAACAACAATGAGAAGGAACCAACCACCGACTCATCTTCTTTTTGAATATTAATTCAAATTCTCTGCTTCTCGATGAATGAGGGGGGGGAAGACTTGTTCAGAACGTCTCATGATCCTCATCCATCTTGTCATCGGGGCCAGGCGCCAACCAGTCGGGCTGTTTAAAACTGACCCCCAGCACTAACGAAATAACTGGTCAATACTATCTTTGTTGCCGAAATTACTGATTGGTTAAGAGAAAGACAGAGACCAAGGTCTCACAAGAGTCCTCACGAACCAGAGCCATAAATCATCCAGTCTCCAGAAAGTCTGCTTACCAAAGACATTTTTATTGGTTAACTTAAGGAAAAACTGGTCAACGTTTGATAGTTTTGCAAGACGGATCAGTTCAGAAAATGGTACTGCTGACCCCTGCGGCCAACGGACCCCATCTTGGTCCCATGAGAGATGAACAAAACCTCTCTTCAGCAAGAACTATCCATGACCTCAGATTAGAATATCTAAAATTTGCACACCAAAAAGACTTTACCTATCAAGATCCATAAAACTCATTCAAGAACAATTTTCAACGGACTTAAAAACATCATACATCATTCTATGTGTTTCTACGATATATATGTGTCCGTTTAATATGCTTTGATCCCATATAATTCATGTCATTGTTATAATTATAATTATTAGACGTGTGAATGTGTGAAGTGTGTACTGTTTCATATCAATGCTATCTTACGAACACAAATAGCAAGATGACGGGAATTAAATCTGTTTAAAAATGTTCATATTCTGATAATTCGAAATCATGCCTAAACTGCATCTGGTCTTTTAGTTTCATTAGAAAAACCCCTCAGGGAATACATGATTTATGACTGTGAAAACAAAAAACAGTGTCTAATTGGTCCGATCTCTTCAAGAGGGGGGAGCAAAAACTTTTAGTTAAAACTCTTAAAGGTGCCCTAGAATGTGTTGAAATAATATTTTAATTTTGTCTCTGATATCTACATAGAGGGTATGGCTTATTTAAGGGCATTTAAAATGTCCAGATATGGTTTTACAGGTCCATTTTCAACCCTAGAAATTGGCCCTAGAATGAAATGGTCTGTTTTTACCTTATTTGGAAGGGTCATGAATAGTAATGAGGAGTTCTGCTCGGATTGGCTGTTTCACTGCGGGCTCATAACAGTAGCTCAGACTAGTGACAGCAAACAGGTCCCTGATGTCCAGCGTGACAATGGAGAGATTAGGCATTCAACCGTTCAACCGTACATCAGAGTCCTGCACGGGTCCGATTTTGTAAATCCGCACCTGCCCGTACCCGCAGTGCTTCAAACCGCATCCGACCCGTTTTCCGACAGCAGCACTAATTAAAATCCGCACCCGACCCGCTTAAAGGTGCCCTAGAATGTGAAATTGAATTTAACTTGCCATAGTTAAATAACAATAGTTTAGTACATGGACATGACATACAGTGAGTTTCAAACACCATTGTTTTCTCCTTCTTGTTTAAATCTCGTTTTTGAAAAACACCCCTGAAAAACGGGCGAATCTCCACATAACACCTACTGTGACGAAACCGATGGGATCATTAATATGTACGCCTCCAAAATTTCCATAAGCCAAGCCCTTTCAGAGCTACGGTGCTACACGGAACTGCGCTGCGCAGGTGAAGAATCAAGCGAGCATCGTAGGGCAAATGGCTGATCATGTTCAATACCAGGCGGAACTGCGCCCTCCCAGGATCTAACGTTGCCTTATTAGACATTCTCTGCCTAGGCTACTTTCACTTTTAAAAATTCATCATAACCGCGCGCGCGCGATCTGCTTGCAGTCGTCGAGATGGATGCATGTGTGTGGGAGAAATTTGGAGTTATCTTAAGGAAATATTGTGAAAGGCTTATTTGCTGCATGCATTTTCGTGTTGGATAGCCGCAAATGTGGAACTTCATCGCCGAGGAAGCACGCAGATAACTGTGGTAACAAAGCAGTTCTAAATATAGCCTATACCGGCCTTTTTACAGCTTCGGCTGAAGTCCTTGTGTTAATTGTCGTGTAATAACTTCTGTATGACCTGGCAATAAACATTTTTGTAATTGTGTCTATAATGTGATTGGCTAAACTTATTTTATTTCGGGTGCGGGTCGGGTGTCGGTTCTATTTTAAAGGTGCCCTAGAATGTGTTGAAATAATATTTTAATTTTGTCTCTGATATCTACATAGAGGGTATGGCTTATTTAAGGGCATTTAAAATGTCCAGATATGGTTTTACAGGTCCATTTTCAACCCTAGAAATTGGCCCTAGAATGAAATGGTCTGTTTTTACCTTATTTGGAAGGGTCATGAATAGTAATGAGGAGTTCTGCTCGGATTGGCTGTTTCACTGCGGGCTCATAACAGTAGCTCAGACTAGTGACAGCAAACAGGTCCCTGATGTCCAGCGTGACAATGGAGAGATTAGGCATTCAACCGTTCAACCGTACATCAGAGTCCTGCACGGGTCCGATTTTGTAAATCCGCACCTGCCCGTACCCGCAGTGCTTCAAACCGCATCCGACCCGTTTTCCGACAGCAGCACTAATTAAAATCCGCACCCGACCCGCTTAAAATAGAACCGACACCCGACCCGCACCCGAAATAAAATAAGTTTAGCCAATCACATTATAGACACAATTACAAAAATGTTTATTGCCAGGTCATACAGAAGTTATTACACGACAATTAACACAAGGACTTCAGCCGAAGCTGTAAAAAGGCCGGTATAGGCTATATTTAGAACTGCTTTGTTACCACAGTTATCTGCGTGCTTCCTCGGCGATGAAGTTCCACATTTGCGGCTATCCAACACGAAAATGCATGCAGCAAATAAGCCTTTCACAATATTTCCTTAAGATAACTCCAAATTTCTCCCACACACATGCATCCATCTCGACGACTGCAAGCAGATCGCGCGCGCGCGGTTATGATGAATTTTTAAAAGTGAAAGTAGCCTAGGCAGAGAATGTCTAATAAGGCAACGTTAGATCCTGGGAGGGCGCAGTTCCGCCTGGTATTGAACATGATCAGCCATTTGCCCTACGATGCTCGCTTGATTCTTCACCTGCGCAGCGCAGTTCCGTGTAGCACCGTAGCTCTGAAAGGGCTTGGCTTATGGAAATTTTGGAGGCGTACATATTAATGATCCCATCGGTTTCGTCACAGTAGGTGTTATGTGGAGATTCGCCCGTTTTTCAGGGGTGTTTTTCAAAAACGAGATTTAAACAAGAAGGAGAAAACAATGGTGTTTGAAACTCACTGTATGTCATGTCCATGTACTAAACTATTGTTATTTAACTATGGCAAGTTAAATTCAATTTCACATTCTAGGGCACCTTTAAGCTCTCTTTTTCCTCTCTCTCGCTGCTCTAAAAGGCTCTCTCTAAGTTCTCTCTCTCGCTGCTCTCGAAGCTCTCTCTCCGAGTTCGCTCTCGGGAGTCCAAAAGTTAGTTCGTTCAAAATGTTCTGATACAGAAGAGCTCTCAACGAGTGCAGAACAAAGACGGAGACGGCAGACGATGGTTTTAGTAACTATGTAACGTTAACAGACGAGCAGATCAACCCAAATTAATATCAGATATGGGTTAGATTCAATTTCCAGTCATCTAGCTCCTTTCCGTATCTTATTTTCTTTCTTTCTTTTGTGTTATTCTTCTTTTCCGATTGAAAGTCTCGGTTTTAAGTTAAGTTTTGCTGCAAAGTTTCGTTCCACGATTCACGGCTGCAACGCACGCTTTCAACTTCAAAGACGCATCAACCATCCGCGACCGCCAGCCACACGTGACTGGTCCTCGCCCCATCTATCCAGGCACGAGGAGACTATAACCAACGAACGAACCCTGACGCTGACCAAAGGAATTCCCAAAAAGGAACGCAAAGACAAACAAGTACCTCCAGACTAAAAGCTGCACTGGTGTATTTACATAAATTTAATAACCTGTCTAAGAAACGATAGAAGGGTTAAATTAATGATTGATGGTTCGTTCCAGGTCATGTCTAAGTGCATATGGAATCGTGAGATTTCATCCTTTCACTCTTAAACCCACTCTTTCCTCACTCTCTTCCTTTCTGCAACTCGTATGTGTGTGTGTGTGTGTGTGTGTGTGTGTGTGTGTTCGTGTTAGAGATTAGCTGTATGTGTTAGTATATAATCAATAAAGTATTGTTTGTATTTGAAAAGAGATTACTTGTGTATGTGCTTATCAGATTTATTGTCTTGAACTTCGATCAAAAGTTACCTATGCTTTTACCCTATTTCTTAATTTACTGTTAGGGGGTTATTCTTTCTTGGCCAGGAAGATATTATATTTCCTAGAGTTAATAATTGTTTATGCCTTCTGTTCATTGGATGAACTGATAAATGATCATATTATTGATTCTGTTACAGTAAATTTTGAAAATAATTAAATTATTAATTATTGGTCATAATTCGTTATGAATAAGAATTAATTATATTTATACGTGGGCGTATAAACGCTACAGTCTTTTTTACATAACATTGGCTATTGCTAATGACACATAGTAACTAATCTAGCTACTTTCATTAAATATATCAATTTAAGCTAAAGTCTATAATTAGGCTTTACTGAGCCTGATCTATTAATACCAGAGATTTTCTTAGAATTAAGTAAATACCTTTTAGAAAAATGTTACCTGGGGTCTCACCGGGACACGCAAATATGAGTCGATCACCCCTATTTTATTCAAACTCCACTGGCTACCTGTCACATTCAGGATTGATTTAAAAAATTTACTATTTGTGTATAAAGCTCTTAACAAACCGGCCCCCAATATCTGACCAATCTCCTCTGCCCGTACACTCCATCTCGTACTTTGAGATCCAGTGATCACTGTGTTCTCATCGTGCCCAGATCCAGACTTAAAAAATGAGGCGACTGCACTTTTGCGACTGCAGGCCCAAAACTTTGGAACAGTCTACCCCTCTATATCAGACTAGCTCCCTCAATTTCCATCTTCAAAACATCCTTGAAAACTTATTTATTTTCTCTTGCTTTTAATACCCCTTGACTATGATACAACTATTGCCTTTTTTTTTTTTTTTTTTTTAATTGTCCTGTTTCTGCCCTGCATTTTATCTATTGCCCTGTACAGCACTTTGGTCAGCCTTGGCTGTTTTTAATTGTGCGTTATAAATAAATATTGTATTGTATTGTATTTTTTTTTGAATTAAGTTAATACCTTTTAGTCACCTGGGATAAAACTCCCCCTGCTACCCTCATTTGCATTTGTAAAGCTCACAGCAGTCTCATTTACATGTTAAAGCATTAGAGGGAGGGGGGTCATGGGGCAAGCAAGTCCCACGTCAATTTCCGACAATTTCCGACAGTTTGCAGTGTTGCCTGTAAATTGCCGTTTGCAGTCGTAAACCTGAACTTTCACGACAATCTACAGCGCCGGTAACTGTCGAAAATCCCACTTTTCATGCAGTGGTGGAGTCCCACAGGTATTAAACTTTCTCCAAGAGATGTTGGACGCGGGCAGGTCCCCCTCCACGCTCAAGGTTTACGTCGCGGCCATAGCAGCGTTCGCCGATTCGGCGCGCGGCCGCTCACTGGGCAGGAACGAACTCATTACCCGCTTTTTGCGCGGGGCCAGGAGGATGAACCCTCCTCGGCCCCGGTCAGTTCCTATTTGGGACCTGTCTCTGGTCCTAGAGTCCCTGAAAGCGCATCCCTTCGAGCCTTTGGACTCTGTGGAGTTGAAATACTTGACGCTTAAAACCGTTTTTCTGCTAGCTCTGGCTTCAGTCAAACGAGTGGGTGATTTGCATGCGCTGTCCGTCAGCGCGTCGTGCCTCGAGTTTGGACCTAACGACTCGTTAGCCATTCTCAAACCGAAGCACGGTTATGTCCCCAAAGTGTTAGGTACTCCCTTTAGGGCTCAAGTCATTACCCTATCGGCCCTGCCGTCATCCGGCAGTGAGGAGGGTGTTAACCGCCTTTGCCCGGTCAGGGCGTTAAGGTGTTATGTCACGCGCTCTGCAGCCTTCAGGCTCTCAGAGCAGCTTTTCGTTTCGTTTGGAGGGCGCGCTAAGGGTCGCGCCGCCTCGAAACAGATGCTATCCAGATGGATAGTGGACGCTATTGCAGCAGCATATTCGTCAAAAGACCTGCAATGTCCGTTGGGCATACGGGCTCATTCCACCAGAGGCATGGCCTCATCGTGGGCATGGTCCAGCGGGATTTCCATTCATGACATTTGTATGGCGGCGGGCTGGGCGTCCCCCTCTACATTTGTTAGGTTTTATAACCTGGAAGTTCCCGCCATGCAGGCTAAACTTCTGTCAGTCTAGTCGTGTTCATGTCCTGCTCATGTGCGCAGGCTGTATTATCGATTAGCTTGTCTGTTGAGCTGCACGCTCAGGGTATCAGTATGCATAGACCGGCCGTGCCGTTCTTGTGTTCCCTAGGTGTGCTTATGAACATGTGTTGGCCCGCACCGCTGGCCACCTGTCATTTCACCTCTATGCTTTTCATAAGAGTCATATGTGATCGTTAGGCGCGCACGGTGTGGACAAAGGGTTCCCGCTGCGTAAGCAAGCTTACGCAATACGAGAGAACCTCTCGTAAGGAACGATACTTGGTTACTCACGTAACCTCAGTTCTCTCTAGAGAGGGAACGAGTATTGCGTTCCCTGCCGTGCTTAAAGCCTATAGCTCGTGTCGCTTCATTCGACAGAAATCAGAGAATATAGCCTACGAGCCTTCCTTATATACGCTCTGACGCCGCCCATTCTGGCGGGCTGTGACGCGCTAGGGCGCGTGCGCCCTCATTGGGCGTGACGTCACGCCAGGCTCGCTGGTAGGCTTAAGCAGTTGCCGCGCGGCAGCCAATGAGCGTGCAGTATGCCGCTCTAGCTCAGCTGCCCGCAGCTGCACTGCGTTGACAAAATATGAAATTAAGGATAATTTTTGGCTTCAGTATCTCGAGAAAAGAAGACTTTTCCCGCTGCGTAAGCAAGCTTACGCAATACGAGAGAACCTCTCTAGAGAGAACCGAGGTTACGTGAGTAACCAAGTATCGTTTCTTGTCTCTCCTTGTATTGTTCAAGTGGTTGAGGTTGATATGGGATTTAGTAATTAGTAATAAGTAGACCAATACTTTCTAAAGATAGTAATTATTACATTAATCTAATTACACTGTTGAAGATAACATTGATAACTATTTTAGAGTAACTTACCCAACTGTTATAATATCAGAGGTGAAACTGGAAGAACAGTATGTTATTCAACCTAATTTTAATTTTCATGTGGAGCAATCCTGCAGGCATTAAAAGAACATGGCAGCAGCTGAAAATTAAATATAAAAACATAATTCAGTCAGGTAAGGCTTGAGCATATCATGGGTGAAGGCTACCTGACTTTACAAACATTTGACATATTAAATAACTAAAGCATCCAGTGTCTAGCAGTGTAGCAACATTTCTGGATGAGGGAATTCCAGGAGGGACTTCAGAGCCAGTCACTCCCGAAGATCCAAGGGCCTTCATAAAATGTAAGAGGTTTACATATGTGTTATTTTTTAGATATAGGATATTTTTGATATTTCCATTTATTTTACTTTGAGGTTGGGTTTTTTGTTGGTCCTAACATATTCTGATGGTAATATCTGTCTTTTGGAGCCTCCTGTCCCAACAGAACCCCAGGCAGTTGTAAGTCACCTACTCAATACACCCGAAATTAAATAGTGTTATAAAGTGCACTCGACCAAATGCTCATCTTCACAGAATGATGAGGATAAATAGTTTCTGCTGCCACAGAGAGGCCTACAGAGGTAATGTTAATATTATGTGTCTACACATCAAACAATCTACACATTCAGATTTTTTCAAATTTTTATGTGGATAATCTAAGTTTAAATCTAAGTATAAACGGGTATTCTTATCTCTCCCTCCGCCCTCAGAGTGTGGAAGAACAGCAGGAGGACGGTCCATCAACTTCTGGTGTACAGAACACATTTCAGTGATTTCCAGTTTAATTCTGTAGAATTTGTTTAGAACTACATTATATAACTCTAATCTACTACTGTATTTTCAGTTGCCAGTTAATGAGTTATATAGACTTCATCTTATTAAAAAAAATAGAAAAAAACTGCAGTAAAAATAGCAATATTTTATTTATCAATAAAATATTAATTTTATTAATAAAAATTTACTGAAAGAATGAATGAGGTGTTTAAACACCGCTTCCCCTTTAAAAAAGGGGAGGAGACCGATAGAAACTAGGTTTACCGAAGAAAACCTGCTCCCGACCAGGTTAGGTTCACAGAGTAAGTTACCTCTCTTTCAGAAACGGGCTTGACTTACTCTGCTTTCCCATTCTGAAACAGAAAACTCAGAGTTTCCCTCATTTCAGGGTTAACATACTCATAGTTTTCACTTAACCTCCTTTCTGAAACAGGCCCCAGGTAAGGACACACAGTATTAAAAATAAATAGGCTATGTAAACTTTTGAACGGGGTCACTTTAAATGCAGCTTCTTCTTTTTTTTTTCTAGTGGACTGTATAGGCACATTATTTATGTAAAATATCTTAATCAGGACAGTAGGCTTAATAAAATAAATAATAACATGCATTTTTAATGATCCCATCTTATTTCGTTAAAATAATTAACATTTTGCAGATTCTACAAGGGGTATTTTGCCCCCTTTCCCTATATTTGCGCATAAATGTTTATAGACTCATAATAAATATTACAGATTATTCCATTAAAATACTTCAGATCACCCCATTTCATTAAGATACGGATAATACAGTGTCGTTATTATTGTTTGGTTTTGTCTTACCGTTCGAATCCCTCGCACAACGTGTTGAGGCTACATTACATTTTATTAATTCGGCAGAAGCTTTTGTCCAAAGCGATTTACACCACATTCAAGCTACATTTAATCTGATTATGCACCGATGCAAAAGAAAACCAACATTTACAGACCAGTGGCGTAGCCACGAGGGGGCCTGGGTGGGCCTAGGCCCCCTCATTTATATGTCCGGCCCCCTCAGATTTCTTATGGCTTAAAATAAAATAATAAAAATAAGAAATTATTGATGTGTTAGTCTAATTGATAGATTGATCAATCAAAATACTGCGCGGTAAAATGTGGCTGTTTTCAAACTTGATTTGACGTGTTGTGCGTAACCTACGCTGTCATCTTCGCGTGAGAGTTCATGCGGTGAATGGCAGCGTTGTGCAAAGTACAAAATTACGCACGAAAAGATGAGCGAGAAGGAGAAAATAAGCCATCTACATCTGAGTTTGCTTCAGCTTACTACAAGACGACAGCGAGTGAAGCGGCTAGGAGACAGAAACGCAAATATTTCATCACAGAATAGCGCCGGTGAGACTTCGACTCAGATCGGCACATTGCGCAATGACTTGTTTGCCAACACGGTCTCACCCCTATTCGTCACATACTGCCGTTTGGTCATTTCCCCCTCACGTCCAAAAGCCGACGTTGAGGGTACCCCCTATTCGTCGCTTGACAACGGAGAGGGTCGTCCGATAGATTTGAGTGCAAATCCCTCATCTTTGAATTCTGACGAAATGGGGTTACACATCCAGTGGTTTGCCTGCGCTGGAAAGAATGGTTTTAGGCGACTGATTTTATGCTGCAAATGTGTATTTTGCAGTAGCGTGCAGCGCATATTGTTACAATCATTCATTGGTGCGGTGAGCATACATTTTCGTGAGGCAGAAACCCTTGTCTGAATGGGTATCACGACCTTTTCCTTTCTCTTTTTTTATATCATTTTGGGCTACATTAAAATTACATATTTACAGGACTTTATATTTGCTGTATGCTTAACACATGCCTTAATTTAGATGGGATATTTTATAATTTTAGATCACATAGTTTGATCATTTCCCCCTCACGTCCAAATGCCGACGTTGAGGGTACCCCCTATTCGTCGCTTGACAACGGAGAGGGTCGTCCGATATTTGAATGCAAATCCCTCATCTTTGGATTTTGACGAAATGGGGGTTATCCATCCAGCTGGAAAGTATGGTTTCAGGTGATTAATTATGCTGAAAATGTGTATTTCACAGTAGCGTGTGGCGCATAGGCTACTGTACAATAATTGGCGCGGTGACCATACATTTTCGTGGGGCAGAAATCCTTGACTAAATCGGTATCACGACTTTTTCTATCTCTCTATCCTTTTTATTTATTTATTTTTTTAAATATAATTTTAGGCTACATTAAAACAACATAATTGCAGGACTGCATATTTGCTGTAGGCTTAAAACATGCCTTAATTTAGGTGGGATTTTGCCGATGGTATTTCAATTTGCAATTGCTTATACTATAGTGATCCTATAGCCTACAACTTTGCTTTTTATGCGACAAAAAAAAAAAAAAAAAAAAAAACCTTAGCCTACTTTTATAGAACTTTCTTCTCATTACTGATTATGATGTTGTAATAAATTAAACAGCCTACTGCAGAAATGTTTTTATTGCTTAATATGGACATATCCTTTGGCAAAGTGATGGATGCATTCTGGGAAGTTGTGTGTTTAAATGTAATATACCCGTGTTTCCTTCACTTAGACATTTATGCTGACCCCTTTAAAATTATATTAAAAAAATATTATAAAAAAATATTAAGACTGTGCTTTTTAATTATGATTGATATTTTGGCGCAATTTTGTGCAACACGTCACTGTGTGCGACCATCGCAGAAACCATTGCCCAGCGCGATTCCACCACGGTAAGTCGCTTACAATAGTCTCATAAGAAAGAGAAATAAATACAACAGTCTCATAAGAAAGAGAAATGAATAAGCATTTACACGGCCAAAATTTATAAAATTACGAGTTTATAGGCTAGCCTATATGCCTACAACATGTTTTTTTTTATAAACTCGTAATTGTATTAATATTACATATAATATATAATATAATATATAATTTCACTTAAATGCAATGCAAATTACCTATTAATTGTCATTTAAGTGAAATTACTGAACTTAAATATACAAGCTTTATATACTGTAAATGATCATTCTAGAAGAAAATTTCAGTTGGCACTTAGAGGCTTTTGCATCTGAACTCTTCATATATACAGTGTGTGTGTATATATATATATATATATATATATATATATATATATATATATATATATATATATATATATATATATATATATGGTAGGCTATACACAACATTTTTTTTGTGTGGAAATAAACGCAATTTTATTTTGGACGTGTAAATGATTATTGGGGGAAAGGTTATTGGGGATATATAGAATTAAAGCAGAACAAGGATGTGTTCAAAATACTTCTTTTTGAAGCCATTCATTTTTTATCATATTGTGATTGCATGAATAAACAAGAGCAGCATTTGCTTAACTTCTTAGTCTAGTAGTTATTCATATTGTAATATGTAGTTTGGTGATCTATTCTTTTTTGATTTGTTCTTCTCTTTCTCTGCAGGTTCCTTAATCCCTGTCCTTTAAAAAAAAACAGCACCTCATTACATCGAGAAAAAAAAGGCACTTTTAAGAGCCACATTTGTCTTGTATCTTGTTCCTCTCTCTACTGTTGTATTGTGTTCTCTCTCTCTCTTGCTGTCTTACCCCCCCCCCCCCCCCCCCCCCCCCCGTCTCTCTATTTGTTGTTGTTTTTTTGTTTTGTTTTTGTCCCTGTGTGTTTATATTTTGTGCCATTTCTGATAATGAGATGGACCGTCTCCTGAATGAGATGAGTGACCTTGTTGATCAGGCTGAACATCAAGCTCACCTCCAACAGCTCATTGGCATGCAGGAAGCAGAACCATCCACCAGTCAGCCTTCCACCAGTAATCCGTCCACCAGCCGGCCATCAAACAGCAAGCAAGATGTTAGGTGGATTAAGAGGGACAGTGATGGAAACATTATTTACGGCAGGCCCAGATCATCCCGGAAACAAGCAGGTACGATTTTTTTTACATTAATGTTTATTAAAATGTAGACTCCAGATCTAGTTTTGTGACTTGGAAAGGTATACAGCATAATCACAAGTCATGGGTCTGAATTAGAATATATCTGAGGTTATTATTACGTACCTGTGCCTAGCATCAGGTAAAGTTTGTGTCATTGAGTGTAAAAAGCAACAGCTTTGTTTTTTGTTTTTTTGCTACAGCAGGTCCCAGTCAAAGCCAGAGTCGAAAGACTGGTGTCTCTCATGTCAGGGCTCCGGAAACCAGTGCGGAAATGACCAGTGACTTTCCTTCCGTTACTGCAGGTGTGTTATTTATTTTGACTTCACTGGTTCAAAACAGTATGTTCATTTATTATAAAATTGTTCAATGCTATTCTCTTTTGTTATAATAAACTACTGTTTTTAAATATTGTGCATTGTTTTAACAGAGTCCTTCCTTCAAGAGCTTAAACGCTCACTGGGTGAGGAGGACATATATGAAGATGAAACGGCACTTCAAGCCTCAGCAGACTGGTCGACTCGAAAGAGCCTCATATCAGGGTGGTGGGAGAAAGAGAGACCCCGACTGGTCAACACCATGGTGGCTCGACAACATGCAGCAACTCGGATCTGCCAACATTGTGGAAATGGTCCAGCCGTTATCCATTGTTGTGACTGCCGACCACACCCATTCCTCTGTGGCCAGTGTGATGTCAGGGTCCACCAAGGTCAAGTGTTCCACAACAGGGATACGATGACACGTGCATTTTTTCATCCATTGCCTCCCACAACTTGTGTTGTGGAGAGGGTTCTAACCCAGTGTGGTAAGTTGTAGTTTTTAAGTCAAATTCTTAGACTGAAATGCTGTTTTCTGATAGGTCGATGAAGCCGTCAAGTGCATCTTGTTTAAAATAGTTTCCAGTAAATAAATGTTATTGTTTAATTCTCATCCATGTGTTTTTTTTTTTTTTTTCAAGAGCGTCTTGTTCCTTTGGAGATGCCAGAGACAATATGCGGTTGTCTACAAGTATCGTCCAGTGTCATCGCAGGACAGTCCATAGTTGTGGTTACAATGAATGGTAAGAAGAACTTTATGGGTTTGGGTGGGGGTCACTTCTGTCGAATTTTCTTTTTGATTTTTCTCTGATTTTCTTTATCATGGATGGAAATCCAGAGGTGTCAATAGGTTTTGTGTTGATTAGATTGGCTGGGCCCATCTATGTGGAGGAAAACAATTAACCTTTGTTTGAATGGGGATAGTTCATTTTCCTGACAAAAGTGTGACTTCCAATAGAGTGCCTTACAAAATTTTGGTCTGTCATAATTAACTTTGTGTATATATTTTCTTCTTTTTCCAGGGCGATATGATCTCAGATTGCCTCAGATTATATGCAAAGCATGTGAAGCCACTTGGAGTCCTGGAGTGGATGACCTGATCCATAATGACTACTGGCCTGCCACTTCTCACTATTCAACTGTGTACGCAACAGATGTCCTTTTTTCTTTTGAAGAGCTGAAGATGGCTGCACCAGGGATGTCTAGCCAAGCATTTCTTAGAATGCTGGATCAACGCACTGTTCGCTTTGGCCGTGTAAGTATTTGTGGTAATAATTTCGTAACTCCATATATAATACTATGAGGGCATGATGATGATGATAGCACACATGAAAAGAGCCATTAGACCCTTTATAGACAACCATAAACTCATGTTCTCTCATCAGCAGTTTGCACTGAGACATTTATGAAAAAACAGGTCATTCTGAAGATCTCAAATTCAACTCCAATGGCTACTGACTTTGACATCTTCTCCCCAATATCATTTCCTGATCCCAGAAGTGTTCCCTTGGATTAATGGGCTAAACATTGCACAGGCTTACTTCTAAACAGTATGGAAGCCGTTGTAGCTCTCTTTGCGTTTAGATTTAGACTGAATGTCAAACTATCCTGTATGTTTAATGGCCAGGTCCCCCAAATACACCAGTGTATAGTGTATGAGTGAAGTTTACACATTGTTTATTTCCTTCGATATGTATTCTAAGGAGTGGTAACAAAGTTTGTACAAACATCCCAAAATGCATCCATTTAGAACATTTTACTTAAGTGAGTATATTGTTTAATTTGATCCGTTTTACTGTTGTCTTTTGTTCTCTTTTACTAAACTCTTCTTTGAAACAGAGCGGAAACATCACAGCAGACAGCTTCCGGAAAAGCTTCTTGCAGTGGGAAGCTGTCCGATTCGAAGTGGAAAAATTATGCCAGGAGGACCACTTTGACTGCCCAGCGTGCAGCCCAGACATGCTTGCAGTATCCGTTGATGGAAACCGTAAGCACTACAGATTCAAGAGTGCAGCAAGGTACTGTGTGTGCATTGACGGTCCATTACTTTGAAAGTAACTGCTGTGAATTCAAAATCATATGAATATTTAAAGTTAATATGTATCTCTTTTATTTAGATCGGAGGAAAAAGCCATCTTTGATGGCGTGTTCATCGCGAATGATGATGACGTCGCAAAATTCGTGGACTATGTCCATACCTCAACCAGTCATGTAAACTTGCACAACTTCACTATATTTACCTATAAAACACCACGTCCTACAGAGGACTTTGTTTGAACAAGTTTGGACTGTTAACCATCTTCCATGTTTTAGGTCTCTGGAAGAGGTGTCTGTGGAGGGCAATGGTCAGCGGCGCGTGAAACGTCTCAGAAGTCCTCAGGAAAAACAGACGAGGAGGGCCTGGAACTCGCTGTATGTCGTCATGGGGTTCTGCTTCGTGCCCTCAATATGTTCAGGGGGGAGATTTTTGCCTACCCCCTGTACCTCCAAAAGCAAATGGCCTGTAAACCAGTTACATTTTTTGCAATGGATGTGGCATGCAAGTACTGGCCTTACCTCCAGAGAGTGGCAGAGAAATGCCCTGAGCTTCAGGATCTCCTCACCATGAGGCCATTTCTTTCTGTTTTTCATGCCAAAGCTCATGATTTCAAATGTGAGGTAAGAAAAAATGATTGTCCATGACATTTTCTTTCCCTGAATTCCTGCATAATATTGTTGCCACTTAGTTTTTTTTTTTTTTTAAAGGTAAAATGGAGTGGAGCATATCAGGAGGGGGCTGGTTCGACTCTTGGGGAAGAGGTGGAGCAGTGTAACGCCTTCCTCTCAAGGATTGCTGTTACGACAAAGCACATGTCAAAAGCAGGTAAGGTAACCAGTAAATTTTTATCCTGATGACAATGGTGAGCCACTTTGAGCTCATGCATATATGCTGACTCTGAAAATATAAAGCTCAGAATATTCAACATAAATGGATGGATCGATTACAATACCATCATCCTATTTTATTTGACGTGAGGATAATAAGGAAGGGCAGTGCGATATAAAAAATACACATCAGAGTACCATTCACCTACTGTCCTGCCATAGTGCTCTAAGCCATTTGACTACTGTCCTGCGCCACTGTTTCATGCTATTTCTTCACTATCCTGTGCAACCCTTTCATGGGACAGTAATCAACTGGCACAAGACAGCAGATTAATAGTTCCAAAGTACTGTAAGTTATTATTGTCTGCACAGTTTCTTCTCCTACTGCTACTGGAAAGAAAGGTGATAATCTCATATTTTTTTATTTTTGCAGGACGCATAGACATGCTGACGATCATGGCC
The DNA here is from genome assembly GCA_022829085.1 of Abramis brama. NCBI lineage: Eukaryota > Metazoa > Chordata > Actinopteri > Cypriniformes > Leuciscidae > Abramis > Abramis brama. The sequence continues at coordinate 32,606,220 of CM040773.1, read as the reverse complement.
ATGCGCTGGAACCAACAAAAGTTTGACAACTTGGCTTCTACCCTTGCCCGCCGATATCGGAAGGTAAAGACACCAGTTTTCCCTTATGCAAAATGCATAGCGATATTGTAAAATAAAATATTAAATGTTCATACCACATATATTCATAGTCCACATATATACGAATATACTGTATATTTAATTAGTATTGTATGTGGTTTTCTAATAGTGAAGGTACTTCACAATCCTTATAAACAATTGTCAAAGTTGTAGGCGTTTCCCTCATTGTCATTTATGTTTGAAGGCCAAAATAGCCCTGCAAGGCCAGTTGCATAACCTGGAGGCCATGAAAACGGTAATGGACATCTCAGACAGTCAACTGGAGAAGTGGATCTTTGATGTCAATGAGTGGGCAGAAGGTAGGATATACTGTTTTATACTGTTTGATATGGTGCTTGATGTATCACTTCTGACTAAGCTTGGCTGCAATTCCAAAGAGGCTCATTGTAATCGTAGTCAAAGAGCACATACTCTGATTGCTGATGACGTGTGGACAAGATTATCCCCATGGGGACAATAAAGAACCTAGCTAACCTAACTATACTCAAACTTAGCTACAAGTGTAGCCTCTCAGTTACAGAGAAATATGAAAAGATTGTTGAGGCTTTATTTTGCTCATACACCAAAAATATTTTTTCATGGAATCAAGAAGCATATTTCTTATCTCTTAATTTCTTCCTCTCAGCAACAACATCCCCAAATGATGCTGATGTTGCCGCTGTTGCCAACCGCATAGAGGAGCTGGTGGCAAGTGTTAAGAGGAGGTCCCAGCGTCTTTATAAGGATAGTGACGGATGCATAGGACGTGCCCGAATCCGCCGAAAGATCAGGGAGGAAAAAAAAATCTTAACTTCTGTAGTGGAAAAGTACAACACCTTGGTTCCTAATGCAGAACAACTGACATTGGACACCATTCTTTCTGACGAGATTGTTTGGCCATGGCAGCTTACACACGGTGGTATGTACACAATTCCATTGACTTTGTGAAATAGTCACATAGTAGGACAAAATCTGTCATGGCTCGATTGTAACCCCAGAAAATATTGAAATGCTAATCTTAATTACAACTGACTTATGTTTCATCTATGTATTTCAGACTCTGTAGATCTAAGGACAAAGAGGAAAGCGTTCGACATTGTGATGGCAGTAAGGAGACTTGAGGAGGAGAAGAGGATTCTTATAGCTGAGATGAACAAACATTGGAAGTCTCTTTGCACCCGTGCAGACACCCTGAAGCAGATGTCATCCCAGCTTTCTAATGTGACATCAGGTATGTATTTGTTATACTTGGCATACATTACAATGTTTCTGAATGTTTCTAATTAATAAAGGCTCAATGTGTTTTAACGTAAGGTAAGACGTGGGGTCTGCTTCAAGATGGTATCCGAGGTCTACAGAGCTTGACAATGAAGAACAAAGAAGCAAGCAACAGCCTGGCAAAGCATGCGAAGAAATGTTATGTTCAAGTTCTGACTGAAACCGAAATTAACTTTGAAAGTGATTCTGAGGAGTACCATTCCAGCAGTGACTCTGAGCAAGACTAAACATGGCCAGAGTCCTATTTTTATGCTGTTGTGTGCTGGGGAGGCAGCATTAAGAAGAGGGCAGCTGGGACAGGTTGGTAAGGAAAGCTGGCTCTGTGTTTGGCATGGAGCTGAGGTTAATCATTTAACAAACTGAGGATAATTTGCAGTAGCAGTCTTCTGTCATGCTCAACAACGAGGAGGTCATTTGTCCCCAGGGCAAACCAGCAACTCAATGTCACAGAAAAGGTTAGGGGAGAAATGGACTTTTCAGCATGAGCCTCACCCTGCGCCAGCCATCACATCACTTTCTCTATTGTCTAGTATCCACTATCCATTTCACTGTCTTACAGGCTACATTTGCCCCTCCACACATTCTGGGCCGTGGTCCCAACATTTACCCCTGTTGGCTTGTATAATCTTTTTTTCTTTTTTATAAATATATTTAGGGCCCTGTTTACACGAGAACGCTCGCGGGTGAAAACGTAAAAATATTTTATCAGATGTGCCTTTCGTTTAGACGGCGACGGCGTTTTTGGGGCTTAAAAACGCAAAAAAGTGAAACCACCCTCCAGAGTGGAAATCTTAAAAACGCTCCACCGTCGCGTTTCCGTCTAAACGGTAAAAATGCAAAAGTCTGCTAGACAGTGAAGGCACCGATCAGTGCTTCACATTGCCACCTAGCCGCCTGGAGTGCATACTACATTGAATTTCACACACTTTTGCGTCACCGTATGCACGCAGATTCCCCCTCATAACGCTCGTCTAAACGCAGAATAAAAAGTGATCACTTTTGCGTTTTCTCTTCAGATCGTTTCCGTGTAAACGTAGCCTAAGTTTCTGTTGTTCTATTTATTTGATCTTCTTTGTATTGCTTTTGTTAAGCAATACTATTACACTCTTTTTTTCCTTAGTAATATTAAACAGCTTTGCACTGATTAAATCCCTGCAATGTTTACTTTTGCACTACCACCACTGCAAATCACTCCATAGCTGCCCATCATGTATCACAGGGTCAGTCCCTACCAGGCCTTTGTAATCACTTGACATGCTCTTCACTTTTTGCATTTGTGATTTTTGTTATGTGTCTGAGCTATGTGTGTTGTTTTGTGGTTGTATAAGCTAATAAAAGCCTAAAATGTGGTGTGTCGTCTTAAGTACAGTGTTTATACTAGGGGGAAGACATTTCATCATGACAGTTTCCTCCATCTCCTAGATACATCTTACATGGATACATAGATAACATTTATTCATGAGATCATATGGTTTATATGTATTTCTTTTAATGTTATTATTTCTGTCTTATTGCCAGGGAAGCTGGATTGATTTGATTATTGATATTTTTAAAACTATAATGCTACATTTATCAACATTTATTTAGATGTTATCATGGTATTCATTACATTATTTTAATAATGTCATTCCAGTATTATTATTGGTGAAACATTACAGTATGCTGTAAGACAGAACACTACAATGTGGGCTGAGCGGGTCACATACTCTATGAATCCCATATCCCTCAATGCAGGTCAGGGGGTTTTTAACACCAGTATAGCTTCAATGTACATATTTAATCAGTGGTTTTATCACCAGCAACAACACTTTGCTCAGTTTTAAACTTTTCGAGTGTAGTTGGAGCCCATTCACAGCAGACAGCAGAAAAACAGAGTCGTCGAACAAGTCCAACCACCCAGCCCGGAAGAACTACAAGTAACACTAGCGTTGTAACTTTGTTCTGTGTGAAGTTGTAGTTTTGAAATATATTGGTATATTTCTCATAAGTAGAAGTTGGCAGTGTAGAATTTTGGGGGGGATGGGGAACACACTGGTCTCATCAGATTTTAAAAATTGAATTGTTAAATAGGTCAAACTAGCTTATTACCATATTTGACAGTGATTAAACATTGGAGACCATATCTGCATGACAGCTAAGGTCCAGAGCTTTCTATAACAGCTGGTCCTATGTGTGCAGCACATACTGTTGCTAAATGACAAGCCTGCACAAACATGTACTGGGTTCAAGGTTCAGAGCAGAGGTCAATAATTCAAATCAGGAGTAATGTATCCTCTTCAGACTGACATATGTTACTGTTGAGGTTTGAGACCTTTCCAATGATGTGCTTGCTATAGTCTTACGACAACGTTTACATTTTTACATATCATGAAGCCCATTTTGCAGGCGATAGCCTCCTTTATTGTCCCCAGAGGGATATTTGCCTTGAGTTCACATACTTCACACATAAAACTTAACATATTATTTTATCATACATCTGACATATACTTACAATAAAAAAAACATAAACAAAGTGATATGTAGCCAGACTGAAGCACATCAAAGCCACAGTCTATTGCTCATCTTTCAACCTATCCACAACCTACACACCCTATATGCATTATATCATGAAGCTATTGCACAACTGCTGCAGCCTCAAGCAACATTATTAAAATTTTTAGTTGAGGTAGGTTTAAATTAGGCCTATAGTTTAGAAATATTTAGTTTACATTGGGATCCCCTATATCTTATGCCTAAGGATAAGAGCTCATACTTGGTGGTGGATGAAATACACAACTTCCTTACTTGAGTGAAAGTATAGATACTACTGGTCAAATATTACTCTGTTACAAGTAAAAGTTGTAAAGACCTATTTTTAAAAGTACAGAAGTACTCGTTTTTAAAAATACCTAAGTATCAAAAGTAAAAAGTAAATGTCAATGCATTGTTTTATTATTGTTGTATGTAATACTTAAAGTACTGTATGCCTCTGAATCTACGTCTGCCTACCCTCATACCAATATCACATTTATTTCTTGAACACAGTTCCAGTAGTGGGATTGAATGTAAGATTGGATAAGTGCACTCAACGTCCACAATGGTTTCAGACACCCAAATGGCTGTTCCCTCAAATATTGCCCTATTTACATTTTTTTGGCTTTTAGTATGAATACGTTAACCTTACTGTTATCTATAAGCTAGTGTGCTCCAAAAAAGTGACAAAAGTCACATTTAGAAGACCAAACCCAACGTTGAAAATTAAAATTTATGTCAGAATCTATGTCAGGTTTATGTCAGAATCCAATGTAAGATTGACGTTGATCTCCAACGTTGGAAAGACGTTGTATTGTGGTTGAAAATGAAAATCAGGTTCACGTGAGAAACCAACATCAGTCAACCCGACTTTCATTTCCAACCACAATGCAACCCCTGCAACCAAAATCATCCACTGACTTATGTTACTTTCTACTCATGGACCTTGACAGAATTGTAGTGGAGTAAAAAGTATGATATTTGTTTTTCAAATGTAGTGAAGTTAAAGTAAAAAGTTTCCAGAAAAAAATAATAATCAAGTAAAGTACAGATACTCAAAAAGTGTACTTAAGTACAGTACTCAAGTAAATGTACTTTGGTACTGTCCACCTCTGGTTAAGGTTAGAATAAGTGGGGACTGAGGGTATTTCATGAATAATGCAACATTTTCCTGAGAATTAAGAACAGAGGCCTTTGATCATGAAGACATAGGCCAGATTAAACAGCACATCAGTCCACATGTGGCCCACCTTGCACAGCCAGGCCTTAGATTTCCTACCACTGTCATAGGCCTACAAACCGCCCACAGTCAAGTCACTCCAGGGTGACCAGATTGATGTCCTCAGTGTCCTGGCACGTTCCATATTGTCAGGGAAACATAGGAAACCTACCTCTCCCTGGTTTTTATGACAAGAAAACATTAGACTTTAAAATTATATTGATGGCCAAGCTGGAAATGTTCCTGGCTTTAACGATTTCTCAGGCTCATGTCTCCAGTCTTTCTGGTCTCTGAAGTCTGATGTCCTTATGCACATCAGACTTCAGATGTACCTTATGTCATGCACATAATGTATGTTGATTGATGACAAAGAGGAGGAAAAAAAATATTTGTGTGATTTCAATTCATTTTCATATTAATTGTCATAGTTCTTTCTTGACCTGAAAAATCATTGCTGACCCATGTACCATTGATGAAAATTGATAAATGTGCCTCTTCTCTTCATTGGGAATGTTTGAAATGTCTTAATAACTCTCATAATTGTTCTGAACAGACAACCATGATAAAAAAAACAGTACTGTGTGCAAGCGATCAGAGGTAAAAAAGGATGCAGTCTTTCAGTAATACATCCTGATGACGGAGGCATCTATCACCAGGGATAGGAGCCCATTTACTTTGCTCCAAAATTACCATAAATACTGACTAAAATGTACATGATCAGTTAGTATAATGTCAATGTGGTACTTGTTCTGGTTGCCTTAGGCCATTGGCTTTTGGCTTGCTAATCTGCCTTAAGGTGGACGAGGACGTAATTTTCTTTTAGAAAGAAACTTTGTTGTATTATTTTCATGTTATCAATGTGAAGCTGCTTTGATACAATCTGTATTGTAAAAAGTGCTATATAAATAAAGGTGACTTGACTTGACTGTCACTACATGCAACTTTCCACTATCTTACTTTTCCCATCAAATGCAGTACAAAGTCATGACACATTAATTATTCAGTGCAGTCAATGAATTGGACAGACCAATCATAAAATGTAACAATTGTGAATTTAATTATCGACAAATATATACAAAACAAATAGTACAACAGTATAAGTAGTAGTAATAGTATTAGTAATAGTACAGGTCATCAGGCGAATTTGCTGGCCGGCTCCCAGGTGTCCTCCCAGACTCTGCCACTGTAAATAGTCCACAAGTCATCTTACACACAGCATACAGTACAGCCTACAGCTCACAACTAGTCTTCAGGCTCAAGTTGGAAGATATGTCATCTGAAGCTGAAAAATAAAGGTTTACCCTTTTTCTGTTGGATAATTTATTTTGGTTTATTTTAAATGGCGTTTGTCAAACAGCAGTCATTTTGTTCCAAGTGAAAACTACTGGACTCAGTCGCTTGGACACAGTCATCCCTACAATCAACCCTTTGAAGTTCTGCATCGGGTTAACCACATCAGAAATTATGTGGTTAAAGGTCTCTATGTTGGTCGCAGAGGGGGTCAGCAAAGACGCAATGGCACCACAAAGGCATCTGCGTCACATCTACATGTAACTATGAATTGGGCTTAAGACCCCATCAGAGCTGAAGTGGACTAGAAAGTGATCTGCATCATCTTTAAGTGAACTCATAATGTGAACACAAAGAACACAAATGTTCTTGGTTCATTTGACCTCACAGGCCATTTTAATTGGACTACATTTGGTTCGTAATGGGAAATATAACTGCTGTTTGGCAAACACCGTATAAAACAACCCAAATAAACAAAATAGAATTAGCAAATGTATAGGGCAAACAGGTTAGAATGCATTTGTTTCAGATGTCATATGACCAAACTTGAGCCAGATGACTACTTGAAGGCTGGTGTGCACATGTTCTCATGTGGTCTCAGTTCAGTTTACTTTAAAAGGGATCCGAGTATGCTTAGATAGTTCCTTGGGCCCAAAACAATTATCAGTCCCACTTTCACTTCAAAGTTCAATTTGAAGGCTGAAAGGGACCAGATTTTAAAACACTAATACCGTGTGTGGTTATGGATTAAGTGACATCAGCCATCACTTACCAGGAAGAGCAAGGTAGCCAGCGCACTTTGACCTCTGCTGCCTTCCCCTGCAGAAAAACACACACACACACACACACACACACACACACACACACACACACACACACACACACACACACACACACACACACAAAATCAGTTCAGTGAAGTTACTGTAATGATTTTATCATTCAAATAATGATGTTGTACTTAGCTCTCTATACTGGCGTTCTTACTTGGAACATCATTTAGTTAACAAGAGTACTTATGTATTTTTTGTAAGCTCAATAAAAAATAAGAATCTGTTGTCGCATTCCATTTGCATTGTTGTTTTTGTTTAGGATTTACAGTATGTCCCTTAAACAATAAGAAAGTATACTTTTAGTCTAAATTTTATATAATTATAAATACACTTTATGTACTTCGTAGAAATACACTTAATTACACTTAGGTGCACTTGACTTATACTGAGAGAAAAGTCCAATTATATTTGGCCTGTACTTGTACTCTATCTTTTTATCGAGATATACTTAAAAGTATAATTAAGTATTCAAAGTATACTTGGCTTGTAGTTTTGTTAACAGTTTTGATCGAGTAGCCTAATAAATAAACAAACTTTTTTTTAACATAGTTTTCATATATAGTCTTATGAAACTTGCGAAAATATTGTTTAGAATATTGACATAAACCATATGTTTCTAATTCTGCATATCTGAAATTTTGTGTTGGCTAGTCCACTGGCATCGGTACATCGGAATTTACTTTAATTCTACTTTACTCTTTCACCACCATTGACTGAATTTTCCAGCTATCCATGTTAGGATAGGACTGTTATACGGTAGAATGCGCTATGACACATCTTCTAATACAGAAACTCTGGATCAAAACACAGGAGAAGAAGAAGCTGAACCAAGTGATAGTAGATTATTCACTCAAATGTAAAATAACGTGATCATCAAACATTAAAAAGCTTGTAAATCAAAACTGCTTAATATTACCAAATGAAATGAAGCGTAACACATGACTGTGAAGCTTTGGGGTTGTTGGACTCGATCTACTCCATTTGTGTTTTCCTGTTTTGATCATCATTCTGAATCTGATTAAGGCGCAGTCTTTAACAAAAATGTGATTTTCTCAAATTCTTTGTTTAAAATGTTGCCTTTATGAAACTTACCGACATTCAAGTGTTGATAAAAAAGAAAGCATGAAGTACAGTTAAATGTATTTTTCAAGTATAAAAAATATCTACATTTGAACATAGTAGTATACTGCAAGTGCAAAATAATATATAAATAGTATAATGTTATCTTCACTTAAAGAAAACGTACAAGTATACTTGCAGTATAAACTGCTAAACTAGTAGTTTACTGAGAGTACACTTCAGTGCGTACTTTCATTAACTAAAAAATGTACTGCTGGTATTAAAATAGTAAACTACTAGTATACTTATAAATTCACTTGTAGTAAAGATGCATTAAAAATAAGAAACCTAGTTGTGTACTTAGTTTACACTTGTAGTACACTTAAACGTATACTTTTATATACTAAAAGTGGGCCAATTTAGTCCCAAGCAGTATTGAAATAGTACACTTACAAATCTACTACAAGTACACATTGATATTAGTATACTTACTACATAAAGTATACTTACAAATATACTTGAACATTACTTAAGTATACTTCATAAAATTAACTTGAAGTATACTTCTTTTTCGTAAGGGGTAGCACTTGTGAGAGGGTTGATAACTACTGCTCAGTGTTACCGTTTTGTCTCATGTGGATTGAAAGATGAGACAGACATGAGTCAAGAGATAATCAGACAGCCTAATGAAAAATGTGGTTCTACATCTTACCCCATTCATCCGTCTTTCCAATATCTTATCGTATAGATACATTGTCTGTCGACTGCATTTGCAACCTTAAATGACAAAGGCAAAAAAAAGTTTGGTTCACTTCAAATGGGTCTGAGTTTGCTTGAGGTGTTCATATATCACTGAGTCACTGTTCTTAGTTCACTTTGAGGGCTGAAAGAGACCAAGTGTGAATACACCCTGAGTTTGGTCCAATTAAAGGGGGCTACATGCAAAAACACCTTTACACCCAACACATGGCTGCTGATATACACATGGGGTGCAAAGAATAGAAACAAATATACACAACACTTAACAAATATAAGAATGTCTACTTGCTTTTTGTTTTCTTCTTTTTGGCCAGGGTAGCGGGTGGGGCTTGTGTGGCTCCTGTACCTGTGGCTTAGGGGTGCAAGGGGAAAAGATTAAGAATTATATATTCAGTATCTTGGGGAAGTTGCTTAATTAATAGAAGGGGGTGAAATTCACATTGGTTAACTTTATATTAATACAATGATTACAAAACCATGGAGCCTATTTACAGATGCGGTGCAAGGCAAGATTACTTACTTTGTCTTTTCTTTAGTTGACGTTGAATGGATGGTGGGGCTCGTCTGCCTTGGCTTGGTTTGGATAGTGGGGCTTAAGGTGCAAGGGAAAAAGGTTAAGCATTTTATATTCAGTATCTTGGAGGAGTGGCTTAATTAATTAAAAGAGGTGAAATTCCCCCTGTGTAACTTGTTTTATATTATGCACTGATTGCAAAAAAAAAACATAGGATAAATTTACAGATGTGGTGCAATGCAAGATTACTTACTTTGTCTGTTCCTGGGTGGTAGAGGCTCCACAGGCTGCTGAGCCTGAGAGTCGATCGTAAACAGTTCAAGTGTAATAATTTGCTGGTCTTGTGGGATTAGCTGGTCTATGGGCAGGGGCTGGTCTTGCTGGAGGGGCTGGTCTTGCTGGGGCTGGAGGGGCAGGGCCTGGTCTTGCTGGGGCTGGTCTTGCTGGGGCTGGTCTTGGTGGAGGGGCTGGTCTTGCTGGGGCTGGAGGGGCAGGGGCTGGTCTTGGTGGAGGGGCTGGTCTTGCTGGGGCTGGAGGGGCAGGGGCTGGTCTTGCTGGGGCTGGAGGGGCAGGGGCTGGTCTTGCTGGGGCTGGTCTTGGTGGAGGGGCTGGTCTTGCTGGGGCTGGAGGGGCAGGGGCTGGTCTTGCTGGGGATGGAGGGGCTGGGGCTGGTCTTGCTGGGGCTGGTCTTGCTGGGGCTGGTCTTGGTGGAGGGGCTGGTCTTGCTGGGGCTGGAGGGGCAGGGGCTGGTCTTGCTGGGGATGGAGGGGCTGGGGCTGGTCTTGCTGGGGCTGGTCTAGGTGCAGGGGCTGGTCTTGCTGGGGCTGGTCTAGGTGCAGGGGCTGGTCTTGCTGGGGCTGGTCTAGGTGCAGGGGCTGGTCTTGCTGGGGCTGGTCTTGCTGGGGCTGGGGCACATCTGTTGTGAAGTTTGCAAAAATATAAATTCAGTACACATTGTCAAGGAAATCAACAACAAACACTAATGAACTATACATAAAATTATCTTACCATTCAGTTTGATTATGAAGTCATATGCCCTCTTCATGCTGGTTAAGAAAGGCGTGTGTTTTTGCATTGGTGGCAGATGCGTGACTACATCTGCCATCAACTTGCCTGTGCCCTTGCGCCTCTGGCTTATAAATAATATGGGCATATAGCCCAAGGCAGAAAGTTTTTGGACCTGAAATGAAACAAAATAATTAACACATTTCCAATATATTATATTGCTACATTACTACATATATGGCAGTCCGTCTACAATTTAAAGACCTAATCTGGCAAAAAATATTTGTTCACACTTTCAACAAGTGTTAAGTATTATTAAAGACATGTTGTAAAATTAATACACAGAAATATTAATTCATGAGTATTTCTTAAATTGCAACTGTCAGTGCTCGATTTTGTTTGAAGATAATTAATCAGATGTTGTTACAGTAATGAAGATGGCGTCTACTCCACACTGACTTTGAATCAGAAACAGAGGGCAGTTTACTTGGTGTATAAACTAGCTACTATTTGATTCATAGTTCATCCCTATCCCTGCTATTCCTGCCATCAGTTACACAAGTATTTTAAAGATAAGTGTAGTCTAGAATATTTCCATCTTATGTACATACACCAATGTATTTTCAAGATTTTTTTTTTCACAACAGAAGTACACCTGCATAAAATGAAAGTATCTTTACATATTGTGTAAGGAGAGCTTTTTGACAAACTGTTTATCAGAGCAACTTGTATGTGATGTACATTTATCACTTGAGCATCATGTGTGCTGCCAAAGCAATTTAATAGGGATGTACAGTATGGTGTGGTTTTTAAACGATTGTCTGTTCATGCTGTTCATACTCAAATTTCATACTGACAAGATGTGCCAACTTCCAACATCCAGGCACGAATGTGAATCCTGGTACACAGCACACAGCATGGCTGCTATGTCTTCTGTCCATCAACAAACATGATACCAAATACTGTATGTACTTTGGGCTTAATATTGATTACCACTCAATTAATGAAGCATAAGCATTTTTACTTACAGCTATTTGGGCAGAGGCCACCACCCGAGATGCATTTTTGTTTTTGATGACCCTCTGGCCCCAGTCATCATTAATTTTTTTGAATAACCGCTTGCTTGGCAGTGTGGCAAAACAAGCACTGCAGGTTTTGCGGTTGGCCTGCTGACAGACCTGGCAGCTTGGGCAAGGCCTGAATTTTGGCTTTGTCATTCTAAAATGTACACACATACAAAAAATATAAATATTAAATATCATACAGGGATCCAAACACACATACAGTAAGTACAAGAAAGACAGAGCAAGTCAATCTATTAGCACGTGTCATACAGCAGTAGGCTATGCTTAACGTATCACTTTTCTAACATTATCAAAGGCAATACTAGATCTGGATGCTTGCAAGCTGGCAAATTATTTAAGTGCAGAAAAGGTGTGAAACAAAGTCGCCAAGCGAGCTATTTGCTTTCCTGTAGTCATAAACCATCTTTGAATACTGACATTCCTCACAAAACTTAAGTTTGATTTACAGTACCTCATGCCAACAGCAATCTTTATTTTAAAGGTTGGCCTATATTGTGCAGACTCCTGCAAATTTAATTTGGTGCAATAACCAGGTATTATGCCAGTCTATATTCATTAAATTGGTAAATGATGTACTTAAAACAACACCAACAAATTAATCTATATTCTCTGATCCCGACCTTTACACTTTCAGTTGATTACAGTGAGTGAAGAAGAGGCAGCAACCCAGGTCCTCCGTCCCTCTAAAAAGCTACCACCACTCAGATGGTTAAGGAACCTGTAGAGAAAGAGAAGAACAAATCAAAAAAGAATAGATCACCAAACTACATATTACAATATGAATAACTACTAGACTAAGAAGTTAAGCAAATCCTGCTCTTGTTCATTCATGCAATCACAATATCATAAAAAATGAATGGCTATTCATTATTCAGAAGTATTTTGAACACATCCTTGTTCTGCTTTAATTCTATATATCCCCAATAACCTTTCCCCCAATAATCATTTACACGTCCAAAATAAAATTGAGTTTATTTCCACACACAAAAAAATGTTGTGTATATGTATAGCCTACCGGTATATATATATATATATATATATATATATATATATATATATATATATATATATATATATATATATATATATATATGTGTGTGTGTATATATACACACACTGTATATATGAAGAGTTCAGATGCAAAAGCCTCTAAGTGCCAACTGAAATTTTCTTCTAGAATGATCATTTACAGTATATAAAGCTTGTATTTTTAAGTTGAGTAATTTCACTTAAATGACAATTAATAGGTAATTTGCATTGCATTTAAGTGAAATTATTAAACTTAAATATACAAGCATGATAAAAATGACCATTCTAGAAGAAAATTTCAGATGGCACTTAAAGGCTTTTGCATCTGAACTCGTCATATATATATATATATATATATATATATATATATATATATATATATATATATATATATATATATATATATATATATATATATATATAATAAAATTACGAGTTTATAAAAAATAAGAAAATTCTAGAATTCTAGAAGAAAATTTCAGATGGCACTTAAAGGCTTTTGCATCTGAACTCGTCATATTATATATTATATGTAATATTAATACAATTACGAGTTTATAAAAAAAACATGTTGTAGGCATATAGGCTAGCCTATAAACTCGTAATTTTATTAATTTTGGCCGTGTAAATGCTTATTCATTTCTCTTTCTTATGAGACTGTTGTATTTATTTCTCTTTCTTATGAGACTATTGTAAGCGACTTACCGTGGTGGAATCGCGCTGGGCAATGGTTTCTGCGATGGTCGCACACAGTGACGTGTTGCACAAAATTGCGCCAAAATATCAAGCATAATTAAAAAGCACAGTCTTAATATTTTTTTATAATATTTTTTTATATAATTTTAAAGGGGTCAGCATAAATGTCTAAGTGAAGGAAACACGGGTATTTTACATTTAAACACACAACTTCCCAGAATGCATCCATCACTTTGCCAAAGGATATGTCCATATTAAGCAATAAAAACATTTCTGCAGTAGGCTGTTTAATTTAATACAACATCATAATCAGTAATGAGAAGAAAGTTCTATAAAAGTAGGCTATTTTTTTTTGTCGCATAAAAAGCAAAGTTGTAGGCTATAGGATCACTATAGTATAAGCAATTGCAAATTGAAATACCATCGGCAAAATCCCACCTAAATTAAGGCATGTTTTAAGCCTACAGCAAATATGCAGTCCTGCAATTATGTCGTTTTAATGTAGCCTAAAATTATATTTAAAAAAAATAAATAAATAAAAAGGATAGAGAGATAGAAAAAGTCGTGATACCGATTTAGTCAAGGATTTCTGCCCCACGAAAATGTATGGTCACCGCGCCAATTATTGTACAGTAGCCTATGCGCCACACGCTACTGTGAAATACACATTTTCAGCATAATTAATCACCTGAAACCATACTTTCCAGCTGGATGGATAACCCCCATTTCGTCAAAATCCAAAGATGAGGGATTTGCATTCAAATATCGGACGACCCTCTCCGTTGTCAAGCGACGAATAGGGGGTACCCTCAACGTCGGCATTTGGACGTGAGGGGGAAATGATCAAACTATGTGATCTAAAATTATAAAATATCCCACCTAAATTAAGGCATGTGTTAAGCATACAGCAAATATAAAGTCCTGTAATTATGTAATTTTAAAGTAGCCCAAAATGATATAAAACAGAGAAAAGAAAAGGTCGTGATACCCATTCAGACAAGGGTTTCTGACCACGAAAATGTATGCTCACCGCACCAATGAATGATTGTAACAATATGCGCTGCACGCTACTGCAAAATACACATTTGCAGCATAAAATCAGTCGCCTAAAACCATTCTTTCCAGCGCAGGCAAACCACTGGATGTGTAACCCCATTTCGTCAGAATTCAAAGATGAGGGATTTGCACTCAAATCTATCGGACGACCCTCTCCGTTGTCAAGCGACGAATAGGGGGTACCCTCAACGTCGGCTTTTGGACGTGAGGGGGAAATGACCAAACGGCAGTATGTGACGAATAGGGGTGAGACCGTCCATAGATAGACATACTGCCAGTCTCTGTTCAGGATCGACTGGTTCACGGAAGTAGGTGGTCGTCTTTTTAATATGTGGCTCCAGTATCGCTAGCAAAGCATCAAACTGTTCCACTGACATTCTGAGGTAAATTTTTAATCGCTCGGGATAATTTCGCAACTCCTTGATAAGGAGGTGAAACTCTCCTTCCTCTCGGCGCAAAATCATCCTCACTGCTTGACGAATCCATTTAGTATTTTTTGCGTTTTTTTCCGCAAAGGTTTAATAAGTACGCATCGGATTCAGTGTGCAAGGTTTCTGTGCGTGACGAATTTTAAGGCTGACGAACACGAAAAAACGCATACGAAAATTTCGGACTCAGTGTGCAATGGCCTTGAGTCACATAAAATACTTATTCATCAATGGGAGACTATGAAAATAGCTTTTTGTTACATAATTCGTCTAAAAAATTCAGTTACAATGTAGAAAACACACACAAAAAATTAAGGGCCAACGCCACAACACATCCCTGACAGAGTAAACACACATTTTACATGTGAATGAATAACTTGTAAGGGTTAATAGCGGTTTTCTTCGTGAATATATTATATAATGTTATTTATTCCTGGATCGAAGATTAATTTTCAGCATCATTCCAGTCATCAGTGCCATCATTCAGATATCATTCAATATGCTGATTTCCTGCAAAATGTATTATTATAAATAATTATTATAATAATTATTATTATTATCAATGTTGAAAACAAATGTGCCGCTTCATATTTTTATGTTTAAATAACAGTGTGACATGAACAGGTTACCTACTACAGTACAACTACACCCCAGTGCACACCGCCATCTAGTGGTTAAGTAATCATTACATTTGGCTCCTTCATTCACTGTTGTCTGTCAGTATCACTGGAGATTTTATAGCAAACCTCACGTGTTGAGCTGTGCTTCATTATAGACTTTGCTCTCAAACTGTGTCATGTTTACAGCACAATAACTGGTTAAAAACTACGACACATTAACCTCTAACTGAGGTCAAGTATTTATTCATCTTTTGTATTTGCTTCGTGATTGATTCTGATTGTTTCATTGTTGTTGTTGTTTTTGCACTTGAAAAACAAAGAAATACAGAAAATGAGAAGTGAACATATGATTAGAAAAATATTGTAAAGCTCTGTGATGCTCTATTCAGCCGGTCATCTGTACATCACTTAAAGGTTTTCATAATGTACAGGCCAGCCGCCTACACACCCCAACACTATATATCGAGTGGACAACCTTCCTCTACGATATTGTAGCGACAATGGCATCTGCTTTTCACATTAAGTAGATCATGTGATGGCGAACACAAAAAACCCCCCAGTTCAGCATGGATTTCCTGTGGCTTTACAGCCTCATGACACACACCCCCCCACACACACAACCTCCTTTGAGTGCAACTTCATGTAGAAATATGGCTCTTGAATGTATACCTTCCGATATGTATGTGTGTGCAACACATTCTCACACCCAAGGCGTCACTTTTTGTCACATTCAACCATGCTTCAATATCTGACGCTCAAAGCACCCTTTAGTGTCCATATGTGACGCTTCGGTTATGGGTAGGTTTAGGCGTCATGTAACTGACGCTTTCGAAAGCGTCAATATCCGACGCACAAAGCACCCTTAGCGTCAATATGAGACGCTTCGGTTGGGTAGGTTTAGGTCTGTGGTAGGGTTATGCGTCTCATATGGACGCTAAAGGGTGCTTTGAGCGTCAGATATTGAAGCATGGTTGAAAGTGACAAAAAGTGACGTGATTAGCTTTGCTTTATAATAGAGGTGTGGTTTGCTAGAGTAAAATCTTTAATTCTGCAGGTTCATTGAAAGAAAATCACTCCATAGTGTCTTGTAACTCGACTGGTTCAACCTGGTCATAAAACCCTTTATGGCTCTGAAGTTGCATCTCATCCAGGTCCTCTGCAAACCCACATTCCAACACATTGACTTTTCATGGAACTCTTCAGAGAAAACTCTTCAAATGTTTGATACATATTCCTATGTTTCTCAAAGTGTCGTCATGTGCCATAACGGAAACACTGACAATTTTATTGTGTGTTTAATCAAGCTTTATTTGTGTGTAATGATGCATATGAACGTAACGTTATGTGTGTCCAAAATCTACCTGTAATTCTTGGTATCGGTCTGACCGTCCTGTTTTAATTCAATCAGTCCCACCTAAGTTATATAAGTAACATCTTTAGTTCAGTATGTATAATCTTAAGAGGAAATATGAATTATTTCGTTCAGAAGACATATGGTCAAGGTAGGCGGGTCTTCTTCACACAAAGAGAATTTTTTCCCGCTTCAGAAAAGACAATCTGATTCGCTGTCGTTCCCAAAGAGAAGGCGTAAACAGATGTGCTTAAAAGGAAGAAACCCCCTCATATCTCTCTCTTTCCGGATCTCTCTTCTTCCTTCTTCGATCGTCTGATCTCCTTCCCGGCAACGCTTCTCCCAGGATCATCTGAAGAAGGCCCTGGCCTTCTCCTCGCTCAAACACATGTTCGAGCCATAGCTGCCGTTCTTTGCAACTAAGTTATATCTTGCCTCTTCCTTCACGGAAGACGAAGACGAACTTTCTCGGTAACGTTACATTTCAGTGAGCCTTTTTAAGCTTCCCGCGACACCGGAAGACGCAGTAGAAACAGGACCTCGTCCACGCTTTCAGCATCAACCAAACAGAGAACAGACGTGCAAGTATATTTATCTGATAAAAGCAAATCTAGGTTTCTGTATGTAACAATTACTAGCTTTTCCCCTTCTCTTTCTTTCTTTCTTTCTTTCTTTCTTTCTTTCTTTCATTTCATTTTATTCTTATCACGTATGTTATTATTGTTTAACCCTTTAAAGCAGCATGTATCATATTTGATACACGAGTTTCTAAGACATATACTGAATCAGTGAGAGCAATACTTTCTTTGAAAACCTGTTGTATCTATTTTGATACGTGTATTATGCCATCTTGTGGAATTTCACTGTACTGCAGGCAGTAGAGGGGTGATTTTTTAGCTTTTCAAATTGGCGGCTGCGAGTTGAATCAAGCTAGACGCTTTCGGCAGGAAAATAAAGGCTAATTTCAAGTTGTTAAGGTAAAAAATAATATTGGATTTCGCCTGATATAATTAATTTAACACTTTCTGAATTGAAATAATGCATAATTACTTAATAATTTAATCGTTAAATTACGAGTAAATCGTTTTGGAAATTGTGTATCAAATTTGATACAACAGGTATTAATGGAACATAAAGCAGTCTAAACAGTAATGTCAAATGTAGTAATGTTATTTTATGACTACCACAATGCAAACACACACAATATTGGGATGATTCAATTAATGGCAATTAATGACTGAAATGACATAACCCTCTGGGATTCTTCGCCCGAAAACGGGCGAAAACTTGGAACGTTTCGAATTGTTAATTTTTTTTTTGCTTCATTGGATGGGGGTGAAACTTGGTGACTTTTGTTTTATTACCTATATGAACACACAAAAAAAAAATCAAGGAGATGATTCAGTTTCTCTGAGTTTTCTTATTTTTTCATATTTCCCATTCGTCGCCCGTTTTCGGGCGGGAGGAAGCTAAGTGTGACTTTTTTTTACGACCCTTTACCATATCAGAATGATTCTGATATGGTAAAGGGTCGTAAAAAAAGTCACACTTAGCTTCCTCCCGCCCGAAAACGGGCGACGAATGGGAAATATGAAAAAATAAGAAAACTCAGAGAAACTTTTGGTGGTACAAGCTACAGATCAGCCACTGTGCTGAAAAAAAGTGTACAGCAATGAAGGGGTGACACTCTAAAACATCAAGAGTGCAAATAAGACACCCCCCCCCCACACACACACACCCAAACACACACACACACACACACACACACACACACACACACACACACACACACACACAGACAGAGAGAAATGAACTGGTAAGCCTGAAACAGCCAATTTTGCCCCATATAAAAATTATATAATCATAATAACTCCAAAACTATAGCAAGGAGAGTCCAAAGGTAGGTATCGTTTGAAAGAACTCTTTTTACCTTTTTTGAAAATATAAATTACATTACATTTGGACATTGTCCTGCCAAGAAACGGTGGATAAAAGACAATATATATATATATATATATATATATATATATATATATATATATATATATATATATATATATATATATATATATATATATATATATATATATCGTCGCTGCCCGATGAAACTCACGTATGTCCAAAACGGTTACTTTTCAGGAAGTGAAAAAAACACCGTAATTTCAAAAGCAGTTGAACGTAGCGTTGTCATACTTGGTACGGCATCTTTAAATGTAACCATATTCTTGCCAGTGTAATGATATAGTCCACATTTGACCAAAATCGAGTTTAAATGGACATACGTGCATATTTTACAGTAACAGTGGTCGATACGCGTTCTTCCGATCATTAATTAGAATGGCCAAGTCGCGTTTCATATTGACAGATGAATAGGCTATGCTCAGTTTATTAAATACGTCTCAGTTTAAATGTCTCTTGCAAACTATGAAGGGACAATGAATAAATACACTCATTGCTGACCATATAGGCGAACTAGGCACTTTTGTAAGGGCAGCAAAATGTGTGCCAATGCCAACCGGGAATGAACAATTCACAAAATAGGCTAGGCTATGATCATATAATCATACATAATCAGAGAGTAGCCTTTTTCTTTTTAAAGAATTTTCAAGCTTTGTGTATTGGATGTCATTCTCATGTCTGTGTGAGGCATACACTGAGTTTCGTTAAGTTAGGATGAGATGCGCTTAACGTGCAATGCAAGTGACCGCGCGGGCGCCTCCATGATTATATTGTCTGCTATATATTTGCTTCTACTATATTAAATCCTCTACAGGCAATTGGCTGATGAAAAATGTATTAAAATTAAGATACAATTTATACATAACGAAATTCACTTTCAAAATTCACAAAACAAAACTTAATGAAGTGGTCAAAATCATCTGACCCGTCTCAAATTGTGCATCCTCTTACTCGTGCTGTTCACTTTTCATACTTTCAACAGTATAGTAGACCTACAGACTCTATTTGTACAAATTGCTGCACATTCATTTAATTCTGAATTTTGCACAAACAAGTTGAAAGGCTTCAAATCAAGTTCACGGATAATTGTGCGTGCATTTATTAATCATGATACTAAAATCATAACAAAGTATGCTGCTATGTACAAAAAAATACAGCCATTTCTGTTTTTTTCTTTTAAACAAACAAAAAAAACAAGCTGCACCCTTTTTTTTTTTACATTTCATCTTTCATTCCGAAATAGAATAATGAATGAACGAAAAAGTACACGGACCCAACATGGCTATAGCCTTTTTAGCCGTTATCAATCTAAATTAATCTCGTTTTTAATTTAACTTAATTTCGTTTTTCTTTATTTCAATTTCGTTTTTCTTTATTTTAATTTCGGGTTTTTTCTTTATTTAATTTTCGTTTTTTCTTTATTTAAATGTCATTTTTATTTATTTAAATTTCTTTTTTTCTTTATTAAATTTCTTTTTTTTTTTTTTTTTTTAGTTTTTTTTCTTTATTTAAATTATGTTTTTCTTTATTTAAAATTCGTTATTCTTTATTTAAATCTACCCTTTACTGTGTCAGTAATTTATTAGTCAGAAAAAATATTAGACTACCTCAGTGCCGGCCCGAGCCTTTTGGGGGCCCTAAGCAGAATTTGATTTGGGGGCCCCCTCCCACCACGCAGAGTCACCTATGCTTGACGATTATTGACACAATGTCACGCTATAATGTTACATTATAAATTAATACAATGAGGTTATGTATTAATACAAAATAAATACTTAATAAAAAATAGATACTTAAAGTTTTAACTTTTTCTTTACTCTTTTACTAACTCTTGGAAACTTCTGAAAACAAACTGTCACAAAACATAGGCCTATTAAAAAAAATTATTTGCAAAATATCCTCCAACGTTTTGCAACACTTTGCAGTTTGAATGATGTCTTGTATGAACATGACGTTTCCACTGTTCGATCGCGCCCGCGACTCACTCACACACACACACACACAACATATTCCAACTTTGTAATCTTCCACTGTGATGTTTCCAAGCACATTTTTGCGCGTGTGAAGAGGATGATTTTTTTCCCCGTCGATATTGGAACGTGAGTGAAGTACAAAGCCTATGATAAAGAATAGTTTACCATCCAAATCCATCGCGAATGTTAAAACATTTTGATTCTAATGAGAGAGATACGTGAGCCCAACGCCGCTTACTTTCACTTTCGCTTTAAATTATTTCGTTTTGGCTTGTTTATAGTTATTTTTTTATTCTTGTTCTGTTCTGAATATCATTACATTTAAAGGATAAATCATTGATCAAATAAAAATTTTGTGACATGGCTTAACATTACCGTGACTTTGCGCACAAATTGTCTATGCACGCGAGGTTATGCGCATGACTCAAACATTGGCAGACACAGCCGCAGTTGTAGGCAGGTATATTGATCATGAAATCAGAATTTTCTTGTCTTGAATTATTAATCATTTCATTCATTTATGTCACTTGTTTAAGATAATTAATATGTAAAAAAAAAAAAAAAAAAAAAAAAAAACTCGATTGGGGGCCCCCTGGTGGCGATGGGGCCCCAAGCAGCCGCTTAGTTCGCTTATGCCTCGGGCCGGCCCTGGACTACCTTAAAAGTATTGCTTATAAGTTAACAGACCCGTGCGTTAACATCTCCACAATAAACAGTGACAATTACTTCGTCTAGACCATTTACCGGTAAATAACAGTTGTGAATATATTGCGAATATATAATGAACTTGAACAGTTGTCAAAAACAAACGTTTGCTGATACTTTACCTCACAGAGTTATTCGGCTATCCAATGCTGAGCTTCCAGAGACGCTTAGACCGGCGAGATGCCTCCACAGAGCGGGAGATACGCGGCGTGATTGACAGCTTTGACACCAAATGGATATACGTGGAAATCAGATGACATGATTTCACAACTTTTCATTGGTCATTTAGATATGTAAAGCATTCTGTATATGGAAATGAACCTGGACATTCTATCCGTCGAAAAATCTCAAAATCGGCAAAATGGACATACGCGGTTTTCATCGGACAGCGACGATATATATATATATATATATATATAATTTTTATTATGATTTTGCATATCTTTCTTATTTGTCATGTAATAACTCAGGAAGGAAATAAGGTAGGAGGAAAATTCTTTTTTAGTGAAGTCCCCCTATGTTAGCTGCATCTGGATAAAAAAAAATTTTTTTTTTTTAGATAAAGCAATCAAAAATTACAGCATTTTGAAAAGAGAGAACCTTTTTGTACAGTCTTTGACTGTTAATTTTAATTGTAATAATATGCTGTAAAAAATGAAGTGGCATTTTCAATTATCTGAGAATGTTTCATGAGCTGTATGATGTTTTTGACACATTGCAGTACATTATTTTATAGATTATGAAAAAAAAGAAATTCTATTTATCAGCAAATAACTCAGCAATACTTGAGTTTTTTAAAGTGGATACATTCACTGTAAAGTTCAGACTCTAAGCTTTCAAATGACATCAACTTTGTGTTAATCAAGGCAAGATTTTTGAAAAATATGGTAATGAATATTTTCGCAGCTAGGTGGCGCCTGCTGGCGGTACACTTGGTTTTAGAGGGATTACTCAGCACTCGTTAGGAATTAATAAATGTAATTAGATGCATTAAAAAGCTGAGATCCTAAGCTTTAAAATGATATATAATTTGTGTTGTTCCATTCAGTGGTTGCTTAGTAATTAAAAAAATTCTTTCCAAATGGGAATAAATCAAATAAATAAATAAAAAAGCTATAGGCCGCCTAAAGCTATAGGCCGCCAAAGTGCATCTTTGCACTTTGTTGGTGCAAAGATGCAAGCATTGCACCAACAATCACTTCTCACATGTGTACTGTGAGAAGTGTAAGGTGCATATTTGCCTGAACAAAGACAGAAACTGCTATGCTTTCAAACTGTTAAAGGCATAATAGATTTTTTGTTTCTAAAATCAACACTGTTGTAAGCAAAATGTTCCCCAAAAGCCTGATGTATCAAATGTGATACAAAAAATATATCATAAACAAAATGAGTTGGCAAAAAATTTTTTTTTAGATTTTGATTCAAGGCTTAATAAACATCTAATTTCCAAAAATATATAATTTTCTGCCATTTTTTTAATGTGTCAGGCTTTAAAGGGTTAAATGTTTGTTGTGTTTATTGTTTGCATTTTTACGTACGTTTCTATTCGTAGCTCATATAATCTAGTTACACTTATTAAAATTCATTTATACTTTTCACTGTCTCTGTGTTTGAAAACCCACCATTCTAAAGTCAATGAAACAAAAGATCCAGCTACAAGCTCGATATTAGACTACATTCAGTAGTTTTAATTAATAAACTCATAAAGTTTACTGTTCGTGGCCAGAACCTAAACTTTATTGGAGTTTGTAAATACCCCCTTCTAGACTGTGATGATCTTACAGTTATTCGCTGGACGAATAACTGATGATTAGACCAGTTATAGAACAAGGTAATCTCGATAATTGATAAAATAAATGTACATGCGACTTATGAATTATGACCATGAGTTATGATTGTTAATATTTCCAAAATTCCCTATATCCTTGAGCTAATTCACATTTACCCAGAGTCGTATACGCTGCAAATTATTTCTACCGTTTGATTATTATCTCTTAATCTTCATCAGAGAAGTATATCACTAAACTCTTCACACGTCACATGATTGGCTGCTCACTGCAAACGTCACATGTTGATTTAGAAAGCCTGAGTGGACGGGACATTTTAAAGCCAGTGTCATCAAGTGTTAACATTTATTTTTTCCTTAGGCTTTTGATAATTCTTTTGTAAGACTGCTCTTGTGTAACTTCTTTTCGTTATGTTATGTGCACATCATGGACACACCTCAAAACAAGAACTAGGTCTAGACACACTCACATACTCACTCGCAAACGGGAACTCAAGTCATGTATAGGCTTATACATTTGAACATTTAACCGCTCCTTATTATATTTCTTAATGTGCTATATATAGGGTTGATCTTTGAGTACTATGATTGGATGGCCTGGACATCATGGATGATTCTGCTTTATCAAGTGTATAAATATGGCCTGTCTCTGTGTCTGCTTGATCATCTCCTGAGATCTCACGACGCTGCTGATACACATCTGATCTGCAGATAATCTACCTGAAGATTCATCAAACCCCAAGATCAAGCCTGACTGCATTTGCTTGGACTTAGTGAAGGTGCATCATAATACAGGCCAGAGGTTTACTATCTCAGACTGCAACCTGTGAGTATCAGTTCACACAAGCTCATTTAACATTTTTTTGTAGCATGTATTTCTGTTGCTTTTATATGCAAATAAATGTGCTTTTTTATTATTAATGCCATGAACCAGAACAATACAATGAGACATAATCACAAAACAAATACAAAATAATAAAGTAAAATAAAATAAGAACAGTGCCACAGTACAGACCACAGTGCTCTCTCTTAAGGTTAGTCTTTCAGCATCCCCTGATTTCAGCGCAACTCCTTCTTATTGGAAATTGAACAATTCACTTCTCCAGTTTAAAGATGTTAAAAAAAAATATTACATTATTGATTGAGCAGTATTGGAAGAGAGCTTTAGCGTTAGATTCATATTGTTGCCAGTGGGAGCTGTTGAAGTTTGAAATCTGTAAATATTTCAGAAAATTTGGTAGTAACTTAGCTAAATTTAAAAGAGCAGAAGAAAATAAAGTGGTGTCTAAAATTGCAATGCTTTCTTCCAAACCCCAAGAACAGCTTTCTGAATCTGATAAGCTTGAGTATGCTGCACAATGTAAATTAGATGAGCTGTACACTTATAGAGCACAGGGCGCCTATATAAGATCTAGACAAAAATGGATCGAGGAAGGAGAATGCAACACAGCATATGTTTTTAGATTAGAAAAGAGTCGTTTAAGAACCTCATTAATTGAAACTCTAAATATTGATGGGACAGTAACTAATAACCCTCAAGAAATTGCAAGCTACTGCGCTAATTTTTATAGTAATCTTTACCATCAAAATTTTTCTGAAGAGGCAACCTGTACTTTTCTTGAGTCTGTTAAAAACTGCAAGGTTATCTCAAGAAATGACAGAAACATCTGTGATAGTGAAATTACTTTATTAGAAGTCAATAACTCAATTATAGAACTGAAAAACAATAAATCACCCAGAACTGACGAGCTAAGTGCAGAGTTCTACAAACAATTTTCTGAAGAGTTATCCCCTTTTTTACTTAAGGTTTTTGAAGAAAGTATACAGAATGAGACTCTCCCCCCAACTCTCACTCAAGGATTAATTACTTTAATTCCAAAACCCAAGAAAGACTTACTTTTAATTGACAATTGGCGTCCTGTATCTCTGCTCAACAATGATTATAAAATTTTAGCTCTTATATTTGCTAAAAGATTAAAATCTGTATTGGATTCGGTAATAGATGAAACACAATCTGGTTTCATGACTAAAAGACATATTGTTAATAATTGTCATGATTCTGCCATCTAGTCCATGTCGTTCTTTAATTCTTGAGGCAGGATCATGACAGACCCATGTTTTGTGTGCAAGCACATGGCCTTTTGTTTGGGCCATGTGCTTGTGTTGTCTCGTTCTCTTGCCCTGCCCCCTTGTTATCCTCGTTTAGTCATCATTGCTTTACCCTTGTCACCTGTTTCCCTTATTAGTTTCTCCCTATTTAATCCCCTTGTGTTTGCTGTCCTGTGCTGGTTCATTGTTATTCATTGTGTGAGTATTCCGTGATACTTTACCTGAGTGAAAACCTTCTTGTGAGTATTTGTGAAGAACTCTGCCTTGTAAAGTCCTGGGGCCTGTTTCAGAAAGGAGGTTAAGTGAAAACTCTGAGTATGTTAACCCTGAAATGAGGGAAACTCTGAGTTTTCTGTTTCAGAATGGGAGGTATGTTAAACCTGAGAAAGCAGAGTAAGTCAAGCCCGTTTCTGAAAGAGAGGTAACTTATACTCAGAGTCAGTTACCATGGTAACTTACTCTGTGAACCTAACCTGGTCGGGAGCAGGTTTTCTTCGGTAAACCCAGAGTTTATTTCGGTCTCCTCCCCTTTTTTAAAGGGGAAGCGGTGTTTAAAACACCTCATTCATTCTTTCAGTAAATTTTTATTAATAAAATTAATATTTTATTAATAAATAAAATATTGCTATTTTTATTGCAGTTTTTTCTATTTTTTTTTAATAAGATGAAGTGTATATAACTCCTTAACTGGCGACTGAAAATACAGTAGTAGATTAGAGTTACATAATGTAGTTCTAAACAAATTCTACAGAATTAAACTGTGGCATTTACTGGAAATCACTGAAATGTGTTCATCTGTGCAACAGAAGTTGATGGACCGTCCTCCTGCTGTTCTTCCACACTCTGGGGGAGAGAGAGATAAGAATACCTTTATAACACTATTTAATTTCTGGTGTATTGAGTAGGCGACTTACAACTGCCTGGGGTTCTGTTGGGACAGGAGGCTCCAAAAGACAGATATTACCATCAGAATCTGTTAGGACCAACAAAAAACCCAACCTCAAAGTAAAATAAATGGAAATATCAAAAATAGCCTATCTAAAAAATAACACATAATAAACCTCTTACATTTTATGAAGGCCCTTGGATCTTTGGGAGTGACTGGCTCTGAAGTCCCTCCTGGAATTCCCTCAGCCAAAAATGCTGCTACACTGCTAGACACTGGATGCTATTTAGTTATTTAATATGTCAAATGTTTGTAAAGTCAGGTAGCCTACACCCATGATATGCTCAAGCCTTACCTGATTGAATTATGTTTCAGCTGCTGCCATGTTCTTTTAATGCCTGCAGGATTGCTCCACATGAAAATTAAAATTAGGTTGAATAACATAGGCCTACTGTTCTTCCAGTTTCACCTCTGATATTATAACAGTTGGGTAAGTTACTCTAAAATAGTTATCAATGTTATCTTCAGTGTAATTAGATCAATGTAATAATTACTATCTTTAGAAAGTATTGGTCTACTTATTACTAATTACTAAATCCCATATCAACCTCAACCACTTGAACAATACAAGGAGAGACAAGAAACTGCACTTTTAATGCTTTCAAATAAACAATATACAATTGCATGAACTATTCTTGAATTGACCAAAGTGTGTAGAGGGAGAAGGTTACATAAAAAATATACCTTTTAAAAATTTATGTTAAATCCACTATTGTTTTATACAGAATTGTACTCTAGTCTATGCAGTAGCCTATTTAATTTAATTTTATTTTAAATTACAGAAGAATTAAGAGTTATCCCTTTAATTAAATCACAATATTTAGATTGCTTGGTAATTAATTACACCCAACACTGTATAACAGTAATTCCTCTTTTTGTCTGGCGCTGTTGCCATGGTGACTCGTAATATCTGCGCTCCATTGATAATGGCTTTTTATAGTTGTGGTGCACGCGCTTAATTCAGAGTAGGTCAACTCAGAGTTGATTGAACTAACTCATTTCAGCTGTTCTGTAACCGAAAACTCAGAGTTTCCCATCTCAGGGTAAGTCAACTCAGAGTTCAAGTTTTAACTCAGAGTTGGTTGAACCTCCTTATTGAAACAGGCCCCTGATCTTGTTGCTGTTAGTTATTTGTCTAGTTAGCTGTCTAGTCTCAGTCTAGTGTAGTTTGTCTTTGTTTTTGCCCACCAGCCTTGTTTTGCCCCATCGTGGGTTTTGTTTTCCCATTTTTGTCTTAATAAAACCATGTTAATGTCTGCACACTGTCTGCGTTTGGGTTCTCTCCTGCTTCCACATAACAATATAAGATTGGTTCTTGATCTTTTAGATTATTCTGAATTGATACAGGAGGACAGCTTCATTCTTTTTTTAGAGTTCTATAAGGCGTTTGATTCTTTAGAGCACCAATTTATTAAGTCATTACATAGATTTGGTTTTGGAGATATGTTTTGCAAAGTAATCAAAACCCTTTACAATAATGGAAGCTGTTCTATTAAATTAAAGAATGGCACTTCCCCAAGGTTCAGTTTATCTAGAGGAGTCAGACAAGGGTGTCCCATTTCTCCTTATTTATTTTTACTTTGTGTGCAGCTACTCTCAACGTTTATCTGTGAGAGCGGTATTCAGGGTATCCGTATAGCAGATCGACAAGTTTTTATTAGCCAATTAGCGGATGACACCACCTTATTTTTAAGAGATGCTTCCCAAATCCCTATAGCAATTGATTGTATAAAACTGTTCTCTAAAGCTTCAGGACTTAATCTAAATTTAAGTAAATGTGAGTTAATGTCTATTAGAGATTGCACAGCACCCTCCTTTTATAATATTCCAGTTAAACCTGAAGTTACTTATTTAGGCATCGTGATCACTAAAAATCAAGATAACAGAAGTACCTTGAACTTTGACCCTGTTATAGTAAAAGCCCAAAGAAGATTTAATGCATGGTTGCAGACTTGACCTTGAGAGGCAGAGTACTGCTTGCTAAGGCTGAGGGTATCTCCAGGTTGACTTATCCTGCACTCTCTCTAAATGTGGACAACAAAATGTGTAGGTCAGTCGATAAAATCCTCTTCAATTTTATTTGGAAGAACAAAATACATTATATTAAGAAGTCGGTAATGAATACATATGATAATGGTGGTTAAAATTTTCTGGATTTCTCATATCTGAACAACACTTTCAAAATTAACTGGCTTAGACAGTTTTTATGTAGTCCAAATTCAATTTGGAACTTTATTCCTAATCACTCCTTTTTTTTCAAATTAGGTGGTCTCTCTTTCCTATTGGTCTGCAATTATAATATTGCTAGAGTCCCTTACAATTTATCTAAGTTCCATAATACTTGCATGTTCATTAATCTTTAAACACAACTTTTCCCCTCATCGATACTTCATTTGGAACAATCAAAATATTGTATATAAGAAGTCTTTGTTTTTTAGTAATTGGTTTGAGAAAAATAATTTGACTGTTTCCCAGTTACTCAATTCAGAAGGTTTTATTTTAAATTATGAAGAATTTTTATGTAAATTTAATTTCCCAGTAACTCCCAAGGAATTTTCCATTGTAATAGACGCAATCCCTAAAGGAGCTGTTATGCTTCTAAAGGACTCTGTTAGATCATCAAACACTTTTCCTATTTCTGTAGACCCATTTGAACTCCCAATAGGAAAATTGTGCTTTATGTCAAATCCTTTATCACGTAATAATAGAATTAGATCTCTCTTTCAAAAGGAGCTAGTAACAATTCCATATGTGACCTCGTATTGGAAGAATTTGTTTGATCATATTGATTGGAAAAAAGTATGGACTCTGCCTTTGAAATACATAATAACTAACAAGGTTAGAGAAGTTTCATTTAAATTATTACACAAAATTTACCCTGCTAAAGCTTTTTTGAAAAGGTTTAAATCAGATATAAACACAAGTTGCTCTTTTTGTGGTGCCCCTGATGAAACTGCTCATCATATCTTCTGGGATTGTCCTCACACACAGTTATTTTGTGTTGAATTTTCTAATTTTATTAAGTGCAATGTGCTTCCGGATTTCTCTTTGCTTTTTAAGGATGTACTGTTTGGTTTCTTTAATATATAAAAAGCTAAATTTAATGAGTATTTTATTATAAATCTATTATTGTTCCTCGCAAAATTTCACATTCACCGTTGTAAATTCACTCAGCAGAATCCCTTATTCATTGTTTTTAGAAGAGAGGTCCAACAATACATCCAAAGCATTTCGTCAGCTCTTAAAGCTCTTAAGACAATAAAATTGTTTCAACTTTTTAATTTATTTCATTAAAGCTTTCTGTTATGTTTTTTTATTTTATTTTTATGAGTATATGTACAGGCTATATGTATGTATGTATGTATGTATATATATATATATATATATATATATATATATATATATATATATATATATATATATATATATATATATATATATATGCTGCCTTGTTTTTTTTTTTATTCCGTTGTATGTAATTTGTACATTTTTGCTATGCAAGTTATATTTTTGAAACCTTGGCATTAATAAAAAAAGGAAAAAAAAAAAAGAAAAGAAAATTCAACTGCAGTAGCCATCGTTCAACCTGAAGAGGGCAGCACGCTTTTACACCATATATTGTAGAATTAAAGCACTTTATACTCAAATGTCAAAACAATCCTTTAATAGACATGTTTTTACTTATATGTTTAGAAATATGAAAACAATCACATATCCATAGCAATGTCAGAATAGGAATTCACGCATGTTTTATGTATAAAAACATGATATCAGAGTTTTAAATCAAACATTTTAAAAGAGATCAATACATCACAGTTGTTTAAACATAGCTAACTGTAAAATAGAAAAAGAAAAAGAAAAGAAGCAATGAGCATTAAACGTCAGCAAGTCGTTTCCCATCATGCTTTTGATCAGCACAGGCCGTGGAGAGAAACTGCGTATAATATATATTTTAATTTAATTTATAATATATTATATAATTCATTTTAAATTGGGATGGGAAATGATAGGCTACATATGTAAAAATGCTATTTATTATTATTTTTTTCATTGAGAGCGTATGGCAAGCCGTTTTAACTTTTATTAATTTCCGGGATATGAATTCTTGATATCAACAATTAAATTTTCACTAGTTAAAATTATAATTTTTGATATCAGGAATAATGTTTCTACTAGTAACAATGGCAATTTTTGACATCAGGAATTACATTTCAACTAGTAAAAATGTTCATTCTTGATATCAACAATTTAATTTTAACTAGTAAAAACTATAATTCTTGATATTAACAATTGAATTTCAACTAGTAAAAACTATAATTCTTGATATTAACAATTTATATCCTGGGAATGGCAATAGGCAAGCCGTTTTGACTTTTAATCATTCGCAGGATTTGAATTCTTGATATCAACTACATTATCGCTAGTTAAAATGATAGTTATTGATATCAGGAATTAGATTTCTACTAGTAACAATGGCAATTTTTGATATCAGGAATTACATTTCCACTAGTAACAATGCTAATTCTTGATATCAGAATTTACATTTTCACTAGTTAAAATGATAATTCTTGATATCAACAATTGAATTTCAACTAGTAAAAACTATAATTGTTGATATCTGTAATTGTATTTTCACTAGTGAAATGTCACCATAGGCTGCCATTCAAAATCAATTGTTGATATCAAGAATTGATTTCTTACTAGTTAAAATTCCAGTTTCACATATCAGAAATACAATTCTTACTAGTAAAAACCTTTATTTTTGATATCAAGAATTCAATTGTCACTAGTTGAAATGTCTATTCTTGATATCAACAATTGAATTGCTACTAGTAACAATGTTCATTTTTGATATCAATAATTCCATTTTCACTAGTGACAATGTTAATTTCTGATATCATGAATGTGATTGTTACTAGTAAGAAAGCCATTTTAGAGATCTAAAATTATATTGATATCAGAAATACATTTTCAGATATCAAAAATTAACATTGTTACTAGTAGCAATTCAATTGTTGATATCAAGAATAGACCTTTCAACTAGTGACAATTGAGTTCTTGATATCAGGAATTTGCATTTTTACTAGTAACAATGTAATTCTTGATATCAACAATTGATTTTGAATAGCCTATGGTGACATTTCACTAGTGAAAATATAATTCTTGATATCAACAATTACATTTTTGATATCAAGAATTAAATTGTTGATATCAACAATTACATTTTTGATATCAAGAATTATATTGTTGATATCAAGAATTTAATTGTTGATATCAAGAATTGAATTGTTGATATCAAGAATTAAATTGTTGATATCAAGAATTGAATTGTTGATATCAAGAATTAAATTGTTGATATCAAGAATTATATTGTTGATATCAAGTATTCAATTGTTGATATCGAGTATTCAATTGTTGATATCAAAAATTAAATTGTTGATATCAACAATTCATATCCTGGAAATGAATAAAAGTTAAAACGGCTTGCCATAATAGCGTGTATAGTTGCAACATTTACCAGCATAAAAATACATTACTGTCCTAACGCAGTATCAAGAAAAGCATGCTGGGAACTATTCACTGAGTTATGCCAACAAAAATGATTAATGTAGTCACATTTTACAAATTTAAGTGATTTGTGACAAAATATTCTCATTTTAGTGTGATGCTCATTTAAACAAATTGATAAAGCAGCAAAAATCTTAGTTGATGCATGACCAGTAAGAATCCAGCTTGCCAGTTTGAAGAATGCAGAACTGTTCCAGATCTTGCACTGCTTTTAGTTTTTATTGATTGATTCAGTGGTCTAATTTATTAATCTGTGAAGCAGGTTTATCTAGAGAGGAAGTCCGACTGTGAGGTTCATCATAGAAGAAGCTCTTCACCTACAAACTAAACACACATGAAACAAATGTCCACTGTCATGCAAAACTGTTTGTCCAAACCAGATCAAACCACATTTCTGAAGAAAACTGACCGCAGCAGTTTCAGTTTGAGCTGCAAGAGTCAGACCGAGACTGACAATGAGAGATGGTCACACGGTCTTAACTGTTTCGTTTTTTTGTTTTCATATACACAATAAATGATTATTCAGTTGAATTATAAAACCATTTTGAAGTTCTTAATCCAAGAGATACACACAACGTTCGTTTAATTGTTTCACTACCTTAACAATGTTAAATGATAAAATAAAATAAAAAATGTCTCATTATTAAAACTGCTAGGCCATGTTTCACAGACAGGGTTTAGATAAAGCCAGGATGAGGCCTTAGTTCAATTAGGACATTGAAGTAGATTTTATAAACATGCCTTAGAAAAACATCACTGGTTTGCATCTCGAGACAAAACAATGGCACTGATATATAACAGCTCAAACATACATTTTAGTCTGGGACTAGACTTAAGCCTTGACTGTGAAACCAGGGATTAAAGTCGTAATTAGAGCTAGAAATAAACTTTTTCTTATTGTAACTAGAGGCTGTATAACATGCGTTCAGGTTTTGTGTGAACTAGGGGGGTCAGTATCGTTGTGGGAGGATTCACACAGAGTGTGAAGAAAATGTTTCACATGTTTGTTTTGTTTTGTGGGTGCCGTCTGACTGGTAAGTTATAAAAGCATTTTTATGACTTAATATTTCAGAACAGCTGTTTGCCCGAGAATTTTAAAATTGTGATTTACAGGCCTTAAAAATCTATTAAACTGTTAAGTCAGGGGAAATAATGGAAATTACTATACTGAATGATACTGATTTCCAAAACTTTTTCTGGGTTAAATATATGAATTTCAATGATTGTTACTGAACATATAAAATATACAGTATAGTATACAAACTAAAACTATGACCATGTGCAACTACATCCAGATGATTCACAATGGTTACAAACTTTGCTATTAATAAATTACTTAATTGTTCATGTCATCATAACAAGTGAAGACACTGCACCATAACAGAACAAGGTTTTTATTTCTGAACTTCTCGTACATTCTTACAATGCAAACGTCCGAAGAATGTAAATGGTTATTTATTTAAAGTCAGGAACTGTTCCAGCTTAAAGGTAAGCGAGCAACATAAGCCTTCTGCAAATGTCAAAGTGCTCTTTCTGAAAGTTATACGCTTAACTTATTTCACCCTGTAAGGGTTATGTAATTATGTGTCAGATAATATTGCTTTTTTTTTAAAGTTGATGTCAGTCATTCACGGGCTAAATATCGCTTGCTGTGAATGGACATAAATCCATGAAATATTAGTTCCAATCATATTGTTCCTCTTAGCAAAATCATGCATGATATAGTTTCTGTTAATAATCCCATGTTTAATATTTCCTAAATTATTACATACAGAAATTTTGTTATGTTACATCTGTCGGCAGTGTGCATCTCACTTATCCAGGGCAAATTAACCAAACATTACAGACATGAAAGTAATCTTGCCCGAACAAGTTTTAACTTTACACTTACCTTTGACTAGGCGTAAGATTTAGTCTCAGATGTGTGATACTCCTAGATGGTGCAACAGGTATTAGTTCTATACAGAACTTTAGGTGTATTTTATGTCCAGACTAGTCTTATTTTGGGTGTACCATTAGTTGGTGCAACCGACCTCTGGTTTGTAAACCATCAGAAGAAGCATTAATCTGATCCTGTTCATGTTCTTCAGGAGTGTTTGCTGCTGATACAAATGAAATACAGTCAGTGTCAGTGATGGAGGGAGATTCAGTCACTCTAAACTCTGATCTTACTGAAATGATGGATGATGATCTGATTCTGTGGAGGTTTGAAGATGAAAACACTTTAATAGCTGAAGTCAATGTACTGGACGACAGCATCACTGTATATGATGATGATCCTGATGGGAGATTCAGAGACAGACTGAAGCTGGACGATCAAACTGGATCTCTGATCATCACAAACACCACAACTGAACATACTGGAGTTTATAAACTATATGGAGTGTTTCACAACTGAAACACTGAGTCTTTAATCTGCTCCATTCAGCGCCTCACTGTAACAGATTTTTGCTGTTCTGGTGGACATAATTTTTGGGGGCAATCAAAATTATGCCAAAAATACATTTGATTGAGCTTAACTTGTAGTGAACTCTGGATATTTCTTTAAATATTTACATACTGAAATGTTTAATCATTTTACAGCGAATCACAGAAAGACTCGCTGATTGTCAACAGACTAGACCGAAAATAAGATTGTTTAGATTTACCCACATCTCTCTTTTTATTCTGTCATCTTTCTCAGATCATCTGCCTGTTCCTGTCATCATCAGAGACTCTTCAAATTGCTCTTCATCATCATCAAACTGTTCACTGCTGTGTTCAGTGTTGAATGTGTGTGATGCGACTCTCTCCTGGTACGCAGGAATCAGTGTATTGTCCAGCATCAGTGTGTGTGATCTCAGCATCAGTCTCTCTCTACCTCTGGAGGTGGAATATCAGGATAAAAACACCTACAGCTGTGTGCTGAACAATCCCATCAGCAACCAGACCACACATCTGGACATCAACACACTCAACAGTTCATGACAGAAAGAGTTGATTCTTCAGAAGGCCACGCCCCCTGTTGTGATTCTGTTGAAGCTGTGCTCCGATTGGTCGTCACTGGGCTGATGGGCGTGGCTGCTGCGATATGCTCTTCTGATTGATGACGTCAGATCGATAAGAGGTTAAACTGAGAAAACACTTTAAGATATATCATAGGATTTATCCATTTGGAGAGCTTTAAAGTCAACATTTCTGTCAACATACCTATGAATTTAGGAAAATTTTGCATCTGTTTTATCACTGTATATTTGGAAAGATTTAGAAATGTATTTTAATTGAAAACTGTGAAGAGTACGTCCGCCGGAGAAATGGGCTCTTTGCAAATAGTTTTCACATATTTAAAATTACTTTTAAAGTATAGGCTACATAAACCTGCACACATGAAATGACTGATATTTCAGTTCAACTAAAAAAATGAATAATCATGTTATGGTCAGTTTACTTCTGTTGAAAATTATGCCATGTTTATAAAGGAAGTTGAGGCCTACAGGAGCTTAAAATGCCAATGTTAACATTGACATCAACATGAAATGACAAAGTTTTGCCCAAAGTGTCTAATGTTTATTATATTAATGTTTAATTTTTAATATCAGTTCTTGCTTTCCCTGGAATTTGAACACATGACCTTGCCATTACTAGTGTCACAGTTTTTCATATTTTTGCAAAACAATTTGAGGAGTTTGACATAAGACCGTATTTTAGCTCTGACACCGAAATTACTTAAATATAAATATGTAAATAGAAAATATGTAAATACAATGGACCCAAAAGTGTTGTGCAGTGACGACTACGACAGCAATGCTTCAAAATATTGTGGTGTCAGGAAAGAAGAGAAGGAGGTTGTGGAAGAGGAAGTTTTGATTAATCTGACTCGTGCAAGACATGCTTCTTTTCCATGAGCCAGTACTGATGATCCTTGAGCAGGTTAATGCTCACCTCAATTTACTAATCTACATTTATCTTTAAAATACCACCGACTGATAACAACATCTGTGAACCAATGTTATTAAAGTTAAAAAAGTTAATGCATATCTATCTTAAAAATGGTGCTGTTGAGATGCAAGACAATATGAGTCAGTACGAGTTTAAGGGTTGTAGAGAAGTTTAATTGAGGATTACAGACAGGTGAAAAAAAACATCTTTGTCTTTTTTCCCTCATCTGTTTTTGCTCTTTCACTACTCCCATTAAAAAGTTTTTTTTAATGCTCAAAAAGTGTTAACAGAGTGATTCAAAATTCAGTAGACGAGCTGAATCTTGCACATGAAAAGCACAATTGCACACAGAGACATGCATGAAGATGTGCAGAATACAATTAAGTTGTACAAATAATGTTAAGTTATTTTAAACATTATGCTCATTTAAGGTTAATGATGAGAGACAGTGGAGATAT
Source organism: Abramis brama (assembly GCA_022829085.1). Taxonomy (NCBI): domain Eukaryota; kingdom Metazoa; phylum Chordata; class Actinopteri; order Cypriniformes; family Leuciscidae; genus Abramis; species Abramis brama. The sequence continues at coordinate 32,569,987 of CM040773.1, read as the reverse complement.
TCACATTCATATCAGAGTCTCATAAAGACATGATGGCTTAAGTTTATTTTAACTTAAGGTGATCTTGTATGTTGTTCTTCAAAAGGAAAAATTCAGATTTTGCTAAACTATAATTAAGTGCATGTATACATCTATTGTGTTCATGTCCACAGCTGTGCTTCATTATAGACTTTTCTCTCAAACTGTGTTTGTCATGTTTACAGCACATGTGAAGAACTGGTTAATAACCACTGCATGTTAAACTCTAACAGGACAGGTATGTATTTTAAGTTTTTTTTTTTCTCTCTTGTTTGCACGTGAAAAACAAAGAAAGTCAGAAAATGAGAAGTGAACAAATGATTAGACAATTATTATGAAGTTCTGTGAGGCACTATTCAGCCTGTATTTCATTAATCTTCTATATAATCTACAGGCACGCCACCTGCACAACTCAACAATATTCTACGATTTTGCATGATCCCAACTGAATATTTACAGTCTGGGTGTTTCGACCAACTTTGTATATTACATATGATCACATCAAATGCATTATGGCTCAACATGTTACCAGTTCCTCCGTTACAAACTGCTACAAAATCAGCTTGAGTTGCTCTTACAAAGGTGTGGACAAGTTTGCAGGTATTTCCCTCCCCAGTGATGTGTTTGGTTATGATTTCGGTGGTACACCTTTCCGCATTCATAGTAGCACCCATGATATGACTATCAATGGCACTGCCATGAGTGGAGAACGACACACACAAGACCAGCAGCAGAATCACAGCAGACTGATGAATCTCCATGACCTGCGGAACAATACACACATCACAACACCTTTACTGACATTTGACTTTCTAAAGCAGTTTGTTTTTGATTAGTGAAGAAACTAACGATGAGACCCTTCCTTTATTTTTATTTGCACATTTCTTAATTAATTTACGTCGACCCAGCTGTGAATGTTTTTGTACATGGATGGATCCAGTCCCTTTTTTTTTTCTGTATTTGTGTAAAATTGTTTTTAGCTGTATTTTGCTTCCATCTGAATAAACACAAATGTCTTGTATATCTTATAATTGCTGATTAAAGTTCTAAAGTTCTTTGAAAATGAATGATAGGGCACCTTTTACCAAAATTTTCCACTCTCCACATACAAAAAAAAAAAAAAACAGCAGCAGCGAACATGTTACAAAAATGTTAAATGAGCTCATGTGACCTGATACTCACAGGTTGCAGCCTATAGTCTGGGATAGTAAACTCCTGGCTTGTATTACGATGCACCTTCACAAAGTCCAAGCGATTGCAGTCGGGCTTGATCCTGGTATCACGACACTGGCTTTAAAATGTCCCGGTCCACTCAGGCTTTGATCCTCAGGCTTTAAATTCTTGAGCACTTGCAAATCAGAATGTGACGTTTGCAGTGAGCAGCCAATCGTGTGATGCGTGAAGAGTTGCATTTGCATTGATTAAGAGATAATAACCAAACGGTAGAAATAATTTAAACAACCTTTATCAGGAACAGGCAACACTATTGCGGCAGTGAAAGATTCAGAGAACTGCTGGGGGGAAAAAAAGTGTCAAAGTGAATTAATATTGGCCCATAACAAGGGTAAAAGAGAACAAATTAGATTAATTAAAACTATATATCATAAACTATGACTCTCGCATATATAAACATCCGTGACAGCCAGGGTTTTTTGGCTATCTCTAAAACTGTTTTGACTGTGAAGTGCTAGTCTTATAGTTTGGAGATACAGTACCAGAGATACTAGAGGAGTTGAATTTGATTATGTCACTTTACTTACGGCTAATATGTCCAATATCTTGATACCACATCCAGAACATAATCTTCCCTGGAGCAAGTTTAGTGTGTAGTCGTGTAAGAAAAAATGATGTGGACGTCGAAGATCTCAAAAATGAAGTTATTACAGCATATCAGTGGCAAGGTACGCGAAGCACCTTGGGTTCAGCGGCATCAGAATGAAGCCAGAACAACCAAATCTTAAACCTTTTATCCTGTTACAGTTTAATAACACTCTTAATTTACTCTAAATGTAAATGAAGTTGCTCTTGTTGTAACAGCTGTGGTCTGTATGTTAATAAAGTTGAGAAACCTCATTGCCTGAGATGTTTTTGTGTCCCACACCCAGTCCCATTCTACAACTGATGATCATTTGCCCAAGATCTGATCATCCAAATGCTGCAGAAACAATATAACTGTTGACTTTCTTCTTCTCTATGACAATTAAGCCATTTTGGGGATGAGCTCATTCTAAAATATACTTTGGAGTGGAAGTTGGATCGGAGCAGGCTATAATTCCTTACAGTAGTCTAAGACTATATACCTTTATAGAGCAGAATATCCAAGGTTGGCTCAATCTAAGCCGTATAATCACTAAATCCTGCTTTTTAATGCAGACCCGTGTTTTCTAAAAATAATTTGGCTTGTTTCATTATTCATGAATTTCTGTAATGACATGATCTCTTTTAGTCTTTTTATGGCACTATTCTCTATTGGAAAATTACAATATATATTGAGTATTGTTTGAGTTTGGTAGTCTTGCTATTCAAGATAATTTGTTATGTTTGTATTTTCTAATATATTATGACTTCACCTCACAACATAAAACATTGTACAGTTAATAATAATAATAATTCATTACATTTATATAGAAATTGCATTAAAAAGAAAGCAATATAGTCTGCTTACTTAGTTCTGTTTAATCTAATGGTAACAAACAATTTACAATAAGGTTTCTTTTGTTAACATGAACTAAGAATCAACAATGCTTCTACAGCATTTATTCATCTTAGTTAAAGGTGGGATCAGTAGTTTTTGAAATATGCTGCTTGGATGTCAGTCCGACACAACAACAAACGTGTAGCCAATCAGAATTAGGGGGCATATGACGGTGGAGGAGAGAGCACGAGCAAGAGGGAGATTTGAACTGAACAAAGACTGCAGAAATACAGCAGAGATGAGACTCAAAACAAAAGAGAAAAGCTCTGAAGAAATCACTGAAAAATAAAGGGTTATGTCTGGGCAAGAGCTTTATAGGACCCGTGTTAATATTAGAAAAGCTGTCCAGCGCTAGAGAGAGCTAGAAGGAGAGAGAGCACTGAATGCCTGAAAACAGGCCTTCGTTGGATGTTGCTTTGATTCGCTCCACACGTGAGTAACACTGAGGAACACTGGGATTGAGTGTCATTGTGTGCCTGGAGCTGCTGTGCGGTTGGTAACTAACAACCAACTCTTGTTTGTAATTACTATTGTGTAGACTACTGTACGTTCATTTTTTCGTGCTCCCTTGTCATACGCTCGTCATTTGCACTTTATTTTTCGTGAAGCACTGTTCTGTTGCGCTTATGCTATGATAAACACACATCCTCTCTTGGATTGCGTACGCGTAATGGAGGCCAGCTAGTGAGAGTCGCGCAGACGACTGTTGGGGAATGCGGTGTTTAGCGTCATTGTTAGTTCACTCGACTCGCATGCAGGAGGATTTATGTGTTTAAGATTGACTCGGAGCAGGGCGGTTAGGATTGGAGTGTAAGTTTCGGAGGCGGAGCAATGAAGAAGGGGTGTGTTTGTTTGATTTCAATTATAATCATTGGCCAACAGCACATTTCAAAAACGACTGATCCCACCTTTAATGTTCATTTTTACATTTACTAATACATTATCAAAATCAAATGTTGTATTTGTTAACATTAGTTAATGCACTGTGAAATAAAAGCTTTATCGTAAAGTTCTGCCTGGGAGACTCAATGTTACGTCACTCATTTCTTTCTGGTCTATCCAATCTCTATTTAATTGGAGTATAAAATATCGTTACTAAAGGCCCATTCACATCAAGGACGATAACTATAAAGATAACTAAAAATCGTTCTCCATATTAAAGAATAGAAGAGTTCACACCACAACTATAACAATAAAGATATGAGCAATGATATTGTTGGCATCCCTTTCAGAATTATTTTTTTCCAGCTGTCGAACGCTAAAACACTCACTGACAACCAATCAGAATCCCCTCGAATTTAAACAAAGGTCTCTCGCGCATTTAACATGGCAGACGACTTTGTGGAGAAGTTAAAGCAGAACTCAGCAACTCTAGCGAACTCTAGTCACTTTTTCGCTGATTTTCCCTATTGTTGTCGCATGTTTTCCCCACGAGCTCCCCCTACAGCTTTGGGGCGTATTTCTCACAACACTGTCGTAAAAAACTCACTTGCGGCGGCCTCCTCCCCCTCTCTACCGCTGCTCATGTGCGTTTGTTATGATCGGAGCAAGCCAACTGTATCGTGTAGAGCTATGTCTACCGAGGTGGGTAATACCATATCATATAATAAAGGCTAGATGTCTTACGGCGGAGTCACTTCCGGCATCACCGGCGGCCATCTTGCCACAGGGAAGCTGTGAATTAAGGTGAGTGATCAGCACGCACACAAATCCTCTTATCTCGCTGAAATCTTAACGGATTTACAAACGGGTTGGTTTCTTAAAAACGTTATTAACGTGGCTATAATTCTTTCATATGGAAGTCCATTGTTATAATTATCCATATGTATGCAGTGTCATAACTACATCTCTGACGTTTATAATAAACCAAACCGTTTGAAAATCGGTAGAAAATTGAGCAAGTTATGGTTATTTAAAAGTACATGCACCATTAAAACACAATGTTACGAGTGAGCGAGCTGACTGTGGTAAGATGGCCGCCGTGTGCGGACGTCAACCTCCTTTGGCCAGCAGCGCGGACGAGACATCTAGCCTTTATTATATTATATCTATGGGTAATACATCATACATGCGTGTGTGTTTATGTCGAATTGCCGTAAAGCAATTCGTGTTTCGCGCTCGTTCTCGTTTTTCACGAGACTTCCAATTTCTATCTTGCCGTCCCGGTAGTCCCCAAGTTGCAAGGTTGGTTTTCCGCCTGAGAATGCTGAGGGGAGTGGGGAAAGTCACCAATATCACCAGAACAGGTTGTTTAACCATCCAAATGATTTCTAGACAGTTTTATTAAGTTAAAAAAGTTACCAAGTTCTGATTTGATTGCCGAGGTACAGAAAAATCCCCACCTGTTTGACAAGTCAGGCCCCTTTTCAAGAAAATGGATATGGAAAACAATCGTTCCCTCCAAATAAACAGTGAGAAAGAAGTATTACCTCAGGTATCCAGCACTCGTTTTGAAAACATTGGCTGTGTCCAAATTCAGGGGTCTGTATCCTCCTTAGGATCCTTCCTACCCGGTTGAAGGAGGAGGGGTCCTCCGACGACCGCAAAACCCGGAAGCCGGTGTTTGTGAATTTGGACAGCCTACCCTTCTTTCACATATTTTCAGAGGAGAAAGGCCGCGAAATTTAAAAATACTACTGTTACTGTGTCACGAAATGTAGTTTTAAGAGTTTTTCAGTCGACAATGTAGTTGTTTAAAGCTCAAATCTGTGGTTTATTTATAAAGAGAGCGCCATTTTAAAAATGTTATCTAACGGTTTCGGAGTTGTGAGATCCAGGGATCACAGGGCGCTCAGCGCTTATGTACCCCGCCGAGAACAGCATTGCCTCGGCTTGTGCTTCTGACGTTCTGACGTTCGCCGCTGTCAGTCTAGTGAGAATAATTCGTATTGTGTTTATCTAACGGGCGATCTTTGGTTTTATTAATCTAAAATTTGTTCCTTGGCAGATTGTTGTGGATGAGGGCAAAGTGAAGTTTCATAACTTTTATATAATTTAGGCTTATTTAACTTTAACGGTGTAGCCTGCTGTATGTTTGACTGAATTGTTTACTTTATTTCTTGACTTGTATAGCTTCTTATACCTTTTAAAAACTGAAATTTAACAAAAAGAGACAGGGTTGCTTCATTTTATTTTATATAGCCTATGTAATAATATGTTAAATGTATAAATTTACATGATTTATTATTATTGTTATTATAATAATATACCACTTGCGATTATCAATCTATTATAGTTATGCTTTTAAATTATTTTACTATTCATAGTAACTATTTAACTTATTATTTTTTGTCTATATTCTGTAATTGATATTTCATATTCTATTGCTATTATTATAGTATTATACATAAACTATATGCTATTATCAATATATTATTATTATTATTATATTAGTACTTATGATATTATATAATTATACTTTTCATTACTATTTTATTTGCTGTATACTGTTTGTTTATTTTATTGACTAAACTATTTACTATTAGCCTACCTCTCACTTTATCTTATATTTACTATTTGCATTGCACTGTAGTTGTACCATATCATATGTATTACCATAAAGGATCCATCAGTTATCTTTGTTATTGCTAAAATCTGGTCAATGACAGAATATGCTTTTCCCACAATAAGAAAACTTTATTTAATTTAATGTGAAAATTAAATTTTATCTCAGTATGGGGGTGTTCACAATTCTTATCCAAGAATGAAAAGCCAAATACATGACAAGCCTGAGCTTTGGCCATTCCTTATTAAAAAAAAATAAAATAAAACATTTCAACCACTGAAAAAAATATTTTTTTTTGAAAAGCCAGTTATTAAAAAACTTACATCGAAAAGCATAACTTACTCCTCTCCCACTCCGCTACCGCTCGCTTCGTCCGCCATTACGCTCTGCCGAAAAGAATTATGGGATAGGTAGGACAGGAAAGGATCCACCACACCCATCCTTCCAATTCGGGGAAAAGGAGGACGTATTTGTGGGCCGCATTTGAAGGATCCTACGAATTTGGACAGCCTTCGTCGCGGCGCTGTGACGTAACATCCTTCAAATGAGCACTCCGAAGGATGTAGACCCTGAATTTGGACACAGCCATTGTCTTGCTTCCTTAGAAGTTGCGGTGAAAACGAACACGTGTTGTTATTATTTCACTAAATTGACTATGTTATTATATCGATTACACTAGCTTCACACAAAACATAGCATGCTGAGGAGGACATCTGCTGGTTAAAGCAGTGTAATTGTTACCGGTTTCAAATATATAGTAACGGCAGTAACAAAAAGATTATTTTTGTTTTACAGGGGTTCACTACTTTCACCTCTTGATGTCAGCCTGGAAAACAGAATCAGTTGATTAGTGAGAGAAAGAGTGAACCGCCATCTTCAGATCCAAATCTCAATATCTTTATTTACAATTGTATCAAATCAGGGTATTAAACAGTAACATTCCCTTAATGTAACCATGTTTCAGTTTGTTAATGTCAATTTAAACATGTCAATAAAGTTTTCTTCATATTCCTCTTTAAAACTCACATTCACAAAATACTGTCTTTGCAAAAATAAACATCACTCACTTTAAAGTGCAATAATAAGTGCAATAATTTCACAAGGATAAATCATGCTTGTAGCTATATAGTTATATATATATTTATTGTTTGTTTTCTATTAAAATTCAGAAATGCATCATCTCACTAATGCAATTACGTGAATTAAACACTCTCTGGCTGTAAATGAATATGTAAATGACTTCAGAGTCACAACATGAATAATACACATAGGGAAAACTGTTCAACTCATTGTTAAACACAGATCAGACAGCTAACTGCTTCTGTAACTTCAGTATTAACTCTCTTTTAAGTTTTAAACAACATATCTCTCTTCTATTAACATTTACAGGATATTTATAACATGTCAGGATACCCAAAAACTCGAAATAAAGCCTTACTAGAAAGTGAGGACACTAATACACCGTCTTCCACATTCAGAGTCTCAGTACACTCGCGTGTAACAGCCGCGAGCGCCATTGTTTACACAAGCTTTCTCCCGCGATTATAAACGTGGCTCTCTCACTCGGCTTTACACATCAAAAATTCAATAACAACCTCATCACAGTTATAATGCATCTCTTACACTTTAGGAGGAAACAGTCCTTATTGTTTTTATTTTATTTACGGAGTACGAACCTGGAAAACAGAATCAGTTGATTAGTGAGAGAAAGAGCGAACCGCCATCAAAAAGGAAGCGTCTGTCACTTTAGGCGGCGCGGTGCAACAATACTCGCACTTTGGTTCCGGTTTCTTTGGTTCCCCCCTAATTCATATACATAGTTCCCACATGACGTCACAACATACGGGCATTTGCCGACCCGGCGCCATTTCTGAGGGCAGAACACAACATTCTTACAATGCAGAACATGAGAAGAAGCAGCTGAAACGGAAATTTTGTGATTAAAAAGTAAAAATGGTCATCTCCTGCTGGGTCAATGGATGTTCCAATCGTGCCGGAGGTTCAGTTAAATTTAGTTTTTTAGCATTTGCCGACCCGGCGCCATTTCTGTGGGCAGAACAATAGTAGAAGAAGCTGAAGCGAGTTAATTTCGTGATAAAAAGTGAAAATGGTGATCTCCTGCTGGGTGAATGGATGTTTAAATCGTGTCGGAGGTTCTGTTAAATTTGGATTTTACAGTATATCCGTCATTAGACTTCATGAATGTGAGAAGACTAAGCTTTTGTCAGAACAACGACGGAGGTTATGGCTGGCGAGGATAAACAGGAAAGAAACTCCCTCAAAACACGCAAGAATTTGTTGTTTTTTATTGCGAGTGTACACAAATATAAGTTAACACTTTGCAGTTTGAATTATGTCCTGTATGAACAAAATGACGAGATATTAAAAACATACAAAAACAACATTGTTTCCACTGTTCGATCGCGCCCGTGACTCTCTCACTCTCTCACACACACATTCCAGCACGGCAATCTCAGATTATGTCCCTAAAGAACCCGCGTATAAAGTAGTTCCGCATTACATTAATTAATTTGCACGAGAGTTTTATTTATTTTCATACCGTGTATATTCATATTCATGCACATATTTCCAGGCTCGGAATTGCTCACATGTATTAAAACTCCTAGCCAATACCAGATAATGGCACACATGATAATACTGTATCTGAGGCAAAGCTGCATAATCAGTGCTCAGTGCTTCCTTTGTTAGCGCATACGGATCCACACCATTTATGAATGAAATGTTCGCATTGTACCTCTCTCTGTCTTGTGTTAATAGAGTCTCTTTATAATCTCTGTCACTTTGTCTCTTCATGATTTTCGTAACATTATAAATGGAAAGAAATATTCGAAATTTGCTTGTAAAACTCATAGACAGTATGGTAAAACATTGTAAACACAGCAGCTTTTGCCCTCAAAGATGGCGTCTCCGGGGAGGTCACGTGACATTAATTGGCCTGTGGGAACTATGTATTGTTCAACAGTGTTGGGGCTAGTTACTCAAAAAAGTAATATATTACATATTACATATTACTCTCAAAAATAGTAATGCCTTACTTTACTTTATTACTCCCTGGAGAAAGTAACTAGTTATATTACTAGTTATATTACTAGTTACATTTTTTTTTCTTAATTACTCTATAATTGCCTGAGATGCATCAGATGGAGGGATAACATACAAAGGAGGAGTGTTCTTTAGGGTCTTTATTACGCCAACAACAGACTGGCACTGTCTAGCACAAATAACTACAAACAACTGTACTTGTACTTGCCGTTGTTGACGCTTCTATTTTTCCCCATCTGTCCCAATAATATCTGTCTGCAGAGCCACAGTTTCACCCCAGCAGTTTTACCCGCGCATGCGCAGTTTCAGGTTGTAATTCAAGCCCTATAAATAGTCATTTATATGCAGAATTGTCTATAAAACACAACCGGTCTTCCGACCTTTTACTATATGCGCGAGGGAGAGAGAGCAATACAGCGCTCGTGTTGTTTGAAGACGGTGAGAGTGAACGGGCTGAGCCTGCGCGCGCGCGCGTCCGGGCCGCTATATATTTTTTTCCCAGTATGGTAGGGGAAGACTCATGAATATTCATTAGGGAAGTCATCCCTGATTGGCCTTAACTGCCGCGTGTCGACCAATCGGTGATGGTAAATGATACCTCGTGCCAAACCCATACCAATCACTGTTGCATTCACGCCGTCCTCCCCTTCCCTTCTGTTTTCTGTGTTGTGTGGCTTGTGTGTGATGAAGGTGCTACTGGCAAATGTAACGCAAGTAACTAGCTCGGGAAAACTGTAATAATATTACTATTTTCAGACGAGTAATGCCTTACACTACCAGTTACTGAAAAAAGTAATATTATTACAGTAACGTAATAATACTTTGTAACAGTACTTTGTAACGCGTTACACCCAACACTGTTGTTCAATACAATAAAAGTTGCGATTCTAATGAATGCTTTCAGATATTATAATGACATATATATCATATAAAATATTAATTGTGTTACCACATAAAGGTGTATCACACACTCCCCAACAAATGAAAGTGGCTCCTGACACAAGATATTCTGAACAATTTCACTCTGAACATTCACACATTTTTTTTTCAACACAAAATATTTCAAATATTTCAACTCTTAATTAATGTATCCTATCTGTCTAATAAGGTGTGTGCTAGATATCATTGGAGTATAGAATGTATGCATGTATGTAATTGTCTTTCATGGCTTCTCATCCACAGTGAGCTGGGTACACTACAGGTAGGTACGGATATGGTGGCATGGACAGGGGTTGGAAGTGGTGGAGGTATGGTCTACTGAGACACTGGTAAGTACGCTGTACTTGCTGGATTTCGCTCACAGTGGGCTGTGGGTGATAAGCGGGTTGACCCAGGGATGGGTAAGTAAACACACATTTCGGCCGTCTCTCTCTCATAGACTGTCTCAGTGGGACCTGATGTTCAGGCTGTGGTGTGGGGACGTTCTCTTGATGGACAGCATACAGTTCCTCTTGAACAGTTCCAGGTTGCTGTTGCTCCACACCCGGTTCATCCTCACTGGATGTCTCCTGTCCCTCGTCTCTAACACTCTCCCTGTCCTGTTCAGGTTCTGCATAACTCATTTCTCCCAGGTGTGTCTCACTCTGGTCGGATCTGTTTTGGCAGTCAGGATTCACTCGGGCACAGGTAAGTAACTCCCAGCTCTTAGCTTTTCCATCGGCATTCGCAACCAGTAACGAGGCACACTTTCCTCTTCCTCAGGGTCACTTAATTCTGGGTCCTGTGTCTCGTGTATGGGTTTTGGGATGTCTGAAGCTCTCTTCTTTCGCTTTTGTGACTCAGCTGTGTTGGTCGCCGGGTTCTGAGGTGGCTCTATAGGTAGATCGTTGACTTGCAACAGGAGGTTCCTGTGTAGAGTGCGAACTGGTCGGCCTCCCGCCTCTGGGCTTACTTTGTAGACAGGATTATCTCCAACCTGTTCTCTCACAATGTAGATAATCTGCTCCCAGTACGGTCTAAGCTTTCCAGGCCCCCCTCGTTCACTCAGATTGCGTACCAGGACTCTGTCCCCAGGCTGAAGAACAACACCTCTGCTTCGTTTATCATAGTATGTCTTGCCTTTTGAGCTGGACTTTCGACTGTTTGAGTCTGCTATTCTGTATGCCTCCACCATTTTTCCTGCCCATTTCTCAGCATATCCTTTTGGTCCATTCGTTTCAGCTCCCTTATCTGTTGTGAGACCGAAGAGGATGTCCACTGGTAGACGAGGATGTCGGCCATACAGCAAATAGTGTGGGGAGAAACCTGTGGCCTCGTGCCTTGTACAATTGTATGCCTGGAGTACATGGGGTAGGTGGTCTTTCCAATTCTCTTTCTCTTTCTCTCCCAAGGTGCGGAGCATCTGCAACAACGTGCGATTGAACCTTTCTGCAGGATTGCCCTGGGGGTGATACGGAGAAGTTCTTGAGTGGGCAACACCAGCTAAGTGCCTGAGAGTTCTGAAGAGTTCATTCTCAAACTCCCGACCCTGGTCATGGTGTAGTTTGGCCGGGTACCCGAATCTGGGAATGAAATCATTGAAAAGTCTGTCAGCAGCCGTCTTGCCAGCCTTGTTCCTGGTGGGGTAAGCTTGTGCAAATCGGGTAAAGTGATCAACCACAACCAGGATATACTCGTATCCACCTCGGCAGGCTTCCAGGTGAAGGAAATCGATACACACCAACTCAAGGGGCGAATTTGATGTAATACTTCCCATTGGTGCTCTTTCATGTGTGGCTGGCTTCTTCTGCTTAATGCAAGAACACTTTCTGGTCACATACTCCTCTATATCTCTTTTCATGAAAGGCCAGTAGAACCGCTCCCTCGCTAGGGTCAGAACTTTTTCAACGCCAACATGGCACATGTTGTTATGCAGCTGGGTGAGTACTGTTCGTTTGTAGGTGGCGGGCAGGACCAGTTGTTGTCGACCTGCACTCTTCCTGTAGAGAAGGTCATTCTTTATGTGTAATCTGCTCCACTCTCTTAACAGCCTCCTTGCGTGCGTGTCCATTCTCTCTTTGTCATCCTCTGTTGGTGGTGTGTCGTTTTCCTTCAGCGCCATCACTTTCCCAATAGCGGGGTCTTTTTTTGTTCCCTCACAAGCTCATCATGACTGACTTCCGGCAGAGTCTCAACTTGAGATTGGCTTTCGGATGTTAGGTTGAGGGCTGCCACCCAGGCCACGTCTCCTTGTTGTGCTCTCCGGCTTCCTTCCCATACAGCACATACCGCCTCCTCCGATATCTCTTCCGAACATCCAGCCATGAAGGTGTCAATGTCCAGTGGGCAACGTGATAAGGTGTCGGCATCGATGTTGGTTTTGCCTGGCCGGTATTTGATATCAAAGTTGAAATCGGCCAGTTGCCCCACCCACCGGTGACCAACTGCGTTCAGTTTGGCAGAACTCAGGATGTATGTGAGGGGATTATTGTCCGTGAAGACGGTGAAATGTGGAGCGTAGAATAAGTAGTCACGGAACTTCTCACATATTGCCCACTTCAATGCGAGAAATTCTAGCTTTCCGCTGTGTAGGTGATAATTTTGTTCCGCTGATGTTAGCGTGCGTGACCCGTACCCAATCACCCTCATCTTCCCATCCTGGTTCTGATAAAGAACTGCACCGAGGCCTTTTTGGGAGGCATCTGTGTGGAGTGTAAAGGGGCAGTTGAAATCTGGATACGCCAGCACTGGGGGTTTGGTCAGCCGGTCCACAAGGTGTTCAAGGATCTGTTGGTGTTGCATATTCCACTCTACTGAAGTACGGGAGGACTGCTGATTGCCTTTTGTTTTTCCTCTTGACGGTTTGGTCGGAGAGGTGCTGGGCTTTGACTGGAGCAGGTCATACAGGGGCTTGGCTATACGTGAGAAATCCTGCACGTATGTCCGATAGTAGCTCAGAAATCCAAGCAACTGCCTGACGTCCCCAACTGTCTGTGGAGTCTTGTCTTTCAGGGCCCGCACTGCTTCAAGGTCTTTGGGGTCCATTTTGACTCCTTCCGCTGACACCAGCCGGCCGACATACCGGACCTCCTTGCGGAAGAGCTCGCATTTCTCCGGCTTCAGCTTTACCCCATGTTGTTGCAAGGCTTGGAGGACTCTGCGTAGCACCTCCACATGCTCATCAAACGACCTGGAGAAGCACAACACGTCGTCAAGGTAAGGGATGCAGCATTCATCTCTCAGTGTGTCAAGCATACTTTCCATGCTCCTTTGAAAAGCCGCTGGGGCATTCGATAGCCAAAGGGTATTCGAACCCACTCATAGAGCCCCCACGGAGTTATGAATGCGGTCAGGTACCTTGATCCTTCAGCAATAAAGCCTTGGTGGTAGGCTTTGCCCTGATCGAGGATCGAAAACCAGGCATATCCCCCCAGGGAGTCAGTGAGGTCCTGAATTCTGGGAAGAGGGTGACGGTCCGGCACGGTTTTGTTGTTGAGGAGACGATAGTCGACACACAGGCGTAAGGACCCATCCTTCTTTCTCACACAGATGACAGGAGTTGAATAAGGTGACTGGGACTTCACGATCCACCCTTTAACCAACAGCTCCTAGATGTACTCCTTCACTTCCCTGTAGAGCGGTTTTGGGATGGATGCATAGGCCCTCTGAACTGGGATGTCATCCTTAGTCCTGATCTCCATCTGTAGGGAGGGGATGCACCCTATGTCGTCACTGTCCCGAGCAAATGCTCCACATTCCTCGTAGAGCACTTCCTTGACTGCCTGTTGATGTTCAGGGCTGAGGTGACTGATATCAACAGGAGGAAGCCAGGACTCAGGTGGAGAGGTGCTGGGAGAAACGACAGCCTTGACCTCGACCGATGTCATCTTTCTTGGCGTGGGATCAGCCTGATGTGACTCTGGTGCATCAGCCTCAATGACCTTGATAATGTTTTGGATGGTTCCTAGAGTGGTTCTCCTCGGCAGGGTGATCTCATGCTTTGAGTGATTTGAGATGGGCACCTTAACATAAGGTCGTCGGGTGTTATTAATTTCCAAGAGGCCTTCTCCTACACTCAACTGCTCTAAGATAGCGCTTCCTTCTGTTGGTTCATATAGAACAATGGGGTTCGAGACATCAAAGTTTGGTGGTACTCTACACCAGTGGTTCTCAATCCTGGTCCTGGGGACCCACAGCTCTGCACAGTTTGTATGTCTCCCTCATTTAACACACCTGATTCAGATCATCATCTCATTAGGAAAGAGCTCTATGAACTGAACTGGGAGTGTCAGATAAAGGAGACATGTCAAATATGCAGAGCTGTGGGTCCCCAGGACAAGGATTGAGAACCACTGCTCTACACCATACATGGACTGTTCTGCCAGGGGGAATGATGGAATGGTCTTGGTCCACTCTTATAGTGACTGGATCACAGTATGTTTTAGGAGGCACCTGGATGGAATTTACAAGGGCCTCCACCTGTTCCTCCTCTATTCCGAAGGCACTGTTGCAACTGCATCGCCTGAGGACTCTTTCCTTCTGATGATCTCCTGGAGTACATTGGCTCCTAGAAGGGGCTGGGGCAATGGCAGCGGGCTGACCAGGAAAGGGGCCTGTATAGTTATATTTGGGTCTTCATTCCCGGCAAGATTAACAGTGAGCTCAACCCATCCAGTGTAAGGGACAGCATGGCCAGTGACAGCATAGACGCCAAGTTCTTCCTCTAAAAGCTCAGAAAGAGGTCTCAAGATATGAGTAGGAATGTGAGTGTCAGTCCATTGTTGGTCAATTATGCTCACTTGTGAGCCTGAATCAAACAAGACTGTAGCTGGGTACCCGCCAATCAAACATTTCAGCAGACTTTTTTTTCCAATTAGGGGTGCTTTGCAGGCGATGTTACTCTGGCTGGTCAATACATGTGAATTTTGCTGTTTGTTTTGCTTGGGGTGTCTTGTTATTTGTTTGTTATTTGTTAATGTTTGGGACTGAAGCTGCTCACCGGTCTCTGGGCGTCCCTCGACAAAGACCGAGCTCCGTTTCCCTGCACCCTGACTCGTTGAAGGCACCCCACTGCTCTGTGTCCTGCCTCTCCACACACAAAGCAATGGTTACACTCCTGCACATTCTGTCCTGTACATTTCGGACATCGAGATGTTCTTCCTCTCACCTGGACTATAGATTGTCCCAGCTGTGGTTGGAGAGGTCTGTTAGAGGTTGGCTGAGAAGGAGGGTAAGGCAATCGAGTATTTTCTGTCTGCTGCTCCATCAAAGAAGCCACCATGCGTGTCAGGGTCTCTACCTGAGAAGTGAGCTGTTGTATTGTCTGGCGATTTTCATTGTCTGATGGTGTATCTCGTGCCTTGTTGTTGTTGTTAAGGTCTCCCGTCTCAACCTTGGTGCTGTGTGCTTGGGTCACCTTTTGTCGGGTGGGTTGGCCTAGTCGGCGCTGGTGCTCATTCTCATCACTAAGTATTTTCATGACCTGGCGAAGGATTTCCTCGTCCTTGACTTGACTGTTTGAAATTAGAGGTCTTAGTCTCTGTCGGAGGTCAACGTGTTTTGTCCCAAAGCCCTGGTAGATGGTATGGAGGAACACTTCCTGGATGGTCTTGGGATCATATGAAATGTCTGCACTGGCCTGTCGGGACTGGAAAAGGATTTTCTGCTTGAGCCCAATCATGCGGTAGAGAAACTGCTGTGGTGATTCTTGGTCTGATTGCCTGGCGCACATTAATTCTTGGAACATCTCAGTTGTTGCTTTCTCTCCGAGGTGGGACCTGAGGAAGCCTTTGAGTTCAGATACTGTAATTGAGTCTTTGTTTACAAGCATATCTTTAAAAGCTCCTGGTTTGATGATCCTCAACACCCCTCTCACCACTTCTGCTTCAGCAAAGCCCTCTTTCACTCCCTCGTCGATTTGTTTACTGATGTTATTGTAATTTAAATCAGAGTTCTGATCCCCAACCTGACCACCATGTACTTTAAAGTCTCTGCGCTGCAGGTAGGAAAGGTCTTTCAGTAGTTCTGGTCTCTCTGAGTTCATCGATGGCATGTAGTGTACTGTAACTCTGATTCACCCTGGTGGAAGTAAGTTGTGGGTGATGTGGTCACTGTACATTCTTGTCGTCTCAGTTTCTAACCCAGCTCTTCATAGACTTTTTTCAGTTCTTCTAATGACTGTGTCGTTGTATTGGTGTGAGTGCTAGAGTGAGGTTGTGTTTGCATAGCGGTACTGTTAGGACGAGAATGAAGTTGTGATGTAGGGTTTGGGACTGTAGTGGATGGACTTTGACTAGGTGTAACGTGTGTGCTTCCATCACTCAATGTACCCACTGGAAAATTCACAGGAGCATCAGCATTAATTACTCTACCTATCAAATCATTTAAAACCAACAACTGACCCATACCCTCATCCTCCAGTCCTAGCAAGGTATCAGATTGCATGTAAGAGACTACATACTCCATGCAGCTTTCTTCATCATTCGCATTCAACTCTTCTTCATTTTTACTGTTGTTAATTGCAATGTCTTTTGCAACCTGATAGATGTCGTTACTTGAGAGTCTGAATAGTTGTTTCTTGATGGCCCACACTAATTCTTTACGAGCTGACGACATGGTGTATAGTTCTGATGTCCCCTTGTGGTTTGTGAGTTCAGTAAATCAACGATGTAGTGTCTTAATAAGTGGCGTGTGTCTGTGTGTGTGTGTGTGTGTGTGTGCGCGCGCGTGTCGACCTCCAGATCACAAATGAGATCTCTGATGCTGGCATGCGATGACCACTGGATCAGCGTGTAGCCCTCCGGACAGTAGCGTGCGCTGGCCCCACGGCAAGTAGCGTGCGCTGGCCTCAGGATCAGCAGTGCGGCTCCCAAGCGAGACGGAGATCCCTTTTCTCTTTGACCTCCCTCCTCGGACACCCACGGGTTGGCTCCTGGCCTGCAGCAGCGTCTTGTCACCTTGGTCGCGTGGTTCTTGTATCTCTGGATCTGCTCCCCCAATGGTTGTGATGAGGAGAGATCCCGGACGAGCCCCCACAGTTTGTTACCGGTTTCAAATATATAGTAACGGCAGTAACAAAAAGATTCTTTTTGTTTTACAGGGGTTCACTACTTTCACCTCTTGATGTCAGCCTGGAAAACAGAATCAGTTGATTAGTGAGAGAAAGAGCGAACCGCCATCTTCAGATCCAAATCTCAATATGAGAGAAAAGGGAAGCGTCTGTCACTTTAGGCGGCGCGGTGCAACAATACTCGCACTTTGGTTCCGGTTTCTTTGGTTCCCCCCTAATTCATATTGTTCAATACAATAAAAATTGCGATTCTAATGAATGCTTTCAGATATTATAATGACATATATATCATATAAAATATTAATTGTGTTACCACATAAAGGTGTATCACATAATGCAAAAAAAAAAAAAAAAAACATGTTCAATGACATTGTACACACTTTGAAACCACAGAGCGCGCCTTAGAATAAACCTCACCCTGTCAAATCATCAGCATGGAGCATAACTGAGATCTTCATTGGGTTTCCTATTAGAGAGCAACGTCTGGACAATCGAATTTTCATCTGGGTATGTTGAACAGGTTAGTATAGTGAACTAAGAATGCATTGTGTTTCTTATCATCTTCTTTGAATATTTTCCGTTAACAATGCAAAGTTATTTGAGTGAAATGGCATGTGATCTTTGTTATCAAACCAAATTATGAACGATGTCCAACTGTCAGGTGTTCTGGTGGACTGAACATGCTAATCACACAAAAACCTCAATGGATGACACAATAATACTGATGTATTATTGTGTGGAGTGTGTTTTTATCTGAATGTCCAGTTTAGTGCTTCTTGCTTCTCTCGGCCACTTTATTTAACCTAATTTTAAGAAAAAAGTAAAATCAAATAAAATCTTTTTATAATGTTAATGTATAGAGAGTTTTTTGTCAGGGCCTTTTGTTAGATAAGTAACATTTTACAATAATGTTTCATTTGTTAACATTAGTAAATATATTAACTAACAACTAACAAAAAGCAATACATTTGTTACATTATTTATTCATCTTTGTTAATGTTAATAAAAAATCGTTGTTCATTGTTTGTTCATGTTAGTTCTACCAGAAAGACTCAGAGCGAGATTGTATCACAATGGCATTTAGTAATTAATAGACCAGAAAATGAAAACAAAAATTATTGATGGATGATAAAGATCTTTGGCGTAGGCCCCGTTCGTAGTTCACATTCAGAGTGTAACGGACTCTGCATTTCCTGCCTGAAGATTAACATTAAAAAATGAACATTAAAGGTGGGATCAGTCGTTTTTGAAATGTGCTGTTGGCCAATGATTATAATTGAAATCAAACAAACACACCCCTTCTTCATTGCTCCGCCTCCGAAACTTACACTCCAATCCTAACCGCCCTGCTCCGAGTCAATCTTAAACACATAAATCCTCCTGCATGCGAGTCGAGTGAACTAACAATGACGCTAAACACCGCATTCCCCAACAGTCGTCTGCGCGACTCTCACTAGCTGGCCTCCATTACGCGTACGCAATCCAAGAGAGGATGTGTGTTTATCATAGCATAAGCGCAACAGAACAGTGCTTCACGAAAAATAAAGTGCAAATGACGAGCGTATGACAAGGGAGCACGAAAAAATGAACGTACAGTAGTCTACACAATAGTAATTACAAACAAGAGTTGGTTGTTAGTTACCAACCGCACAGCAGCTCCAGGCACACAATGACACTCAATCCCAGTGTTCCTCAGTGTTACTCACGTGTGGAGCGAATCAAAGCAACATCCAACGAAGGCCTGTTTTCAGGCATTCAGTGCTCTCTCTCCTTCTAGCTCTCTCTAGCGCTGGACAGCTTTTCTAATATTAACACGGGTCCTATAAAGCTCTTGCCCAGACATAACCCTTTATTTTTCAGTGATTTCTTCAGAGCTTTTCTCTTTTGTTTTGAGTCTCATCTCTGCTGTATTTCTGCAGTCTTTGTTCAGTTCAAATCTCCCTCTTGCTCGTGCTCTCTCCTCCACCGTCATATGCCCCCTAATTCTGATTGGCTACACGTTTGTTGTTGTGTCGGACTGACATCCAAGCAGCATATTTCAAAAACTACTGATCCCACCTTTAACTAAGATGAATAAATGCTGTAGAAGCATTGTTGATTCTTAGTTCATGTTAACAAAAGAAACCTTATTGTAAATTGTTTGTTACCATTAGATTAAACAGAACTAAGTAAGCAGACTATATTGCTTTCTTTTTAATGCAATTTCTATATAAATGTAATGAATTATTATTATTATTAACTGTACAATGTTTTATGTTGTGAGGTGAAGTCATAATATATTAGAAAATACAAACATAACAAATTATCTTGAATAGCAAGACTACCAAACTCAAACAATACTCAATATATATTGTAATTTTCCAATAGAGAATAGTGCCATAAAAAGACTAAAAGAGATCATGTCATTACAGAAATTCATGAATAATGAAACAAGCCAAATTATTTTTAGAAAACACGGGTCTGCATTAAAAAGCAGGATTTAGTGATTATACGGCTTAGATTGAGCCAACCTTGGATATTCTGCTCTATAAAGGTATATAGTCTTAGACTACTGTAAGGAATTATAGCCTGCTCCGATCCAACTTCCACTCCAAAGTATATTTTAGAATGAGCTCATCCCCAAAATGGCTTAATTGTCATAGAGAAGAAGAAAGTCAACAGTTATATTGTTTCTGCAGCATTTGGATGATCAGATCTTGGGCAAATGATCATCAGTTGTAGAATGGGACTGGGTGTGGGACACAAAAACATCTCAGGCAATGAGGTTTCTCAACTTTATTAACATACAGACCACAGCTGTTACAACAAGAGCAACTTCATTTACATTTAGAGTAAATTAAGAGTGTTATTAAACTGTAACAGGATAAAAGGTTTAAGATTTGGTTGTTCTGGCTTCATTCTGATGCCGCTGAACCCAAGGTGCTTCGCGTACCTTGCCACTGATATGCTGTAATAACTTCATTTTTGAGATCTTCGACGTCCACATCATTTTTTCTTACACGACTACACACTAAACTTGCTCCAGGGAAGATTATGTTCTGGATGTGGTATCAAGATATTGGACATATTAGCCGTAAGTAAAGTGACATAATCAAATTCAACTCCTCTAGTATCTCTGGTACTGTATCTCCAAACTATAAGACTAGCACTTCACAGTCAAAACAGTTTTAGAGATAGCCAAAAAACCCTGGCTGTCACGGATGTTTATATATGCGAGAGTCATAGTTTATGATATATAGTTTTAATTAATCTAATTTGTTCTCTTTTACCCTTGTTATGGGCCAATATTAATTCACTTTGACACTTTTTTTCCCCCCAGCAGTTCTCTGAATCTTTCACTGCCGCAATAGTGTTGCCTGTTCCTGATAAAGGTTGTTTAAATTATTTCTACCGTTTGGTTATTATCTCTTAATCAATGCAAATGCAACTCTTCACGCATCACACGATTGGCTGCTCACTGCAAACGTCACATTCTGATTTGCAAGTGCTCAAGAATTTAAAGCCTGAGGATCAAAGCCTGAGTGGACCGGGACATTTTAAAGCCAGTGTCGTGATACCAGGATCAAGCCCGACTGCAATCGCTTGGACTTTGTGAAGGTGCATCGTAATACAAGCCAGGAGTTTACTATCCCAGACTATAGGCTGCAACCTGTGAGTATCAGGTCACATGAGCTCATTTAACATTTTTGTAACATGTTCGCTGCTGCTGTTTTTTTTTTTTTTTGTATGTGGAGAGTGGAAAATTTTGGTAAAAGGTGCCCTATCATTCATTTTCAAAGAACTTTAGAACTTTAATCAGCAATTATAAGATATACAAGACATTTGTGTTTATTCAGATGGAAGCAAAATACAGCTAAAAACAATTTTACACAAATACAGAAAAAAAAAAGGGACTGGATCCATCCATGTACAAAAACATTCACAGCTGGGTCGACGTAAATTAATTAAGAAATGTGCAAATAAAAATAAAGGAAGGGTCTCATCGTTAGTTTCTTCACTAATCAAAAACAAACTGCTTTAGAAAGTCAAATGTCAGTAAAGGTGTTGTGATGTGTGTATTGTTCCGCAGGTCATGGAGATTCATCAGTCTGCTGTGATTCTGCTGCTGGTCTTGTGTGTGTCGTTCTCCACTCATGGCAGTGCCATTGATAGTCATATCATGGGTGCTACTATGAATGCGGAAAGGTGTACCACCGAAATCATAACCAAACACATCACTGGGGAGGGAAATACCTGCAAACTTGTCCACACCTTTGTAAGAGCAACTCAAGCTGATTTTGTAGCAGTTTGTAACGGAGGAACTGGTAACATGTTGAGCCATAATGCATTTGATGTGATCATATGTAATATACAAAGTTGGTCGAAACACCCAGACTGTAAATATTCAGTTGGGATCATGCAAAATCGTAGAATATTGTTGAGTTGTGCAGGTGGCGTGCCTGTAGATTATATAGAAGATTAATGAAATACAGGCTGAATAGTGCCTCACAGAACTTCATAATAATTGTCTAATCATTTGTTCACTTCTCATTTTCTGACTTTCTTTGTTTTTCACGTGCAAACAAGAGAGAAAAAAAAAAACTTAAAATACATACCTGTCCTGTTAGAGTTTAACATGCAGTGGTTATTAACCAGTTCTTCACATGTGCTGTAAACATGACAAACACAGTTTGAGAGAAAAGTCTATAATGAAGCACAGCTGTGGACATGAACACAATAGATGTATACATGCACTTAATTATAGTTTAGCAAAATCTGAATTTTTCCTTTTGAAGAACAACATACAAGATCACCTTAAGTTAAAATAAACTTAAGCCATCATGTCTTTATGAGACTCTGATATGAATGTGAATATCTCCACTGTCTCTCATCATTAACCTTAAATGAGCATAATGTTTAAAATAACTTAACATTATTTGTACAACTTAATTGTATTCTGCACATCTTCATGCATGTCTCTGTGTGCAATTGTGCTTTTCATGTGCAAGATTCAGCTCGTCTACTGAATTTTGAATCACTCTGTTAACACTTTTTGAGCATTAAAAAAAACTTTTTAATGGGAGTAGTGAAAGAGCAAAAACAGATGAGGGAAAAAAGACAAAGATGTTTTTTTTCACCTGTCTGTAATCCTCAATTAAACTTCTCTACAACCCTTAAACTCGTACTGACTCATATTGTCTTGCATCTCAACAGCACCATTTTTAAGATAGATATGCATTAACTTTTTTAACTTTGTTAGTTGAACTGAAATATCAGTAATTTAAAGCATTTCATGTGTGGAGGTTTATGTAGCCTATAATAAAAAATAAAAAAATAAAAAAAAAAACTGTTTGAGAAAACTGTTTGCAAAGAGCCCATTTCTCCGGGGGATGAGGGACGTACTCAGTGCCGGCCCGAGCCTTTTGGGGGACCTAAGCAGAATTTGGTTTGGGGGCCCCCTCCCACCACACAGAGTCACCTGTGCTTGACGATTATTGACACAAATGTCACACTATAATGTTACATTATAAATGAATACAATGAGGTTATGTATTAATACAAAATAAATACTTAATAAAAAAGATACTTAAAAAGTTTTAACTTTTTCTTTACTCTTTTACTAACTCTTTGAAACTTCTGAAAACAAACTCACAAAACATATTAAATAAATTATTTGCAAAAAATCCTCCAACGTTTTGCAACACTTTGTAGTTGAATGATGTCTTGTATGAACATGACGGAGTATGTGTTTATGTTTCCACTGTTCGATCGCGCCTCACACACACACACACACAACATATTCCAGCATTGCAATCTTGACATCACAGCCTGTTCTTTATAGCCGTAATAAAATATAATAATAAAATAGTCAACCTAACATATAAAAATTACTCTGCTCTGTTTAAATAGTCAGTAATACACTTCGTACATTCAGTGTAAGCACCTCTCCACTGTGATGTTTCCAAGCACATTTTTGCGTGTGTGAAGAGGATGATTTTTTCCGTCAATATTGGAATGTGAGTGAAGTACAAAGCCTATAATAAAGAATAGTTTACCATCCAAATACATCGCGAATGTTGAAACATTTTGATTCTAATGAGAGAGATACGTGAGCCCAACGCCGCTTACTTTCACTTTCGCTTTGGCTTGTTTATAGTTATTTTTTATTCTTGTTCTGTTCTGAATATTATTAAAATTAAAGGATAAATCATTTATTTAAATGTCAATCATCAATCATTGATCAAATACATTTTTTGTGATATGGCTTAACATTACCGTGACTTTGCGCAAGAATTGTCTATGCACGCAAGGTTATGTGCATGACTCAAACACTGGCAGACACAGCAGCAGTTGTAGGCAGGTATACTGATCATGAAATCAGAATTTTCTTGTCTTGAATTAGTCATTAATTCATTCATTTATGTCACTTGTTTAAGTTAATTAATATGTGTAAAAAAAATAAATAAATAAATAACTCGATTGGTGGCCAGGGGGCCCTAAGCAGCCGCTTAGTTCGCTTATGCCTCGGGCCGGCTCTGCTTGTATCATGTTATTTTTAAACAAGTTAATATGGTTATTGTTTTCTATTAAAGATATACTTTTTATTCATAGAAATGCCCACATATCAGTGAACTTATTACATTAAAATGATACACTTTACAATTTTTTTGTAACAAAGAAAAACATTCATTGTACACATTTCAACATGTATATAAGGTCAATAATGTATATAAGTACATATATAGGCTATATATATATAGGCAATACAATACACAATACATAAACACATATTTGCCATTTTTGTAGCTGCTACAATTCACAATTCAAGTATTTCAGTGCAGTTTTTACAGGAGTTCCTGAGATTTATAGTTTGATCAAGGACACAATGATAATATTTTATGGATCAACTCTTACTGGATTTGAACTGCCTTTTTTAACCACAAAACTTTGTTAACCAGACATTCAAGCATCAGTGTGGAGAATGTACAGTGAAATGTATAATTTCTACTAATTATACATGTATAATTTAAAAAAGTATTCCTTATAAAAAAAAAAAACAGTTAAGAGTTAACAAAGCTGGTTGAACAAGGGAGGTTAAATGAGCTGTTCCGTGAACGATGTATAAATAACGTTTTTGTGCAAACATTTGGAGAACAATCATTCTATTACCATTACTGGAATAACCCTGAGAGAACCTTTCCAGAACATTATGAGATTAACAAATTCCATGAGATTAACATTCCCTGAAAGTGTAGCCTAGATGACAATGCTAAAACTGTAACAATGTAACATAATCAGGCATTCTACTGTGTTAATAGTACAGACTGAATTGCATGCTCATTTGCACGTATAGTGTTATTAAGAGCACTTGCATCTTGAAAACATATTAACCCCCTGATGGTCTTTATTTATGTCTACACTCGAGTTCTTTGGGGTCTCTTGGTTTTTGTAATGCAGTTTTTGGAGAATTTATATTTTTTTAAATTTCTATAAAAAAATAAATAAATAAATAAATAAATAAATAAATAAATAAATAAATAAATAAATAGCCTTTTTACAAAAAAACAGCATTTGATGTAAAATTCACTTTATAAAAGACCCAGATTTCTAACTTTCATTCATGGGGATAACATGGATGATTTAAAATGGTTTAATGTAACATTTATGCCCATTTTTTGGAAAATGCAGTTTTAAAATAAAAAAATAATAATTTTAACCACTAGATGGATATAGAGCTCCAGTATATGCTATTTGCTATTAGACTACCTGACATTTATCTTTTCACAAGTTGGATTCAGTTGGATTCATATCTAAATATTATAAAATCACAATTATAACCCCCCCCAACCCCCCGCATTATGATTAGAATCCAACCTGAACAAAATGTTACAAATAGAAATGTTGGAGTCTTAAAGGGGTGGTTTACTGCCTTTTTTCTTTGCTTGATTGTGTTTATGGGCTGCAATATAACATGTCTTCGTGTTTCGTTTGTTAAAAAAATTATTTTTCATAAATTTCACCTTTATTGTAAGCCGCTTCCTCCTCTGTCATTTGAACCATAGATATCATATAAAGGCTAGATGTCTTAAGGCGGAGTCACTTCCGGCATCACCGGACAGGGCTCTGTGAATTAAGTTGAGTGAGCAGCACGCACACAAATCCTCTTATCTCGCTGAAATCTGGATGGATTTACAAACGGTTTGGTTTCTTACAAACGTTATTAACGTGGCTATAATTCTGAATGCTTAAACATTTTGAACATAATTATTCATATGTATGCAGTATAATAGCTACATCTCTGACGTTTATAACAAACCAAACCGTTTGAAAATCGGTAGAAAATTGAGCAAGTTATGGTTATTTAAAAGTACATGCACCATGTTATGAGTGAGCGAGCACCCTGTCGTAAGATGGCCGCCGTGTGCGGATGTCGAGCTCCATTGGCCAGCAGCGCGGACGAAACATCTAGCCTTTATAGAGCTGGTAAGTCCCGCTCCTTCCGTAAAACCCCGCTGGACCTCAAAGTTGAAAAACCGTCAATGCAAGTGAATGGGAGAAAATAATTATTTTCTGATCCCGTTTGAATTGTGCCATGAATTGAACATATGTTGTCTGTGAATTTTTTATATAACTTTTCGTGTAAAGAATGCTAGAATTTAGCGGGTAGAAGTTTGATACGGTTAGACTTTGTGTGAGAGCACTTTGTGGACTACAACTCTCGCTGCATTCGACGCGTTTGAAACGTCAACACTACTAGCACACGGACACTAGCTCACGGATCCCGCTAAACATGGCTGTGTCTTTGATGCACTTCATCGCCTTCTTTCAGGGAGAGAACAAAATCGTTGAAGTTGGTGAAAACCACGGGTAAGTCAACTTTATGGGGTGACGTCACATAGGCGACATGTAGTCTTTCTCGTTATGTCTTTTCCACAACTGCTAGCCGAAGAATCATACCATATACTGTCAAACTCGTAACATGAAAAGTTATATAAAAAATTCACAGACAACATATGTTCAATTCATGGCACAATTCAAACGGGATCAGAAAATAATTATTTTCTCCCATTCACTTGCATTGACGGTTTTTCAACTTTGAGGTCCAGCGGGGTTTTACGGAAGGGGCGGGACTTACCAGCTCTATATGATATCTATGATTTGAACGACCGATTCTATGAAACCACTCCCTCAGAAAGAGGCAATGAGCTCAGATTGGTTAGTTGGGCCGGTGTGTTGTAATTGGCTAAACTGCGTCCGGAATCTTCACGCCCATTACCTTTACGGGCGACAGTTGACCGGTCAAATGTAATGGTGTCAATATTGCCTCATCAGTTTGAGCCAGAATCAGACCCAGAGAGCGGTGATGAAGAGAGTCAAGCAGAACCTCCGCCTTACTAAACGTTTCTGAATGGTATTTTTTTTTAATTATTATTATTTTCTCAAAGAATTTCCACACGCTGTTACTTGAAAATGCTACAGCTGTTTGTTAGCTTTTGAGATACGGTTTTCCCCTGATTAAAGGGACACTTCACCCATTTGCATTAAGCTTTGCATTGTTAGAAACCCAGTCATACTATTGAATGGTCGTGCCACACTCTCTCATTTTCCCCTGAGACGGGATAAATCCGTTATTTACCTCTTACACTTCCTCCTATAATGACGCAAAAATCGTAATTTTGCGTCATTGTAGGAGGAAGTGTAAGAGAGGGGGGATTTCTGTTAAGACTACAGACCTACAGACACTCGTTCCTCATCTTTCCCAGGGGGCGGGACCCGCTCATGATACAGACCTATTACAGATCAGTGGGTGGGACTTTACTCTCTGAAACTGAAAGCAATATCCTCCATCTTGTTTGAAGCTAAGCTAACAGGCGCTGTGGAGACAGATGTAAAGTTATGACAATAGCGGAGGAGAGTGCTCAATATGATATAGAGGAAGAGGATTTCGGAAGTCTGATGCTTGAATCAGGTGTTTGTGGCTACCTTTACAAGCCGCATTATAGCGAAGAGCAGCCGAGGCAGAAGACCTGCCTGCCGCGGACGAGGAGCCCGGACTGGCTCGAGTTAGGGCGGACTGGTGGCGCCGGTGATCTCACTATGCAGCTACGAACCGCTACGAACACAGAGATAGAGTCCGTCTGCGGCAAAGAATTTCAACGATAATTTCTCCTGGACGAAATCTCTGAATCAGACGAGGACACGGACGTTTGTGTTGTGAACTATCCTAGTTTCGCACCGCATATGTTCTGACTGAACATCCAGGTACCATGCAATAATTCCTTTTCGAAAGAAATACAAACGAGGAGTAATGCACTAATGAGTTCGCCAACTAACTAGACATTTTGTGTGAATGTGAAATGAATTTCAAGCTCTGGTAGTAGCTAGCCTTGTAGACGGAAGAGTGATTTCTCTTACGGCGCTGATCCACTTGTCCGTGCGACACTTCTGTCACGCCGCGCTCCACTATATTCCTATGGGTGACGTCAAGCGACTTTGTCGCGCCCGCAAAGCATTACGGGAAGGCGGCGCTTCATTTGAAAAAATGCTGCGCGTCAAAAAGCTGGCCGATGCCCATCTTTATGCAAATGAATTCTGTTAGACGCGGCGCGTCTATCCAATAGAAGTAGAGCATATGGAGACGGAGGGAAGTCTCTCGCAGGTCCTCTGTTCTGATACGCTACATTTCCCGCTCGGTCAAAACCACGCCCATAGCGGTTAACGCCCATCAACGTACCAATGTGGGGAGGCGTCGCGACACCACGCGACAGTCGTGTCGGACAAGTGGATCAGCACCGTTATAGGCAGATATGCGCTTTCTGGATTAGTGGGAGTGGCTTGCGGAGCTGTGCAATGTGGTGCATTGTGGGAGTTGTTGTCTTTCATACAAATGCGTCCTGAAGTTATTTTTTGTCTTTTCTCGGTCACGAAGGCACCAAATTCAAAAATTATTTTACATTTCGACTACATATATGACCCACTTTAAATAAAAAACAATGTTCAAATGGGTGAAATGACCCTTTAAACATTTAATATAACTGAATACATGACTGAGTAATACCGTTTTTTAAAGATATTGTTTTATTGATAGAATGAACCGTTTAACTATTCACAAAACTTACCGGTAGTTTACTCAGTTTGTCGTTTTCTTTAAGTGTACATGTGATAACAGCAGCTGAAGTTCGCTGTTGCGATAATTTTTTGAAGTTTGTACACGTTTCTTATACACACAAACGAACTAACTAGCTACTATAACCAAACAGCTTTGGCATTGGTTTGCGTTCTTGATCAAATCAAAAAATTACGTCATAAAGTATACATGGAAAATACGTTTACAAAATTTGTACATACAAATTCGGGTCCAAAATGTATACGCATCTGTCACTAAAGCCAGCGCTGGCATTTGTTTACATCCTTGATACAACTAAAACATTACGTCTTCTTAAATTATACAGGCAAATACATTTAAAATGATTAAATCTTACTTGCGGGTTGTGGCCTCTGGTTTTAAAGCTGTAACTGCTTCATGTTGGAGTAATAGTTTCTTGTTGAATCCGGCATTGAACTCTTGTAGATTCTGGAAGCTGTCTTCCGTAAAATGCGCAGCACAGAGAGCTAAACTACGATTGTAATTGTCAGGAACATAATCAAACTTAAATTTTAACCATTGTTGCCGAACTACAGCGTCTGTAGGAAGCCTGAACACAGAAGACCTGACAGCTACAGCTCTCCACTATAACTCCTCCTCTTCGACAGCAGAACATGTTCCGGAGGGAGGGTTGATGTAAATGTATGGGTTAGTTACGTATAAAACCCGGGAAGTATCTCGTTGTAGTCCCATTCGAGTCGTTTTTGTAGGCATTAAACCTCCTGATTTTTAAAAGACAATATCTCTGCTTACGTTGAACTTTCAGCGCGGCAACTTTGCAGATAATGTTCATGCACCAACAGCAACATTACACAGTATTTTAAATGAAAAAAGTGAAATAGCAATCAACCACCCCTTTAAGATTTTATCATTTATTTCAATCATTTATTTTTAATCTAATTCTAGATTCTAGACACACACAATTGTGTGTGTGTGTGTGTGTGTGTGTGTGTGTGTGTGTGTGTGTGTGTGTCTGAGAGATAAAGAGAGAGAGAGTGTGTAAGTACACTTTGTCGATGTGCCAGTGTACACCACTTTATATTTGTAGTGGTTCCGCATTTTGGATGATTTTATTTGACACATTATAGCCTTACAAATGTTCCTGTGTGTGTGTGTGTGTGTGTGTGTGTGTGTGTGTGTGTGTGTGTGTGTGTGTTTACATTTTCAATGTGTCAGTATCACCAATTTATTTTTGTGGTGGTACTGCATTTTGGATGATTTTATTTGACAAATTATAGCCTTACAAATGTTCCGTGTGTGTGTGTGTGTGTGTGTGTGTGTGTGTGTGTGTGCACATTTTTCAATGTGTCAGTGTCACCAATTTATTTTTGTGGTGGTACTGCATTTTGGATGATTTTATTTTACAAATGATAAGAGAACAGTTTTTATAGTCTCAAAAATGTATTCCTCTATATGTGTGTGTGTGTGTGTGTGTGTGTGTGTGTGTGTGTGTGTGTGTGTGCGCTTGTTGTGAGCAAAATAATTCAGCATTGTGGATGCTTTTTGAATTGGTGGAAGTGGGCCACTTTATTTCTGTCATTTCTGTCGATGTGTTCTGCGTTGTTTCTGATTTTGATGATGAATTTTGTCTATTTTGATTGCGGGGTCTCTGGAGGACCACGAGTGTCACAAATTTTGTCACGCTAACATAAAAACAGATTTATTTCCACTTTATTTTTTTATTTTTTTTGTAGATCTAGAAAGTGTTAAGAGCCGTAGAAGGTTTCATACCATTTGGACAAAGGGAACATTTTTTTTAATTTGAACAAAAGTCATTTGCGGGTCAAAAAGACCCCGCTGACCATCAGAGGGTTAATTTTCCTAACCAGTAATAAATGAATGTAGACAAAACAGATGATGTGTCAAGATCATGTTTACATGCACCCAAATGATCTGTTAGGCCGGTGACACACTGGATGCGTGGCGTGAGCGTGGCGTTTCTGTTGCGTGTCAGCTGCGTGGCGTGTGCGTGGCGTTTTCCATGTCTTTACTATGGAACGCCGTTGGGGACAATACTTATTATATGCAACGCGTGAAATTTGGACGCATTAACACGCACAGTTTGTACGCGTAAATACGAAGTATATGTTCGGGTGTCGCGTCAGACCGCACAACAGCCAATAGCGTTGCTCTATTTAGGATTTCATTTGCATTTGTGATGCGATGGCACGTTGCTGTATACATATATAAACATCAGACGACATTTCTTTCCGTGAGGGATGATGTGCTGTTAGGTAAGCAAATACCTATGCAAACGTCACACGTAACATTTGTTCGTGAATGAGATCGTAATTTTACGTTGGCATGTACATAGGCAAGCGTAAAACTTTAGAGTCAATGATGCATTTATACGTTGGTTGTGATGTCAGTGCTGTGTGTCATGCTGTGGCATCTCATCCCGTTTGTACTCATGCAGGTTTTTTGTCTCCGGTAACGTGGAAAAGTGGATTGCTGATGGAGTTTTCGGTTCCTTGCCACTGTTGCCTTTGGCTTGCTCAGTTGGGGATATTTTGGGAACATTTAATTTAATTTTATCAATCAATAAATTTACACTAGAAACAAACCTTGTTGTGTTATTTTGGTTTATGCTGTGAAGCTGCTTTGATGCAATCTGTATTGTGAAAAGCGCTATATAAAAATACTTGACTTGACGGCTCTTCGAATTTTTTTATTAAACTGTCAAAGATCTTTTACAGACTGCGTTCAGTTGGCATCCTCTTATAACAGGCTATATTTATAACATATGTTAACATATACAACATACAACACTGGATACGGCCATTGCCAGGGTTTAATAATTAGTGAGGTCAACGGTGGGGTGTCAATAATTATACATAATAGTGCCAATAAATGCCATAAATCATTCAACTTTAATAAATACAATGAATAATAAAGTAAGCAAAGGCTAAATACTAAATACTGTGGCTATTGTTTTTTCAAAATGACTGGAGTAATCTCCGAGTGGGCCAGCATCAATCTGGTATGAGAGACTCTGGAATGCTCCTTGAAGTCGGGATGTCAGTTTGACTGGAAATAATTAATACACATATACTGTATGTATACTGTATATGTCAGATAAAAAATCTAATAACAACAATATATTGTAACAATCACAAATTTAACAATTATATTATAACAAAAAGGCAAATACAAAAGCAGAAAACAAAGCACCAGTAGCCTATGACAATTTACAAATCTTTATTCAACATTTAAACACAGACACATAAACTATTCATAAACTATTGCATCTGTACTAACTTATGTATATTAGTAGTTTACTATTTTAAAGGTCCCGTTCTTCGTGATCCCATGTTTCAAACTTTAGTTAGTGTGTAATGTTGTTGTTAGAGTATAAATAATATCTGTAAAATTATAAAGCTAAAAGTTAAATGCCAAGCAAGATATTTATATTTAACAGAAGTTGCCTACATCGAACGGGCCGTTTGGACTACTACATCCCTCTACTTCCTTCTTTAATGACGACACTAGAACAGTTTTTTGACTAACCTCCGCCCACAGGAATGCTCCCTCAACTCTACCGAAATTCGTTTATGTACTTGCGAACTTCTTATAACTTACTGTGTTTACTCAGCTCTTACAGTGATTTTCTGAAGTAAAACTGACACTTCATCTTTTGTGTGATGTACAATAAACTTTATTAAACTCATCAGTACATGTTTGATCATCATTCGGACCTGGTCCGAAACAGCAGACTTGTAGGCTATTAAAGGGATAGTTCACTTTGATATTAATTTTTGATATGTTTTAGCTTACCTCGAGGGCATCCAAGATGTAGGTGTCTTTTTTTCCGCAGTAGTTTCAATTTTGATATTTTTAGGTCAAACCGTTCTTGTCTGTCAGTCATATAATGCAGGTCTGTGGTCACTGTCTCAAACCCCATGTAAGCGCAGAGTCCAAATTAAAACAATTCCCCATCGTCCAAATGAAACAATTCCCCATCATAAGTACACATTGATGGCCTAAGACACGAAACGAGCGGTTTGTGTGAGAAAACGAACAGTAGGCTATTTATATCGTTTTTAGCTCTTGAAAACAGCACACCGTCCAAATGATCTGACGGCGCGGGCGGCTATAGATGTATACTTAGATGTCGCCTTGACTACTGCAGTTCATTGGAACGAAACCGTAGCCAAGCGACATCTAGTGTATATATCTATGCGGGTATAGATGTATACACTAGATGTCGCCTTCTCTACTGCAGTTCATTGGAACGAAACCGTAGCCAAGGCGACATCTAAGTATACATCTATAGCCGCCCGCGCCGTCAGATCATTTGGACGGTGTGCTGTTTTCAAGAGCTAAAAACGATATAAATGCTGTTCGTTTTCTCACACAAACCGCTCGTTTCGTGTCTTAAGCCATCAATATGTACTTATGATGGGGAATTGTTTCATTTGGACGATGGGGAATTGTTTTAATTTGGACTCTGCGCTTGGGGTTTGAGACAGTGACCACAGACCTGCATTATATGACTGACAGACAAGAACGGTTTGACCTAAAAATATCAAAATTGAAACTACTGCGGAAACAAAGACACCTACATCTTGGATGCCCTCGAGGTAAGCTAAAACACATCAAAAATTAATTTCAAAGTGAACTATCCCTTTAATAATGGATACAAGCAGATGACAAATACGTTATAATAACCGTAATTAAACTACTAAACTATACCTGTTCCATACAGCACTCTGACTCTGTAGGCATTATTGTCCGACTCGAAATGAACACCGTTACTGAGAGTTTCTGATATTATCATCTTTCCGTGAGATGAAATTGTCCTGAGAGACTGAGCGAGAGCTCATGAAGCTCCGCCCCCTGGGTCGTCCAGCAGCAGCTTTTTACACTAAAACAGCACGTTTTTCTGAGCCCCAAGAAATGTCAATTTAAACATGCTGTCCCAGGTGAAAAAAAAGTGCACTAAAATACATTTTATTTAAGTGCACTTAGTACACTTCCATAATACACTTTCATAATGTACTTAAAGTGCTCTATTTTCGACACACTTATTTTGCACTTAATATACTAAAAGCTCATCTTTAGTACTGCTTAATATAAACTTAAAATCATCTTAGTGTACTCAATTGTGCTTTTTTGAGACACACTGAAGATGAATTTAAGTGTATTTTTAATATACTATTTCATATTTTTAAAAAATGTATTTTGTTACCACTTTAAGTATAATTGAAATCATCTTTAAATACAATAATAAACTATTTAAATTATAATAATAATAATATTAAATTATATACAAATTATACTTAGAATGTATTCCTAGATTAAAAAAGTGCACTAAAATACATTTTATTACACTTCCATAATACACTTCCATAATGTACTTAAAGTGCTCTATTTTCGACACACTTATTTTGCACTTAATATACTAAAAGCTTACCTTTAGTACTGCTTAATATAAACTTAAGATCATCTTAGTGTACTCAATTGTGCTATTTTGAGACACACTGAAGATAAACTGAAGTGTATTTTTAATATACTATTTCATATTTTCAACAAATGTATTTCGTTACCAGTTTTAGTATAATTGAAACCATCTTTAAATACAATAATAAACTATTTAAATTATAATAATAATAATTTGTAATTATATACAAATTATACTTATAATGTATTCCTAGATTAAAAAAAGTGCACTAAAATACATTTTATTACACTTCCATAATACACTTCCATAATGTACTTAAAGTGCTCTATTTTCGACATACTTATTTTGCACTTAATATACTAAAAGCTTACCTTTAGTACTGCTTAATATAAACTTAAGATCATCTTAGTGTACTCAACTGTGCTATTTTGAGACACACTGAAGATGAACTAAAATACGCTTTTAACATACTATTTAGGCTTTAATTTATTTTATTTTGTTACCCCTTTTAGTACAATTGAACCCATCTTTATTGCATTTTAAATACACTTAAATTATTTAAAATTTAAGAATATATAATATATACAAATCATATTTATGTATTGCTCACATTTTTTTATATAGTAAATCATTTCAAATATGTTTTAATACTGTGAACAGTACCTTTATAAAACAATTAAATATGTTAATGGTGTATTAAAACACACATAAAAAAATTGTATAAAACACACTTTGAAAGCTAGTAAACTTTAATGTATTACCCAGTGTACATCAGTACAGCAGCATATGTAAACTGTAAAAAAAATACATTAACAAAATACAGTGATCTGCAGAGGTATTATAAACAACAACAAAAAAAATAACTTCAATAAACCTAACTAGTCAATAAAGTGCAATCATTAATAGCTGCAAACAGTTACAGTACTGTTACTAATTGGTCTTTGAGTTCTCTTACGAGAGTTCTCTCGTACTGCGTTTGAAAAACGCTGCGGGAAAAGGTCTCTTTTCACGAAATACTGAAGCAAAATTATCCTTAATTTTCATAAATGTAAAACGCATTGCAGCAGTGCACAGCTATGGCGAGACGGCTCGCTCGCTCATTGGCTGTTCTGCGGCAACTGCATTAGCCTATCGAGCGAGGGCTGATGCAACATCAGGCCAATGAGAGCGCTTCGCGCGCTCCTCACCACATCCCGCCGAAACGGGTGTGGCAGTCCCCTATAAAAGGAGCTCGAGTAGGCTGATTCAACTGATTTTCATCTCTTCAGCGAAGCGCACGCATCGCTGGATCACGAAGAAGCTAACGCCGTCGAGAACAAGCATCTCAGCGGGACGAGCCCTTGAAGCTGCTGGCCTTCGCCGCCTTCTACAAGCCGTACCTGCTGCGCTTTCCGGCGCTACATATCCTTTTCTGCTCTGTTTGTGTGTGTGTGTGTTGTGTTCTCCGAACACTCACCCTCTAAAAGAGCCGCGTCTTTTTTAAGATGCCATCCTGTGGTTCGTGCCGAGCCCCACTCACCGAGGGAGACCGCCATGTCATCTGCGTCTCCTGTCTGGGTGAGGATCACGCAGCGCTCGCGCTCGCTGACGGCGGCTGCCCTCACTGCGAGCTTCTGCCGATGGTGACTCTGAGGACTCGCCTCGCGCACTTCTCCGAGCCTGCACGCCCTGCCGCGATGCCGCGCCGTAAAAAGCGCCGCTCGCAACGGGCCCCGGAACCAGTTCCGTCCCGACAAAGCTCGCCGGTTCGCCCGCCTGCTTCGCCAGCTTCCCCCGAAGCACTTCCCAGTACACAGCGACCGCAGTCTGCCGCCGCTTCATCTGAGGGAGCCGCTTCTGAAGCTGAGTCGGTGGAGAAAGATTCCTGCTCTCTGCTAGCATCGGGCAGTGAGGATTGGGCGAGCTCTGCGGATCTCACGCCTCCTGCTTGTAAGCCCTCGGCTAGAGCTAGCATCGAGAGGGAGCTCATGCGGGTACTCGCGCTGGCCGCGGCGAGCCTCGGCCTCGAGTGGTCTGCACCGAAGCTCCCCTCTCGCACCCGGCTGGATGGTAGCTTCCTCCCTGGCGAGCGTACTTCTCCGGAGTCTAAGCCCGCACCCTTTCTTCCTGAGCTTCACGAAGAAGTGGCTAAGGCCTGGAACGCTCCGTTTTCCACACGGACACGATCCTCGGTTTCACCAGCTTTCGCTTCCGTGGATGGTGCTCAGGACCGAGGCTACCTCTCCCTTCCGCCGGTGGAACAGGCGATAGCGACCCACCTTTGCCCGGCCTCTGCTGGACGGCGGACTAAACCGGTGTTGCCATCTAAAGCCTGTCGAACAACGTCGACGCTGCTCGCGCGGATCTTCTCCGCCGCTGGGCAGGCTGCATCGGCTCTACACACCATGGCCACGCTACAGGTCTTTCAGGGCGATCTCCTCCGTCGACTGGACGAGATAGGACCTGAGGATGTCTGCATCGCGGACCTGAGAAGCGCGTCGGATCTCTCCCTCCGCGCTACAAAGGCTGCAGCACAGGCCGTGGGACGGTGTATGGCTTCCGCTACCGTAGCAGAAAGGCATCTCTGGCTGACGCTCACGGAAATGGGTGACTCAGAGCGCGACGCGTTCCTCGACGCCCCGCTTTCCCCCGCTGGCCTCTTCAGATCTTCTCTCTCCGAGTTCGTGGAGAGATTTTCCGAAGCCCAGAAAGCGTCTCAGGCTTTTAAGCACTTCCTGCCGAAGCGCTCCAGCTCTACAGCGGCCCGTGAAAAACCGGCCTCACGGAGCTCTCAGCCTCAGCCCCCGCCTTCTGCATCCTCTTCACAGCGACAGCAGCGCAGCTCTCAGCCCCGCTCTCGCTCTACCAGCCGCCGCCCCACACACCGCGGGCCGCGGCCGAGGATCACTTTGAAGCCGGAAGCCCCAAAGAAGTCCTAGCACGCCTAGGAAAGCGCAGGTGTGTAAGCCCCGTTGCGGCCGGGCCCTCACCAAAGCGCACCGCTGTCTTAGTCCCAAGATTTGCGACTGCTTCAGTGTTTTCTGCAGTACACAAGCCCGCACAGCTGCCCGCTTGCCTGCACACAAAAGCCGTTTTTACGGCTACCCAGACAAATCCCGAAAAGAGTGTATTTTCTGGTGTCCCGGCCACGGCCGATGGTGCTATAAACGTAGTGCTGATGCCCACTCCTTTGTGCCCATCCCTACACAAAAGCACAGCCCCGCACACGGGGCCCGCGCTCATAAGATCGACTCAGGTCGATCGCGCTCTAAACATAGTCAAAGTGCCCACTTCCCAGTGCCCACAAACACTATGTCTGGCAGATCACAGTCTCCCCGTAAAAGCGGGACCTGTGCGCGCCCGCGCTGCTCACACAGACAGCGCGACCAAAGCAGTGAACGTGCCCGGTCCCCGCCCACGTCCACCTGCAGGCTACATGAGTCCCATGCGACCTTCTCAGACCTCCCTCGCTCAGTTAAGCACTGTAACGCGGTCGAGGATGAGCGCTATGCCCGCTGTGTTAAGCGCGCTCCCCGCCTCATATGTCACAGGCGTAACGCCTATGTTATCGCACCCCGAAGCACCACTGCCGCACTGCGGACAGAGCGAGCTTCGCATTCAGCCCCTAGCCGGCCATGCAGATGCGTGGGCCGCGCTTCCAGGGGTTTCAGACTGGGTGCTAGACATTATAAAGAGAGGCTTCTCGCTACAGTTTTGCCGACGCCCTCCCCGCTTCACAGCGCGCGTCGAAACCACGGTGAATTCAGAAGCAGCACACCTGCTTCGTGCCGAAATATCAAAACTGTTGAGCAAAGGGGCGATACAGCTTGTACCCCCAGCTCAAAGCGAAAGGGGGCTATACAGCAGATACTTTCTAGTCCCGAAAAAGGACGGAGGTATCAGACCCATTCTGGATCTAAGACGACTAAACAGAGCTTTAGTGAAACGCAGTTTCAAAATGCTCACGACCAGAAAAATCCTCGCGCATATTCGCCGAGAAGACTGGTTTATGTCGATAGATCTGAAGGACGCGTATTTCCAGATACAGATAGCGTCACGTCACAGGCGATTTTTGAGATTCGCCTTCGAGGGTCGGGCATACCAGTACACAGTCCTGCCTTTCGGCTTGTCCCTGGCACCTCGTACGTTTACGAAATGCATGGACGCAGCGCTCGCCCCCCTCAGACTCAGAGGCATGCGAGTGCTGAACTATTTGGACGACTGGCTGATCATAGCTCAATCGCGATCACAGCTCGTGGAGCACAGAACCATGTTACTCGATCACCTCGAGAATCTTGGTATTATGATCAATTGGACAAAGAGCTCCCTGAACCCCAGTCAAACTATCTCGTTTCTGGGTGTCGTTCTGGACTCGCAGTCCATGACGGCGCGGCTGTCAACACAGCGCGCGCTGCACATTCAGCACACAGCGAGAGCCTTTCGCTGCGGTGCGACTACCACGCTCAAAAAGTTTCAGAGGCTGCTGGGTCTTATGGCCTCAGCAGCATCGGTTCTCCAGTTGGGCTTGCTTCGCATGCGCCCTCTGCAGTTCTGGCTAAAAGCGCGAGTGCCTCTCAGAGCGTGGGCACTTGGCCGATTACGCCTCAGAGTCGATCAGGACTGCGTGGCAGCCCTGAGACCGTGGGCGTCGAGCGATTGGTACCGTTCGGGTGTAAGCCTGGGGACTCCCTCGAGAGTGAAAGTGGTGTCTACGGACGCATCCACCTCGGGATGGGGAGCGCTGCTCGAGGGCAGACCGTTCTTTGGCCAGTGGTCAGAACGAGAGAAGCTCCATCACATCAACTGCTTAGAAATGCTAGCAGTTCACAACGCGCTGACGCGCTTTTGTCCCCAAATCAAGGACCAGCACGTCGTAGTCCGCTCGGACAACACGGCCGTGGTGTCCTACATAAATCGCCAGGGCGGTCTCAGATCCAATATTCTGTACAGGCTGGCCAAGCGCCTCCTAACATGGGCTCAGCGCAACTTGCGCTCGCTGAGAGCAGTGCATGTGCCTGGGGTCCACAACCTGGGTCCAGACAGACTGTCCAGGAACAACGTTCCCATGGGCGAATGGTCTCTACACCCACAAACAGTCCAGCTGCTGTGGCAGAGATTCGGCAGGGCGGAGGTGGACCTATTCGCGTCCCCAGAAAACGCTCATTGCCCGTGTTCTTTTCAAAGAACGACAGCGCGCTGTCTCACATGTGGCCGCACTGCCCGCTATACGCGTTTCCCCCAGTCTCCCTCCTGCCTCAGGTATTAGAGCGAGTCAGGGAAGTGAAATGCCCAGTACTGCTTGTAGCACCGTTCTGGGCCAGCCAAGCCTGGTTTCCAGCCCTGATGCAGTTAGCAGACTCCGCCCCGTGGCCGATACCTTTGAGGAGAGATCTCCTCTCGCAGGCCAAGGGCTCGATTTGGCACCCACATCCGGAGTTGTGGTCCCTTCATGCGTGGGCGCTCAACGGGTATCCGTTGACCTCACGGAGGGAGTGCTGAATACCATCACTCAGGCTAGAGCACCGTCGACCAGGCGGCTTTATGCCTCGAAGTGGTCGGTTTTCTCCAGCTGGTGTGCTGCTCGGGGCCTGTCACCCCTCGATTGTGAGGTGACGGAGGTTCTCTCCTTCCTACAAGAGCTGTTGGATAAGGGCAGGTCCCCCTCCACGCTCAAAGTCTATGTGGCAGCTATTGCAGCGTTCTCGACAGCAACGCTAAGCCAGTCACTAGGAAGGAACGATTTAGTCATCCGCTTCCTCAGAGGAGCTAGGAGGCTGAATCCCCCCAGACCTCCTTCAGTCCCGATGTGGGACCTTTCTACGGTCTTGGCGGCCATGAAAGGTGCCCCTTTTGAGCCTATTCAAACTGTCAGCCTCAAACATCTGTCGTTCAAAACAGTGTTTTTGCTGGCCCTAGCTTCAGTGAAGCGCATAGGCGATCTGCACGCGCTCTCTGTGAGCCCAGCGTGCTTAGAGTTTGGGCCTAATGACTCCAAGGTCATACTCAAACCTAGGCACGGTTACGTGCCAAAATCCCTCAACACACCGTTTAGGGCTCAGGTTATCTCCCTGTCCGCCCTACCGAGTGAGGAAGGGGACTCGAGCTGTCTTTGCCCCGTTAGGGCTTTAAGAGCTTATGTGTCCCGCTCTGCTGTCTTCAGACAGACTGAGCAGCTCTTTGTCTCGTTCAGCGGTCGTTCCAAGGGAGCAGCTGTTTCGAAACAGAGTCTATCCAGATGGGTAGTTGACGCCATAGCGCTGGCTTACACCACCAAGGGCCTTCAGTGCCCCTTGGGCGTGAGAGCGCACTCCACGAGAGGCGTCGCCTCATCGTGGGCCTGGTCTAGCGGGATTTCCTTACAGGAAATATGTACGGCGGCAGGCTGGGCCTCACCGTCTACATTCATAAGGTTTTACAACCTAGAGGTTCCCGCCTTGCAGGCAAAGCTGCTTTCGGTATAGTCGAGTCAGCTGTCTAGCCCGGACACTGATTTCGCAGGCGCACAGCGCCCCGAAAAATTCTGGGCAGAATTGTGTAAGACCCACATTTCCCACATTAGCCAGGCCTTCCCCTGCCTATGTGACGTTATATCGCGTCTGAGGACGCAACCTTTAAGGGCGGATGTCCCCCCCCCTTTTATCTCCAGACTCTCTGAGTCTACCTGGTGATTATGCACTGTATATCTGGACTGGCTTCCAGTGATCGGTGTCTTATCCCAGCACGCACGGCGTCTTACAAGTGGTTCCCGCAGCGTTTTTCAAACGCAGTACGAGAGAACTCTCGTAAGAGAACGTACTCGGTTACTAACGTAACCTCGGTTCTCTCTAGAAGAGGGAACGAGTACTGCGTTCCCTGCCGTGCGTACGGTTCGCTCTGGTTCGCTTCGGCGATGAAAACCAGTTGAATCAGCCTACTCGAGCTCCTTTTATAGGGGACTGCCACACCCGTTTCGGCGGGATGTGGTGAGGAGCGCGCGAAGCGCTCTCATTGGCCTGATGTTGCATCAGCCCTCGCTCGATAGGCTAATGCAGTTGCCGCAGAACAGCCAATGAGCGAGCGAGCCGTCTCGCCATAGCTGTGCACTGCTGCAATGCGTTTTACATTTATGAAAATTAAGGATAATTTTGCTTCAGTATTTCGTGAAAAGAGACCTTTTCCCGCAGCGTTTTTCAAACGCAGTACTCGTTCCCTCTTCTAGAGAGAACCGAGGTTACGTTAGTAACCGAGTACGTTTGCCTTATTGTTGCATTTCCTTCGAATCAGTGCTTGCACCTCAGACGTGTTGGAAATTGTTTGATCACAGTGTCTGTGAAAGGGGAAAAAGAGGAGTTTATTTTTATATTAAAGCAAAATTAACCTCTGTTAAAAAAGTAACTCTTCCCTTTCAAAAGGGAACTTGCACTGCTTCGATGATGCTATTGGGGAACAAT
Organism: Abramis brama; assembly: GCA_022829085.1. Lineage (NCBI taxonomy): Eukaryota > Metazoa > Chordata > Actinopteri > Cypriniformes > Leuciscidae > Abramis > Abramis brama. Next base: position 32,528,784 of record CM040773.1, on the reverse strand, counting down.
GTTCTCTAGGCGCCTCTTTAATTCTTCTGAGTCGCACTAGTCGTGTCATAGGCTGTCGCCAGTCAAATTCTATTGCCGAGATTGTACAGCTTTTCAAACACCGGTTTACATGGAGGGTGTTCCCCATATCGTCATCAATGCAGTGTCTCATTCCCTGTTCTCAGGGAACAGAGGTCGTAACCTAGACGCTTTTTATTACAACACAGTATGACGTTTTGACATTTCCCTCTGTTGTACATACAAGGTGAAAAAGACATACTGTTAAATGTATTATAAATGCATTAAAGTATATTTGTTTTGTACTAAAAACATACTTAAGTACATATTTATTACATTTAATAGTAAGTCTTTTTCACCTAGTAAAAATGGAATTCTTTAACATAGCATGTAATGCTTAGTTCATATATTTTAACAGTAGACATTTAATATAACATGTTAATTAAGAAAAGGAGTTAATAAAATAGCTCTTGAACAACTGTTAAGTCTACATATGTCACTGTATCACAGCAAAAAAGGGCAATTTAGGCTAACCGTTTAACTGAAAAAGTATACGCAGCCAACAAGAATAATAATTAAAAATGTACAACAAATGCTAATCTTGTTTTAGTCAGCCCCCTTTGACTTTGAGAGCAAAAAAAAAAGTTATGTGCAGAAACACAAACTCTCAAACTCTTCAAAGAGTTAAGGAAATTAGAAGTAGTGCAAAATATTGTAAGCCATGACAAGTGACTTGCAGCTGTCCCAAAAAAACAATTAAATAGATTTTTACATGAATGAACACAAATTAAACTAAACAGTGAGCTATTTATTTATGCAAACAGCAACTAAAACTTACCAGTACTTCTGATAGCAGTATCTTCATCTCTTCGAGATTCGACTTGGAAAAAATAAAAACAACACTAACAGTTACTTTTTCTATTAACGTTAGAAAAAAAATCTAAATACTGTCATGATCACTCATTAGTTGCAAAACATTTAAGAATTCCGTTAATCTTAGAAATAAAAACTGAAATATCGTAGACTAATGAAACCTTCACGTTTGAAAAGGTTAATCGCAAAAAAACTCACCTAATCCATATGAATCGCGTGGTTTCCTCCAAGTCCTCTAAAGAAACACGATCGCTCTAGTTTGAATTTAGACTTCTATGTCTGAATTATTACACCGTGTCCTAACTACACGCGACGCGACGCCGAAATATAATCACATTCAATGAACACACAGCCGTCAGCAAGCTCTGAGTGAGGTGTGAGCTCATAATTACACCAGAACCAATCACAGACGTTCAACAGCTGGAACCAATCAGGATTAGTCACGTGTGTTATTAGCGTTTTTCAAATTCAAACAAGTACAACATATTTTTGGACAACATTTAAACATATTTGGAAAATGTATCTATGATGCATTTAAAACAATATGATGTTGATATCCATGTGGGAATTTCAGTTGTAAAAACATATCATGTAATGGACAACAGCCCTTTACAAGTAGCCTACAAACAAGTAAAAGTGAACAACATTCATTTTAAGTGCTTATTGCAATGCTCAATAATAGTTGACAAATGTTTATAATACATTATTAGTTGGTACATTATACAAAAAAATCTAAAATATTAAAATGGTAAAATGATAAATATTACAAATATATTGCAGTAGGCCTAAGTGTTTAAAGTACTTTAAACACATTAAAAGCTTTTTATATTTTAGATTAACCATTTTAATATTTTAGATTTAGCTATGTTCTTACACAAGTTACACAAATGTACTTTAATTAAGAGCAACATAAGTATGTTTTCTTTAAATACACTAAAACTTCACACAAATGGTAGATTGTGTTAGCATATTTCTTAAAAATTTAACTAAGCATATTTATTAACAATGTACTTGTAGTGCTTTTTATTAGAAATATATTAAAATTATGCCTGTGTTTAGCATATTTATTGAAAGTATAATTAATCATATATTTATTACCAATGTACTTGTAGTGCATTCGTTAGAAATATATTAAAATTATGCTTGTGTTTAGCATAATTATTTAAAGTATAATTAAGCATATATTTATTACCAATGTATTTCTAGTATACTTTTTAGAAATATATTAAAATACAATTCAATGTATTTTTTATGCACTTCAAATAAGCATGTTGGTAATACAAATGTATTATACTATTTGTATTTCAAGTATATTTTTAATACATTTAATACTATGACTTTTTCACCTGGGAGTACCTTATACACTTAAAATCAATTTAAAGAATTAGTAATATTTAGTTTATTTTTATAAAGTGTACTTAAATACTACTTTTGGGAAAATTTAATTTTTGACTATTACATTTTGAATATATTTTAAGTAAAATCAATTTAATTTAAACTTATAATAGCTTTCTAAAAGTGCACTAACAATGAACTATTTTTAATGTGTTAAAAATGTACTTGTAAGAAATACACTAATAAAACACTTCTGTGTATTTTTTCAATAGTATATCTTTTTTCTTATGCACTAAAAATACATTTAAAATATCAATGTTATTTAGTATACTTTTGCAATTACACTTAAGTACTACTTAAGTAAAAATATACTTTTAATTAGTGTATTTATAGTGTATAATTTTTAAACTTTTCTTTAGCACAAAAAATAGGAATGTACTACAAATGTACTTTCTTGTATTTAAGTGTTTTTTTAGTGCACTCAAGTACACTTTATTTTCACCTGGGGTAAAAAATGATTTGTTGGGTATTTTGAGCTGAAACTTCACATACACACTCTGGGGACATCAGAGACTTATTTTATAAGTCTTATAAAATAAGACTTATAAAATCTTGTGAAAAGGGGCATAATACGGGACCTTTAAAGAGGCTACATGCGATTTTCTGAAATTTAAACTCGCGACTGACACCTGTGGCAAAAAAACAGAACTGCTCTTCCTTTCTGCTCGCACTCGTACGTGCACATTTCACAAGTTACTTGTGCAAAGAAGTCAACATTATGTTTACAGAGGTAAGAACAGTCAAATACATATATTGTTTGAGAAACTAAGTTTGTTTGCTGACTAGCGGTGGTGGCAGAGTGATCTGAAACGTTTAACATAACGCGCTTGACGTCACATCCGCAGACAGTGCGCGAAAAATCCGACCCAACAGAAAATAGGAAAAATAGGATACAGGCTTATAGGTGCACCCACTGTGAGCTGACATGGTGTCAGTATGCTCATCAGGAGATGTTTGCGTCATAAATGGTCAAATAAAAAGGCTATTGTTACATTTATTTTGGGGAAAAAGTTGCATGTAGCCTCTTTAATACTAGAAGTACAATTCATTAGTTTATGAAAGTACACGTATTCTCTCAATAAACTACTAGTAGTTTTATACGGAAAGTATAACAACTGGATGGGGTACTTATATAGTTTACAATTTCTTTATACAATTTATGCACTTTAAGTATACTACTGTGTTCCTATTAAGGTGTTATTTTTAAACTCTAAACATACCTTTAACTGTACAGGTTTGCGGCACACTTTTTAAAGTCAAATTTAAGGCTTTTTTTTTATTTATTTTTTTTACCTTTTTAAGACCCGAATAAATAAAAAATATTACTGTAAATTAGGGGTGCACAATATTGATAAAAATATATCTCAATATTTTCAAAGGTTTGTTGATAATAATTAGATGATAAGGAATTTTTGATACCAGGGCTTTATATTGTCTGGTTGACCATGAACGACACACACAAGACCAGCAGCAGAATCACAGCAGACTGATGAATCTCCATGACCTGATGAACAATACACACATCAGAACACCTTTACTGATATTTGACTTAATAAAGCAGTTTGGTGCTTTTGACTGTACTTTGTTTCCCTCTGAATCAAGACAAATTTCTTGTATATGCTATACGTGCTCAGAAGAGTTCTAAAATTCTTAACATTTAAAAACAAGGTAAATCACAATCCCCATTAATTTGCCACCAGAAAAACACATTCTCAATGTATGTTGCATGCTTTTTTATTCTTATTACTCAATGCCTTGAAGATTATTGACCACCTTTCCCCCCAAAAAATGTCTATACATGTTACAAAAATATAAAATGTGATTCATGTTGATACTCAAACAAGTTGCAGTCTATAGTCTTGGATAGTAAACCTCTGGCCTGTATTACGATGCACCTTCACAAATTCCAACCGAATGCAGTCAGGCTTGATCTTGGGGTTAGATTAATTTTTGAGATATAAGATTCAGATCTCGAAGTTGTCAGTCATCAGTTGGACACAGGTTTCTCAACATCTGTGATGTGTATCAGATCTCGGGAGAATGATCAAGCAGACACAGAGACAGTGTAATACCCTAACATTCTCAAGGTTATTAAGGAAGAGGGGTCATATTTATGCACAAGATAAAGCAGAATCATCCATGATGTCCAGGCCATCTAATGATAGTACTCCAAGGTCAACCCTACCATATATAGCATGTTAAGAAATATAATAACAACGGTTAGATGTTGAAATGTATGTGCGTGTCTTGAGGTCCCGTTTGTGTGACAATGTATAAGTGTGTTCAAGACCTAGTCCATGATGTGCACATAATATAACGAAAAGAAGTTACACAAGGGCAGCCTTACACAAGAATTGTCAAAACTGGAGCCTGAGAAATGAGGAAATATTGACACTTGGTGTCACGACACTGACTTTAAAATACCGTGTGAAACATGAAGAGTTTAATAGTGATACTTCTCTGATGAAGATTGAGATAACCAACGAGTAGATAATTTAAACACATTAAATCAGAAACAGGCAACAATATTACTGCAGTAAAAGCTTCAAAGAAATGTTGGAAGAATATTAAAAAAATGTGTCATTACTAAAGTGAATTAATATTAGTCCATAACCAGGGTGAAAGAGAACAAATAGGATTTATTTAAACTATATATAATAAGGCAGCGGCTATTTGCACCAAGTACAAATATCAATATTATAATAGTATAGTGTATATTATCGATATTAGTGTATATAAATGTGAAAATAACATATTTTCTATACTCTGTAAAAAGTGAACATGTGTAGTTGTTGCTTTAAGGATGTATATATATCTGATTCTACCTATACATTTTAATTTTGTTGTTGTAACCTAATTCAGTCAGGTTTATGTAACAAAACAAGGGAATGCTGTTTTAACTTAGCCTAGTTGAGTAACATTGACCCAACATACAGTTTCCATTTAAGCTCAGGATGGACACATTCGACACATTGTACATTGTAAGCTTTTGGCACCATCTGTTTTTTCATCTTTTGAATTGAGCTCGTTTATTTTAGGCCGATCGGATCCCGTACTGTGTGCGGTGATATATCGCCCGCCGAAATATAACAAACATTTTATAAAGGAGTTCTCTGATTTTTTGGCCAGTATTGTGACAGACTATGACAGAGTTTTAATTGTTGGTGATTTTAATGTACATGTTTGTTGTCCATCCAAACCACTTTCTAAAGATTTTTTAGATATGATTGATACTTTTAACTTTTCTCAACATGTCAGTGGACCCACACAGGAACAGGGGCACACGTTAGATCTTGTGTTATCCTATGGTCTGCCCATTCTAAATATTCAGATACAGGATGCTGTTTTTTCCGATCACATGCCGGTTCTATTTGATTTTACTTTGTCTTGTCTTAAATCAAAACCAAATGCCCCTGCACGCCTAGGTCGTGTGTTTAAGCCGACCACTGCTGCTCAGTTTTCTTGTGTTTTTCAACAGTCGTCTCAGCTTGATACTGGTCTCATAGCTGACACAGAGAAATTAACCTCTTCCTTTCTCTCAACATGTGCTAGCATTCTTGACATTGTTTCTCCTTTAAAAGTTGTGCGCTCTAGACCTAAATCTGAGCCATGGTTTAATGACATTACCCGTGCAGCAAGGAGAGATTGTAGGAGAGCAGAGCGTCGGTGGAAGAAAGACAAGCTTCATGTCTTTTATGAAATTTTAAAAGAAAGCTGGAGAAATTATCAAAAAATAGTAAAAGCTGAAAAGAATAGATATCTAAAAGAAAAAATAGTCCAAAATTTAAATAAACCACATGTCCTTTTTAAAAGTATTGATTCAATCTTAAATTCACCCCAATCCTCTTGTTTAGAAGCTTCTTCTGAAGTCTGTGAGAACTTTTTACATTATTTTTTAGATAAGATTGCCTCTATTAGAGCTCATATTTCCCCACCTGTATTCGATCCCTCTGAAATGTTGACCTGTTTAACAGTGTTTGACCAGTTTGAGCCCGTGTCACTTTCTTGTCTCAATAAATTAATTTTAAAGCTTAATCCCTCAGTATGTCCCACGGACATTATCCCCCCTCGCCTTTTTAAGGAGGTCTGGACCACTATAGGGCAAAATGTCCAAAAAATTATCAACAGCAGTCTGACTTCAGGAATTGTTCCAGCGTATTGCAAGGAGGCAACTGTTGTACCTCTAATTAAAAAGCAAAATCTGGACACTACTATTTTAGCTAACTACCGACCGATATCAAAGCTTCCTTTTATTTCAAAAATTTTAGAAAAAACAGTTTTTGCACAATTACAATCCTATTTAGATACAAACGGTATTTTAGAAATTTTTCAATCTGGTTTTAAAGCTTTTCATAGTACCGAGACTGCACTTTTAAGAGTTTTTAATGATCTTTTATTAACTACAGACCGTGGAGACTCAGTTATTCTTATGCTTTTAGACCTTACTGCTGCTTTTGACACAATTGATCATGCCATTCTTATCTCTCGTCTAGAGCACTGTGTAGGCATCCGAGATACTGCCCTGCAGTGGTTCAAATCGTATTTATCTGACCGATTTTTTTTCTGTTAAACTTGGTGACTCTACATCATCTATCGCCCCCCTTCTCTGTGGAGTCCCTCAAGGCTCAGTCCTTGGACCACTACTGTTCTCCTTGTACCTTCTCCCTCTAGGAAATATTTTTAAAAGACATGGTATTTCCTACCATTTTTATGCGGATGACTCGCAAATCTATTTACCGTTGAGAAGAGATGCAAACAGTTCCCTGACTCCGTTACTTGAATGTCTCAAGGATATTAAAACCTGGATGTCTTTTAATTTTTTAAATTTAAACGAAGAAAAAACTGAGATCATTGTGTTTGGACCCAGCCGGATTTGTGACTCACCTCTCGTAAACCTTGGGTCCCTGCAGCAATATGTAAAGCCAGTAGTTACCAATTTAGGCGTTAAAATTGACAATGAATTTAAGCTTGACAAACAGATAAACATGGTGGTTAAATCATGTTTTTATCAATTGAGACTTTTAGCTAAAATTAAACCTGTTTTATCTTTTAATATTTTTGAGCAAGTGATTCATGCTTTTATATCGACCCGTTTGGACTACTGCAATGCACTTTACATTGGCGTGAACCAAACTTCTCTTTCGCGCCTACAGTTAGTCCAAAATGCAGCTGCTCGGTTATTAACAGGAACCCGGAAACATGAACACATTACTCCTATTTTGGCCTCGCTCCACTGGCTCCCTGTATATTTTAGAATACATTTTAAGATTTTAATGTTTGTTTTTAAGTCGCTAAATGGCTTGGCACCTCAGTATATTTCAGAGCTCCTGCACATTTACACCCCGTCAAGGTCACTGAGATCTGGTGATCAGCTGCGGCTGAACGTGCCCAGGACCAGGCTGAAGACTAGAGGCAACCGCTCTTTTTCAGCAGTTGCTCCCAAATTGTGGAATGACTTACCGCCGCACATTAAAGTTGCGCCCACCCTCCACATTTTTAAATCTCGTTTAAAAACACATTTTTATTCCTTGGCCTTTGATTCAACATGAGAGCTGATGTGGTCTTCGTTGTCGTTGTAATTGTTGACGCTTTTAGTTATTTATTTATCTATCTGTGTTTGTTTTTGTTTTATATTTTTATTTCTGTAAAGCACTTTGGTAACCTTGCTGTTTGTTTAAATTGTGCTATATAAATAAAGTGGTATGGTATGGTATGACACATGCACTGCTCCTTGCTGATCTGAGAATTTAGTTTATATGACAAATCGTGATTTGGGGTTATTATAAACAAAGATGAAAAACACATAAAATAACACTTAATCCCAAAATTTACTCTCCTAATGCAGTCCCTTGCAAAGTATGCTGGGAACTACAGATCCACTGCCGTTGCATTTCTCAAAAGCATCGTGAGCTAAGTTGATCGTACAGACCATTGGTGGCAAAAGCTCTACGATCTACTTAGGCTTACAATGCTTTTGGGAAACACAGCCCTGGGCAGTGGATCTGTAGTTCCCAGCATGCTTTGCAAGGGACTGCATTGGGAGATGCATCCATATCTGTGAGGTATCTTTAGCTTAAATACTGAATTGACCCAGACCTTCTCTTAAATGAGCTATAGCGGTCTTCATCTTTAGCCGTCACCATGTTTTGAAATGTTCCTATGCAATGTCTAAGGAGCTGCATGAGTGAAAACTATGACATATATTCAACATCAGCACAGCCTCACGGCTTCAGTGTAAAACTGAATGTAAAACTTCTATACTGTTTGTGCCATTAAGGCACAAAGTCATGTTGCTGATTAAATTAATATGTTTTGTTATGGACTCCACAGTAATTAAGGGAATCACCTCATGGTCTCAGCTGGTTCTTAAAAGCTCATTCCCATTAGCTTTTTATACATAATCTCCTTTTTCTCAGGGTGTCGTATTACATACGAATGTACAGTTGCACAGGTCACGGACACTTTTCACAATGAAAAACAAGCCATCCAGGGAATGTGGTTGCTGGTGATCGGGTATGGAGGATCTCACATTTTTTGATATACCCATCACACCTCCCTTCAGGGGCAGCAGTGACCTCTTACCTTAGGTTCTCCTCTGCTTGGCCAAAAGAGGATCTTACTCATCATTGAGAAATCACCTCATGCACACTGGTAACTGATCTTTCCCATTACAAAATCTTTGACAGTTTTCAGTTTTCAAGTATTTTCTTGAGCTCAGGGGAAGTGCATTCAAGAACCATCAGAGCCATTTGGACTGCATAATAGTGCTAAAACAGGGAGACAGGTTCATGACAGCAGTATTTAATAACTAAAATCCAGTATAGACAGCTTCAAAGCAGCAACATTGCAATACTTAGATTATACTCAGTGAATTTTGAAATCACAACCATCCATTCAGTGTAATGTTCTGCTACCTCTGTAACTATATCTGTCAGATATAGTTTTATCTGACCTTTGTCTAACTGACAGGTTTATTGTTTATTTTTTTTATCCCATCTCTTGCTATTAATTCGGTAAGGAATCGAACGCACTGCTGAACAATAACCACTAACATATAGTATATTTTTCCTATAATTTTTGACTACATCTATATGTATTTAGCCTATATGTACTACAAACACTTTTAGATTAAGTCCTCACTGATTTTATACAATGTAAAAAAATAAAAATCACAGAATAAGGAGGAAAATATACAGTAGCAGGACAAAAATAAAATAAAAAATGATTGGAATGATCTTGTTGTACGTTAGCGTAAAAAGAAAAGAAAAAAGAAAATCACATTCAAGATGTTCAAGGTCTCCCAAGACCTCGGACAATAAAAAGTGATTTCGAAACATCATAATATATATATATATCACTAAAAAAGCGAGATATATTACATTTGTTTTAATATACACTCACCTAAAGGATTATTAGGAACACCTGTTCAATTTCTAATTAATGCAATTATCTAATCAACCAATCACATGGCAGTTGCTTCAATGCATTTAGGGGTGTGGTCCTGGTCAAGACAATCTCCTGAACTCCAAACTGAATGTCAGAATGGGAAAGAAAGGTGATTTAAGCAATTTTGAGCGTGGCATGGTTGTTGGTGCCAGACGGGCCGGTCTGAGTATTTCACAATCTGCTCAGTTGCTAGGATTTTCACGCACAACCATTTCTAGGGTTTACAAAGGATGGTATGAAAAGGGAAAAACATCCAGTATGCGGCAGTCCTGTGGGTGAAAATGCCTTGTTGATGCTAGAGGTCAGAGGAGAATGGGCCGACTGATTCAAGCTGATAGAAGAGCAACTTTGACTGAAATAACCACTCGTTACAACCGAGGTATGCAGCAAAGCATTTGTGAAGCCACAACAGGCACAACCTTGAGGCGGATGGGCTACAACAGCAGAAGACCCCACCGGGTACCACTCCTCTTCACTACAAATAGGAAAAAGAGGCTACAAATTGCACGAGCTCACCAAAATTGGACAGTTGAAGACTGGAAAAATGTTGCCTGGTCTGATGAGTCTTGATTTCTGTTGAGACATTCAGATGGTAGAGTCAGAATTTGGCGTAATGAGAACATGGATCCATCATGCCTTGTTACCACTGTGCAGGCTGGTGGTGGTGGTGTAATGGTGTGGGGGATGTTTTCTTGGCACACTTTAGGCCCGTTAGTGCCAATTGGGCATCGTTTAAATGCCACGGCCTACCTGAGCATTGTTTCTGACCATGTCCATCCCTTTATGACCACCATGTACCCATCCTCTGATGGCTACTTCCAGCAGGATAATGCACCATGTCACAAAGCTCAAATCATTTCAAATTGGTTTCTTGAACATGACAATGAGTTCACTGTACTAAAATGGCCCCCACAGTCACCAGATCTCAACCCAATAGAGCATCTTTGGGATGTGGTGGAACGGGAGCTTCGTGCCCTGGATGTGCATCCCACAAATATCCTTTAACTGCAAGATGCTATCCTATCAATATGGGCCAACATTTCTAAAGAATGCTTTCAGCACCTTGTTGAATCAATGCCACGTAGAATTAAGGCAGTTCTGAAGGCGAAAGGGGGTCAATCACAGTATTAGTATGGTGTTCCTAATAATCCTTTAGGTGAGTGTATATATATATATATATATATATATATATATATATATATATATATATATATATATATATATATGTATATGTATATGTATATATATATAGCATTAATATATATATTAAAACAAATGTAATATATCTCACTTTTTTAATGTTTTTACTCTACATTTGTGCAGTGTTGAGGGGATTTAAGGTATTTTGAAAATGTATATATATATATATATATATATATATATATATATATATATATATATATATATATATATAAGTAACATTTTTTTTTTTTTTATAGACATCAGTGGTAGATTATAAAAGTTACTTTTTGTTACAAAATTTGTCTAAAAAATTCAGTTATGATGCAGAAAACACACAAAAAATGAAGGGCCCATGCCACAACACAGCCCTGACAGAGAGTAAACACACATTTTGAATAATTTTTTTATTATTTTTATAAAATCCTATTTTTAAAAAATAAATGTTTAAATTGATTTATATTAATTTAAACTGCACAAATGTAGAGATATTACTTTTATATATATATATATATATATATATATATATATATATATATATATATATATATATATATATATATATATATATATATATATATATAATCATTATTATGTTACAAACTCACATTTTACATGGGACCCCCAACATCGGGTGTACATTAAAAATGAATAACTCATATGGGTTAATAGCTGTTTTCTATGTAAATATATTGTAAAATGTAATTTATTCCTGGATCAAAGCTGAATTTTCAGCATCATTCCAGTCTTCAGTGTCACATGATCCTTCAGAAATCAATCCATTATGCTGATCTGCTGCTCAAAACATTTATTATTATTATCAATGTGCTGCTTCATATTTTTGTGTTTAAAGGTCAATGGATGATATTTAACAATTCTAAGCATGAACAGGTGACCTACTACAGTATACACCCCTGCAGTGCACACCACCATCTAATGGTTGAGTAATCATTACATTTGGCTCCTTCTGTTCATTCACTGTTGTCTGTCAGTATCACTGGAGATTTTGTAAAAATATGTGACAGTGTTTGGTAAATGCCTATAGTAGATTTGCCAATATACTGTATATATAAAAAAGGAAAACATTAATTATGTTTCAAAGTCCAGTTTCACACCAGAGCTCCTTTAGCGAGATTTTTAAATAATTTAAAATATCCTGTTGTGAGTCACACTGTTGATTTGATTGTTGTACTCTAAATTGGTGGTTGTCAGATGAAGTAACATATGATCAAAGTGAAGTGTCACTAACATGTGAATCATCTTGCCATTCACTTTCAATGAAAGAAAGTGGGCAATGTCTTACGGTTCTAATGATAAGACACACAAAGCTATAATAAAATTGCAGATCAGAAATGAGATAAATATGGTAAAATAAAATGCACATTTCATTTTTTTTATTTTTTTCACTGTGGTGTGATTGTGATGTACTCCTTACTCATTAATTTACTACTCTACATTTATCTATAAATTAGATACCAGTTGATAGGAATGTCCATGAACTAATTTTATGAAGTACAGACAAGTGGAAAAAGTTTTTTTTTTTTTTTTTTTTTAAACATTATGCTCATTTAAGGTAAATGACGAGAGACAGTGAAGATATTCTCTTTCATATCAGAGTCTCATAAAGACAGAGAGGTACATTTTCTTTTAACTTAAGTTGAACATGTGTGATGTTCTTCAAAAAAAAAAAAAAAAAACTATTTTTCCTGATTTTTCTCAAATATAATTAAGTATGTGCAGTATAAATCTGTTTTGTTCATGTTCACAGCTGTGCTTCATTATAGACTTTGCTCTCAAACTGTGTCATGTTTACAGCACAAGAACTGGTTACGTCACGTTAACCTCTATCTGATCAAAAAGTTATGATAACTTATATATGTTATTAACTCTGACATAAAATAATGTGTTATGAAATTTCAACTCAATTGTTTGAGTTTTCAATCTTCCAATTTAGGTTCATAAGTTACTTCAATGAATCACAAATTCCAGGTGCTTGAATGAACTTGACATTTTAAATTGAGTGGGGTACAAGTTTTTGGCGTGTTGCAGATTAGTGGAGGACAGCTCTTTGCGCATGTGCGGGGGACTACCGACGAAGCCAAGCCTCGAGACGAGCAAGTTTACGCGCCAGCAAACAATCAAACTTCAATCGGCCGGGTGGCTCATTTTTCCAGACAAGACGAGTCGGGTTGGCGTGAACAAGTTCGCTATTGGTAAGTGTTTGTGTTTTGTAGATATTAAGAATGTGCGTTGATGAAGCCAATAACGTCCCTGCTGAAAAAAACAATAGAAACCATTACATAATTGCTAATGGTTTTAATGGTTATAAAGAGAACTGTATTGGTTTTAATGGAAACTGTAATGGTCCTAGTGGGTCTCTATTGGTAATTTACTTTCTTCTATTGGTGGCATGTTTTGACTATTTGTCTGTATTGGTTTTAATGGAAACTGTAATGGTCCTAGTGGGTCTCTATTGGTGATTTGCTTTCTTCTATTGGTGGCATGTTTTTTCTATTGGATACCATTAAGGACCAATAGAACACCTTTGGCAACTTATAGGTTACATGTTGTTGGTATCTACTGGACACCATTATGAACCATTAAGTCTCCAACAAATTTAGTGTTTTTTTTGGTTTGATGATATTAATATATAATTTGTTTGTCACTGATTTCCTGGACTGATCCTATGTTTAAGTGACAACTTTCACAGTAGAACTGAAATTCTACTTTCTCACAACTGTTTATAAACACTCTGTTAAAAAGATACTTGGATCGAGGTACAACCTCTTGCCAAAACAATTTATTTATCAACTGCATTAAATCATGTAACTGGCAACCAGTTATTTTATGCTTTCCTTGTCAACATCAACACCTGGCCTCCCTGCTGAAAAATCGAGAAATCCAGCTAAAACCAAGCTAAAAAGCTGGATGGCTGGTTTAAGATGGAAGTAGCTGGTTTTAGCTGGTCTCCCAGCCTGGCGCGTATGATCAAGCTCGTTTCCCAGCCTGGACAATTTGGTGGTCAGCTGGTTTTAGCTGGTCTCCCATTCTGGCCAAGCTGATGAACATTATTATTATTATTATTTAGTATAATAATAATAATAATTCATACACACAAACAATAAGTTTATATAGATGAAGTTGATTATACACTAGTTAATTGGAACCCAGATTTTCTTTCTTTTTTGCCATTTAGTTATATAACGCAGTTATTAGTATTGTAACGCAAGGTATCATTAAATGTAAATTGAATTTTTCAAAAATAAAACAAACAACTTTTAATAGGCTACTTCTTGCACATGAATTGGTCATAGAACTACACAATGACTTTAAAATTCATGATTTAATATTAATGGTATTTTAAATGATGTTATATGTTTTAATTCTAGACGTTTATTTAAATGCTGCGTGACTTTGAAGTGTTTTAATCCGCGTGCGCGTGAACATTCGAGTCGCATTCAAACACTGGAGCGAGCGCGCTGCGCGAGAGCAGATGGAAACGGGGAAACGTCATCATCATCATCATCAACTGACAAACAGCAGAACTCCCGTCTCTCGCTGTTGTTTTCACTGCTTTCAGGTGAGTTTAGTCAACAAATTCACACAAATAATACATACAAACGTCCCTGACACCTTTATTGCGTGTAATTGACAAGCTTCCGTTGAATATTTACTTTATAGAAATGGCTTTGTGTCTTCAAAAAAGTCCGTTAGCATCTCAACCATTTTCACTTAACGTTACGTTAAGCTAAGGCTAACTAACGTTATAGACTGAAGCTCTTGTTTATGAAAGTTTGGGGTTTTAACCACATTTTTGTGTACATAACAGTTTTTGATAGTTTTGTTTTGCTGGTAATTTGTCAATGGGTGATTGGAAGTAAGCTAATTTATTTAACCTAAAATAATGCACTGTACTGTTAATCAGTGACGTCACTTACAAATAGTGATAAAAAAAGGTGATTTCAGGAGCAACAGAAAAAAACCCTCTATTGATTAATCATGATACTAATTTCATATGCATTTATTTCGCAATACATTATCTTAAGAATTATATATATGTATATATATATATATATATATATATATATATATATATATATATATATAAGTTCTGCTCTACCTTGTAAATGTTCTATTGTAAATCCTATGTAACATTGTTGGCTCTGTGACAAATTGCATGTTATGTTCTAGATCATCATGCTGAAGGCCTGCTGCACCCCCATCCAAGAGAATCTCCCCGGCAACCATATGACTAGTAAGCAAAACCACCACAAACATAGTGCACTACTGTTCAAATGTTTGGGGTCTGTAAGATTTATGCTTTTGAAAGAAGTCTCATATTTTAAAATCATTAACCCCAGGTTTTTTCAGTGAGATTGTCCTTGAGAAGCATGTAAGCTAAATAATCAGATAAATAATAGGCGACAAATATAATGTTATAATGGTCGTAGTTATAATAATTAATTTAACTATTATGATAACAGGATATCATGGTTATTGGTATATTTTATTTTATTTTATTTCTCTAGGTCTGGTTTGAATTATGTTGGCCAATGAGACAGACACCATACTGTCCAACTCAGGGGTATTTATTTTGTATGCATTTTTTTTTTACTGATAAATACTGAAATTCTTTTTACTTTTAAATGCTAAATGTGGTTCAGGCACGCAAGTTATTTGTCACAGATATCTGGCCAGCTTATAAGTATGAGTATACTCATAGCTCATACTCTTAGCCTTTAAAATGTTTGAATTGATATCCTCAATGCAATATCAGGGGGTAAAGATATCATTAGAGTTCTTAAACTTATGGCTATGCTCTTGTTATCAGATGAGATACAATCCCTAGCGTTTGGCCCTGTATTCTTCAGGACAAGACCTTGATGCCATTCACACTCAACAGATGAAGAAGGTGAGTTTCACAATAGCTGCCACTATCACAAATCAAGAGACCGAACACAACAGGCTTTCATCCATATGAACACACCCATATGTAGGCATGGGTACTGAAACAATACTCATACTTATATTCACTTAAACACAGTTTATGTCTTAAAGGTATAGTGGAGGATCTTTCCGAATTTTAGATAAGAACCGCCCTCTCCACTTTTTGAAAAAATGCACGTGCAACACTCTGCTCCCGAGAGGGAACGGCTATTAAACGTGTGCGAGGTTCTTCTCGTGCACGCTCTGTTTACAAGTTGCTGTCGGCATCGCTCATACAACATTAATTTCCAAAAGAAGATTTGCACTTTTTCTCCAAATAGCATGCCAAACTTTACCTGTCGAGTAGAAACCTTGCGACTGAGGCATCAGTGGGAAGCCCAACCTGTGTTTTCAGTGCACGCCATCGTGTGAAACAATCTCCCAAAAACACTCTGGTCTTGTTTCTCTCTTCTGAGGCCTTTCTCTTCTTCTCATACACTTCGTACAAACTTTTTCTCTTGCGACCCTCAGACATTTTCAAACGACCCGGTGAAACGGCGAGCTTCAATGAATGGCGTTAACCGTAGCTCACCAGTCACCACACATAAACACCTGAAAGTGCACATGCGCAGAAAGCGAAAACTAAGGGACGAGCACGTACGACGGCCTTACGTAAACATATCACCAGAATGATTGACAATTAGGAGGACCAATAGTATAGATGATCCATCCGGAAGAAAAAAATCCTCCACTATACCTTTAAGTTTAAGCTTGTTGAATAATATGTCAAAAGAAATGCAATGGTCAGGATTATTGAGGGCCTTTTTCTATGACAGCAGACACATGAGATAATGCCTGAAGTGAGTCAGTGAAGGAGAAGATCAAGCCTCTGGAGGAGGACATGCAGTTTAGACTTCAGGAGAAAGACAAAGATGAGCTCCAGGGCAGATTCAGCAATCATTATAAAGTGAGTTCAGTGTTTCCATGTTTAGGTGATACTGTTTAATAAAGCAGATACATTGTGTTATTTAAAGTGATGATTTTACTTGTTTTATTATTAAAAGGTAATATTAAAGGTTAAAAATTACCCATAGAAATAGACCTGCACGATATTGCAAAAAACTGATATTGCAATATTTCATTTTTTCTGCAATATATAATGCAATATGAAAAACTATTTCACCAAATTACTTAAATAGCTGTATTTGGGAAATAATTAATCATTCTAGAATGATTGGTGTGATTTTGTAGGGGTTTCTGCACAGAAAATAATAAATTGCAAGCATAGGTAAAAAAAAATGTAACAAAGATGTAAAATAAAAATATTCCACGTAAGTCTAATTTAGGTACAGAAATTGAGTAATCAACTGTAAAATAACATGGCATAGTCTTTACATAGCCTGACTTCACAGAGGCCTATACTGCAATTATATCACTACCACAGATAGGTATGAATGATAAAACAATATGTTCATGGCTTTAATGCATCACATAACATGCGTGTTTATCACAGTGTGTCAGGATGTGTGTGTCTTGCACCTGTTTTATGAGGACACTGTTTTATGAGGACATCATAAGTACATAGTCCTGGGGCCTCATGTATCAACACTGCGTACGCACAAAAACACGACGTACGCCAGCTTTCACGTTCACGGTCAGATGTACTAACAGTGAAATTAACGTAAGAATGTGCGTTCCTCCACGTAAACTTCATGCCTGGCGTACGTACATTTGTCATGATTTTTGTCCGTTGGCGACTCATAGAGGCAATAAAGTGAAGTGGCAAACATTACACTACGAATTGTTCTATCGCACCACCACCTGTCAGATATTGCTTATAATTTGTAATTGATAAATTATTTGACATATTATTGTCACACGAGTCTTATTAAAATATTCTATTAATTATGCAATTAAGTAAGAACATATATAAAGCATGTGCAAATTGATAGCCTACAACCCGTCTAGCAATGGCAGTGTTGGCTTTATTAGAGGACATTTTCAATGGACGAATCCGGAGAGAACGAGTTTTTAGGGACCACAATGATTTTCTGGCCCACGATGATGGCTGGCTTATCAGCCGCTTCAGATTTCCAAGGGCTATACTCTTGGAGCTCTGCGCTGAGTTGGGTCCGAATTTGGAAAGAGAGACAGTGAGGAGCCACGCAATACCCGTTCCTTTACAGGTGCTTACTACACTTGGTTTCCTGGCAACTGGTTCTTTCCAAAGAGAACTGGCAGACCGCTCAGGAATAAGCCAGTCGTGTTTAAGCCGTGCAATGCCAGCTGTATGGGACGGGATCATCCGCTTGTCTACCAGGTATATAACGTTCCCATACGATGCAGGTGACCAGCCAAATATTAAAGCGCAATTTGCAGCGATAGCCGGTTTTCATAATGTAATCGGAGCGATCGACTGCACACATATTGCTATAAAGGCGCCATCTGAAGAAGAATTTGCATATGTGAATCGGAAACATTTTCATTCAATAAATGTGCAGATTATATGTGATGCACAAATGCGCCTAACAAATATTGTGGCAAGGTGGCCTGGGTCAACCCATGATTCATATATCCTTACAAACAGCATGGTTGGGATGAGACTCCAAGCTGGCAGGGTGCGCGATGGGTGGCTACTTGGTAAGTTATTTAAATGTATGGTTCTATCTAAAAGTTAAATTTTTGTGTGTGTAATTATTCAACTGCCCATCAGGAGACAGTGGTTATCCACTAAAGACGTGGCTGTTAACCCCCCTCACCAACCCACAAACTGACCGAGAGCGCAGATACAATGATGTCCATTCTCGCACTCGGTCAGTTGTGGAGCGGGCGATTGGGCAGCTGAAAAGTCGGTGGCGCTGCCTTGACAGGACTGGGGGGATGCTGTTATACCGCCCTGACAAGGTTTGCCGCATCATACTGGCCTGTGGAGTGCTGCACAATGTCGCGCACAGGCATGGCATACCCCTTGGTGAGGTGGGGGCACCGCCAGATGACCCTGACCCAGGACCAGTATATGTGCAGCACAATCAACAAGCCATTCAGGCCCGTCAACGTGTAATTGCGACAATATAAATGGTACTCAGACACAAAGTTCATTTTTTGACCAATTCCTTTAATGAATGGCTTATTTCTGTGAGTGTGTCAGTGACATTTTTCAGGTGACTGTTAATTTCTCCAATGGCCCTAACAATTTGCTGTTGTGACTCCAGAACAGCATGCGTCAAGACGCGGCCAGATGGACGGGGTTCAGCACTGGGGGGAGCATTAGAGACACCGGAGACGCTGGACTGAATGGGCTCTGGCTGCTCGGGTGGTGCGGACTCTGAGTGCGTGCCAGTGGACGTTCCTGCTGTTGTTCCTGCGGTTCCTAAGTCCAAATAAACACAGGCACATGTTAACTGTAATTTGAGTCTGTTCCTTATTAATGGGCATTTGCAATAAAAGCAGTGGTTACGTAAAATCTCTGGTGTACTTTTTGCCACATTGCATGCATTTTAAAATTAAATGGTGGCTGGTAGGCTATATGTATCAAAGTTAAGGAAATAAATTTTAAATTAGTCACCTTGCTGGCAGTCCTGTAGTATATCCGAGTCTCCCACATCAACGGATACGATTCCAGAGATTAACGTGTCTCCTACAATAGAGGCTACTCTCTGATCAAAGGGTGCAAGTTCATCGCCCCCTGTACCACCGCCTGTTCTGCCCACACTTTGTCGGTGCGCAGCAGTTCTCCGCTTAACTTCCACCTTTATGTCAGACCATTTCTTCTTCAGTTCATTTACGGTGCGACTCTCAGATCCCACCGCGTTGACGGCATCAGACAAACTCTCCCACTCTTTTTTCTTTCTTTTATTATTAATTCCAGAGGACAAAGTTCCAAATAAAATATTTTTTCTTGTTTCTACCTCTGATAGTAGCACCTCTAATTCATTTTCAGTGAAATTTCGTTTCTTGCTTGCTTTAGCCATGTTCTTGCAGGTTTCTTTTGCCAAATTGGACTAATTACCATATTTAAATTAATTTAATTGAGGGAGGAGACAGGGTGTGGTGTTGTGCTCGTGCATGTGCGCTCAATTTCGCGTTAATTGGGATGTACAAAGAAAATGTATGTGGAATGCTGCGTACGCAGAGATTCATACATCTGATTTTTTTGGTGCGTACGCACATTTACAGCTTTGTCCGTACGCAATGTTTTAGTATGAATTCAACGCAAGTCTTTGTACATGAGGCCCCTGATGTTTAACTTGACTAGAGAATCTCAGTGTGTGGTGTTAGTTTGACAGAATCCTGGTCTATGAGGACACTAGTTTTACCGGGACACACATAATGGAATATTAGGATCGATACTGATAACCCATAATTCACAGCTCATTGTGGCTAATACCAATATCGAAAACTATTTGTGCTTGTTAGATTAAATATAATATATTATATTACATTAAATATAATCATTGAAGAAGTTGGTAAAAATAGCAACCTCTGTTGAAATTGGTAATACTAAAATTAGTATTTATTCGTCTTTTATATTTTTTATTTGCTCTTCTTTCCTTTTTTCAGATGATAACTGAGAATAATCAGATGAAACCTGAACAAGATAGAGCAACTCTAAAGGTAAGAAGTTTATAATATAAATGTCTTACTGTGTTTCCCAACGTTTTGATTGTTAACAGCCTAGTGTCTTATTCTAATTGAATGTATTGATAATTGAATATTTTGAAATGAAAGATGGAGCATAGGCCTACATTTAATAAAATTCAGGAAAAAATACCCTTTATAAAGGTAAAAAGGTTTTCCAACAGTGATGCAATGAAACATTGATAATTTAAGTTCTAAGGGAGTAAAGCCTCTGTTTAGGTTATTAAGGAAATGTAATTTTGCCAAAAGAAGAATTTCTTTTAATTTAAATAAATGTTCATTTTAAAGCAGCCTACTTCAGTGCGATATGTTTATGTAATAGTAATGTTTTCTTATAATATCTTTGTACTTTTACATTTCATCATATCATTGGGTAACTGTTGAGCAGCTTTTTTTGCTCGAGACCCAGCTTTCTTTCCCATTCAATAGTGCTGTGGCTCTGCAGTTTGATACTATTATGGGCGTCTGTTTTTAAGAGCAAAAACGCTAAATTGACAATTTCGGTGCATCCCTAACCTGAACTATGTTTTATAATTTAAAACCTACACCTGGAGAAGGTTAAATAACAGATGACTGTAATGCTATGAACATTACATGACTAGTGGACAAAGTTCACAGCTGGCAAGATCTTGAATCTGCTCAAAGTACGCCCAAAGATGTTGGATGAATATATTTAAAAATATAGTGTATGGATAATCTTATGCACTGGTAATGTGGTTTAAGAGGTACATTGTCCTAATGAATTCTCCTTCTTTTTGCAGGTCTAATCATTCAGCCACAGTGAAGCCACACAATGTAAAAGAATAACTGTGAATCAAATAATAAAAATGTAATATTAATGTTTTGTGTCAGATGTTTATTTCCATATGGGTTGATTAAAAAAAACGGTCTTAATATCATTTTTATTTCAGGTGCATGTTCTTCATTCTTTGCTAAACAAAACCTGAGCTGTAAGCTATTGAAAAGTTGGTGTGCAGCTTATATCAGTTGTGTATAATTGTAATAATAATTCAAATTAATTAATTAAAAACTATAATTAATGTCCTAAATATTAACAGCTAAATGCATTAAACCTACAAATCTTAACCAATACAAAAAACTGTAATGGAAACCATTAAATATGTGCAATTCAAGATCAATACAAATTTGTAATGAAACCATCAGAACCAATACAAAACTGTAATGGAAACCATTAAAATACATGACCAATACAAATTGGAATGAAACCATCAGAACCAATACAAAACTGTAATGGAAACCATTAAAATACATGACCAATACAAATTGGAATGAAACCATCAGAACCAATACAAAACTGTAATGGAAACCATTAAAATACATGACCAATACAAATTTGTAATGGAAACCCTTAAAACCAATAAATCCTAATGGAATATGGCCCAAAACACACTACGTAATGGACTCCACTTGGTAATGGTTTTATTGGTTAACGGCTGATGGTTTGTAATGGTTTTGTAGTGGAAACCATTAGCAATTCTGTAATGGTTTCTATTGTTTTTTTCAGCAGGGGTGATTAACGTTAGCTATCGTTACCCTTTGATATGTGCAACAACTGTGATGTCATTTTAAGCGAGGCACATTTCAGCGACCGTTAACGTTAGCTAGAACACGTTTGCTAGCAGTTCAGTCTTCTAGTTCAGTCAGAGACGGTTGATAAAGCTTTATCTGATACGATACCAGTTTTCATTGTAAACTGTTGTAGAAAACACCATTCTGATAGACCGTATGTCAAGGCCAAATACACTAACGTTACTATTCAAAAGTTTGGGGTCAGTCAGATTTTTTATGTTTTTAAAAGAAGTATTTTCTGCTCACCAAGGCTGCATTTATTTGATTAAAAATACAAACAAAAATAGTAATATTGTGAAATATTATTCCAATTTAAAACAGCTGTTTTCTATTTTAATATATTTTAAAATGTAATTTATTCCTGTGATCAAAGCTGAATTTTCAGCATCATTACAGTCTTAAGTGTCACATGATCCTTCAGAAATCATTCTAATATGATGATTTGATGGTCAAGAAACATTCATTATTATTATCAATGTTGAAAACAGTTGTGTACAATTTTTATTTTATTTTTATTTTTTAAAACTACTGTCCAGATCCCCCTGAAGGACTGAGTGATGAAGACATGGAAGAAAAGCGGAGGATGATGGAGGTACATCATAAACACACATGCACATCACACATACACATCATACCCGTCTAATATTACTGCATACATACCTGCCTATATTATACTTACTACCTACACTTTGCTTTTGTGTCTGTGAAGCCTACTATTTTGTCATTTGTGTTTGTTTAATCTGATTCAGGTGGAAGTGCTTAAAAAAGACCCAGATCACCAGCAGATAGATGAGCTGATGTCTGCCACGTTCTCCAAGTGCAGAAAGGAGATCGTAGGGGATCAACCTCTCATTGGGGATGTCATCGCTAGATGGCCGGCCATGTTCCGTGAGAGACAGGTATCACAATAGACAACATTCAGCCTTAGATTAATCACTTAATCCAATGACTGGATATCAACGTATGAGCTTCCCTCCAGGAAGTACTAGAGAGATGTCTGATACTGTACTGTGGTCCGTTCAGAATTTTTTTTTTTTTTTTTTTGTCCGAATGGTGGCATGAATGTGCATACAGATAAGTGAGAGGATTGTGTTTAGTATTACTGAGTGGATGAAAGCCTTTGACAACAGACAACCTTAGCTTACTAAATTGTGACTCTATGCTTTAAAAATCTTCTCTCTAATTTATTAACCTTTTTGTCTTTTTTGTCTCCTCAGGTTCGGGCAGAGTTCAAAAGAGTCGTAAGCACAGACCTTCTCGAGTCGTTCATCGACGGACTTGATGACCTAGCACCAAAACTGCCGGAAGTGTACGAAGCTGCGACCAAGTCGGCAAAGAAGCCTGCACTGAAAGCCATTTTGGACTGTCTGAAGAAAGACGTGAGTAGACGAACTGAGAGTTGTAAAATTGGGCACCAGATGTTTGCGATAAAATCTCAACACTGCTTATTTTTGTCTTGTAGGACACAAACGAAAGGAGAAGGACTGCTGCTCTGCTGGGTCTGCCACACCACCTAAGAGAAGAGCCATCAGACATCATCAGGATGTGTGACGTAAGACCTTTTTCTGTCATGCATAACAGCCCATATACGAACGCACCCACCCACAAATACACTTGCGCGCACACACACACACACACACACACACACACACACACACACACACACACACACACACAACCTTTAACACAGATATTGGATTAGATACACTCATGGGTGTTGATAAAGTCCTGTGGCAGCAAAATAATGAGGGGCAGAATAGTGATGGGGAGGACGAGGGTTGGGTGGAATAGTGGTGATGGGAGGGGAAAGGAGGGGTAGAATAGTGATGTGGAGAGAGGACCCAGTGCAACATACACTTCCCCAGATCTGAGAGGACACTGAAGTTTTCACCCTTGCAGTAACCTTCCAACATTGCACCTACAAACATACACACTCACAACTGAAAGCCCAAGAAGACTATTTTATTAGCCTGAAAACAAGGTTTATGATCACTGAGACTTAAAGGGATAGTTCACCCAAAAATGAAAATGCTGTCCTCATTTACTCACCCTCATGTTGTTCCAAACCTGTATGCTTTCATTTCTTCTGCTGAACACAAAAGAAGATATTTTGAAGAAAGTCAGTAACCAAACGACTGATGGACCTCATTGACTTCCATTGTAGAAAAAAATATATACTATGGAAGTCAATGGGGACCAGCAACTGTATAATTACCAACCTTCTTTAAAATATCTTCTTTTGTGTTCAGCAGAAGAAAGAAAGTCATACAGGTTTGGAACAACATGAGGGAGTGTAAATGAGGACAGCATTTTCATTTTTGGGTGAACTATCCCTTTAAGTAGCTTTGCAGAGCATGTACTTCTTGACCCAAACATTCACACTATTTTTTATTTATTTTCTGCTTTTCAAGGCCCATGGTGAGACTCTGGCTGCAGCCATGGACCCAGATAGCAACATTGTTTCGGCCCAGATCCGGCCCACATCTGGCACTTGTGGAATGCGGATCTGGCCCACATGCAGCGTGGAATGACGGCCCTTGTGTGGCCCACTACTGTTTGCCAGATCTGGGCCACAAGCAGGCCATAGCAATGCCACGTCTCAGCCAAGAGCAAAGAAATAAACCAGAACTGGACCTTATCTGAGCCACAAAGTCTGTGTATATTAAATATGGAGTCATCTCAGCCTTAATAAGCCTGTTAACAAGCAGAATCACTGAAAGAAAGAAGAGAACAGAAAAAGAGACGAGCAGAAACAAAAGATCTACAACTGACTTCAGACACAGCCTTAGATGAAATCAACTGAAGAGAAAAGAAGACATTAAATCTGTGAAGATCTCAGCAGAGGAGGATTAAACAACTCCACAAACAGGCTCCTGAGGTATAATTTGTAAACCATACCCAAACTGAGAACAGGATTTGAATTTTTTTTTTTTCATTTGTTTCTGTTGACATGCATACCAAAGTTGAAGGCAAAAGCACTTAAGCAAACAGGAGAGGAGCCCTGATTTTTTTTTTTTTTTTTTTTTGTTGGACTTGATACACTTACTTTTTTGGACTGTATTGATTACAAGTTTGAGATGATTGCATGATTGAAGTGTTTATGTCTAGCTTGTATTGGCTTAATATTGGTATTAATAAAAAAAAAAGTTTTGTACTCAAATTTGTGTGTTTTTATAATTAAGTTAAAACAAGACATTATTTTAGATCATCTTAACTTGATACCCTAATTCAAAGACATTACTTAATAGAAATTACTAAGTTGAACCCACTAATGGGGATAAGTGAACAGAATGCTCATTTATGAGTTCACTTTAATTTGAACTTGCATAGCAAAGTTGAAACAACAATAATTGTATAGTCATGTTGACTCGCAGAAGTCAATTCACAGCTTAACAAGACTCAAAATAATGAGTTAAAACAATTCATTAATCCATTTTGTTTTTACTTGAAATTTTGAGGCAGCTGCTTAACTTATGATTTTAAGTAGAACCAAGTAGATATTTTTTACAGTGTGAGGTCAAATATTTATTAATCTTTTTTTTTGTTTGCATTGTGATTGATTCTGATTGTTGGTGTTGTTTTTGTTGTTTGCACTTGAAAAACAAAGAAAGACAACAAAATTTTTAAAAACATTATAAAGCTCTGTGAGGCTCTTTTCAGTCTTTCATCTATAAATTAAGTCTGCCTTCATCATAATGTACAGGCCAGCCTTGCTCACACCCCAACACAACGTAACGACTGGACTTCTTCCCTCTATATTCACATCTTGGGGGTCTTGACCCACTTCGTATTGTACACGTGATCACAGGAAAAGGCTGGTTGCTCTTAAACAGGTTACGTCCCTGTGAAGTTCCTCCTCTGCCACAAACTGCTTTAATATTATTTGTATTTGCTTGTATGAAGGTGTTGACAGGTTTGCAGCCCTTTCCAGTTCCAGTGATGCCTCTCTTTCTGATTTCACTGGTACACTTCTGCACACTCATATCAGGACCGAAATGCTGATTGAGGAATTTTTGATTTTGGGTCTTTATATTGTCTGGTTGAGCATGAGTGGAGAACGACACACACACGACCAGCAGCAGAATCACAGCAGACTGATGAATCTCCATGACCTGATGAAGAACACACACATCAAAACACCTTTACTGACATTTGACTTAATAAAACAGTTTGGAGGTGATTAGTTAAGACAATATTTAGAACAATTAAATGAAAACCTGTTATATACCTTGTTTTCTGAGTAAAGCGATATTAAATATTCCAAGAGTTTTTTTCTTTCTTTTCTTCTCCCAAGACTGTAAAACAATGAAAAGCAAATGAATTATCCCAACCTCAACTAATACTAGCGAAACTTACTCCACACCATTTATGTGCTGGAATGAAACTAACCGGCTTCAACACAGACTGAAAGTGATAGTTCACCCAAAAAAATGAAAATTCTGTCACTGTTTACTCACTCTCAGATTGTTCCAAACCTGTATGAATTTTATTTATTCTGTCTTACACAATGAAAGATATTTGGAAGAATGTTGGTAACCAAGCAGATCTCGGGCCCAAAATCTTTAGTCAAGAAAATGCTATTTATAATTATTTATAATGCACTGTAAATTAATGAATAGTCATCAACCCCTGTATAGATACTTTACAGAGAGGACACTCATCTAAAATGTGAGTTTTTCTGTAGGTGTGTTGCTATTTGAGACCCGCTACACCAGTACACTCAACTTGATTATTGATACACAAATTCCTATCCAAATTGGCTGCTTAAAAAGAACAGCATACAGAACTATTGAAAAAAGAAGAAAACACATGAGAGATACTTACAGCAGAAAGAGCCTTCAGTCCTGTCACAAACTAATAATTCTGTTCAGCTAACTTCAGGTATCACCTTTAACTCAGGTTTGGATCCTCAGGCTTTTAATACACAGACGAGCAAATAAAAGTGTGAACAGTGTAAGAATTGATAAATTAGGAAATTCCCCAAACAGTCTGTTTTGGGGGTGGCCAGGCCCTGAGAGGACAAAAGGACCTCTCTGGAGATTAGCATTTGAACTGGCCCTCGTGCACCATCGAGACGAAAGTCTCACCTCCGAGTCATCCTAATCTACATCTCTTTCCCTCTCCCCTCACCCCTCTCTCAAGCTCAGACGATCACCTGAAATCACCCAAGAAAATGTATAGTTTAATGTGAATGATTATCACAGAGTATTTTCATGTTTGGTATCATTTAAAATATCACCGTGCGACTGGTACAGATATCTCATATCCAGATAGATAAAACAAAAGGTAATAAGGTTTTTAAGAGCTTATGGATAACTGATTTACAAAGGAAGGTGGTCTCTAAGCAAATGGTCCCACACCCCCATGAAGATGCGACCACTGCATGCAAATTTCTATTGTTACATGTTTCCAGGTAAAAGGTTTGTCTATTTAAGGAATTGCAGCAGGGAGATCGGGGCCTTTTCTGTACTTCAGATGGCCCGTGAGGCTGAGAGACCGAGATCTCTCAGCCTCATGTATTTCTTATGTTGGGTTTGCATCTTTTCTTTATTCCAGAGAATTTGATGTTTTGTATCGATTATCTTTGAATTGATTATGAAATTGGCATGATACATTTACCTGACATAATAAATTGTTACATTTGATTATTCTAACTGACTTTGATATTATTTCCATTGAAGAGTTAAACAGAATAGTCAAACGTCCACTCACTTTTAGTGAGGCACAGATATTATTAAAACCTTTCATTTATGGAGTCAGATGAATTAACGAGAGAATACATAACTAAATGTATTGTAAATTTAACCAACCAATACTTTGAATGAGTAAGGACAGAACACGTGATAACCTTCCCTGTGTTATTGGAAAACCTCCATTGGACCAATTTCACGGGCCTTACAACAGCCAATCACTGAAGAACAAGAGATAAGATAAGAGACTATCAAAGATAAAAGCAACACAACTAAATATTTCACTTTGTGAAAGTTAATTTAAATTGGTCCTAATATAAAATAATATTATCAAAATATCATTTATTGCATATAATGCATTCATCCATCTTTGTGATGGTTATCAAATGTTTTTGTTTTAGGTCAGACATCTGTGTTTTGATGAATAAGTCAATTTTCAAGTTAAAGCCAATATCAATTTGATTTCCCTTACGAAAAAGGAGTATACTTTATTTTATGAATTAAAAGTCTTTTGCAGCTGTCTTTGTACTTTTTCTAAAATACAGATTTTTCTTCAGGACATACGGTAGTTAAATATTGTACAGAGATGAAAAAAAGAATAAGTAAGGCATTTTGTCTGCTCACATTAGTTCTGTTTCAACTTAAAAAAAAAAAATTCTTAAAATGTCATTGAATAGGTGGTGCAAAACTATATATATTAATATAGACAATATTTATCCTTTAAAAGTTTACTTTAAAAGTAGAAATGTCTCAGTAGTAGAAATGTGAGATGCACTAAACTCTACATTTCCTTACATATAAACACACTTCACACAACAGGGGGCTGTTCCATAAAAGCCGCTTAGAAAAGCGGGGATTAAACTCCAAAACCGGACTTGAATTAACCTGTGGGCTTGAAAAGCCCGAAAAGACCTCGTGAAAGAGAGGATAAGAATGACTGCAAATAAAATTGAAAGAATCACGGAACAAACAAAAGTAGAGAAGGACAATTTCAAAAGAATTTTTCCTATAGATCAGGACACACAAACCAAAATAGACGAACACCTGGATATCACATACGAACAAGAGTTCAAACAAATTAAAACCCGACAGTTAAATAAACTTCAAAAGCTGATAGAGAGAAAGAATGCAAACAATAAAACATGCATGGAAACAAATGAAACGTGGGTACAGAATCTGTCACAACGCACACTCACGGAAACCGAAAAAATAATTTTAACACGAGGTCTAAATTTTGCCATTACGCCAAAAAATATACCACACGAGGAGTACATACTAGCAACAGAATTGGCATGTCAAAAAATCCAAGACCAGGGACAAAAATCGGAGCTACGAAACACCATAGCAGGCATTTTAAGAACAGCAAAATTACCAACAAGTAACATCACAAAAGATGAAAGAAAAGCAATAACCTCACTCAAAAAGGATAAAACCATCACCATCATACCGGCGGACAAAGGACGTACAACAGTTGTCATGGACACGGATAAATATGAAAAACAGATGAAAGCAATGCTAAAAGACAACAATACATATGAAATCCTAAAGAAGGACCCTACCGAAGAAAAGAAAAGAACATTAAAAGCACTTCTCAAACCATTACTAGAAAACAAAAAAATAACAAAGGAGGCATATGACAATCTAATTCCCACCGCAAACATTATGCCACGAATCTATGGAACACCAAAAATACACAAAAAGGACATCCCACTACGCCCAATAGTAGACAGTATCGGCTCGGTCACTTACAACCTATCAAAAGCATTAGTGGAAATTATAAAACCCCTCCTCGGCCTAACAGAACATCACTGTAAAAACTCAAAACAACTAGTGAAAGAACTCAACGACATAAAAATAGAATCAGATGAAATTTTAATTTCACACGATGTCATATCACTTTTCACAAAGACCCCCGTGGATGTAACACTTCACATCGTACAAGAACGACTCCGAAAAGACAGGACACTTAAGAGACGCACAAACCTCACAGTTGATGATATAATTGAACTACTGAGCTTCGTCACAAAATCCACATATTTCCAATACAGAGGAACAATATTCAGACAAAAAGAGGGATTTGCCATGGGGGACCCACTATCAGCCATAATGAGCAGTTTTTTTATGGAGGACTTGGAAACCACAGCCATAGCCACAGCACCATCGCATTGCAGACCTACCCTCTGGAAACGTTATGTAGACGACATACTGGAAAAAAAAAAAAACGGACATACACAGGAACTCACGGACCACCTAAACAGCATTGACCCCACCGGAAACATAAAATTCACACATGAGGAAGAATGCAACAGAACCATAGCTTTTTTAGATTTAAAGATCCACCACAGAGATGATGACAGCATCAAAATAACAGTACACAGGAAACCAACACACACTGACCAATATTTACTCTGGACATCTGAACATCCCACGGCGCATAAATTATCAGTAGTGAGAACACTTTATGAACGGACCAGTTTCATCACGGAGGAAAAAGACAGACAGAAAGAGGAAAAACATATCAGACACGCACTTGCACGCTGCAAATATCCGACATGGGCCATAAACAAAGGAAAAGAACAAGTCGCAAACCAGACCAAAAACAAAACCGAAACCGAAATCTGAAACCGGAAACAAGGACATAGTAACCCTACCATATATCAGAGGCATAACAGAACCATTACAGCGGGCAATGAGAAAATACAACATAAACACAGTAGTAAAACCATACACAAATTTAAGGCAGTTACTGGTACATCCCAAGGACAAAATAGAGCAAGATAAAAAATGCAATGTCATATACGAGATACCATGCAAATCATGCAATAAAACATACGTAGGTGAAACAGGCAGGTCGTTCAACACAAGAAGGAAAGAACATCAGAAAGAATGTGAAAAAGAAACAACAGGACGACTCACTAGAACTCAAAAGGAAAAAGCGCAACAGGAACAGCTAAAATCAGCTATATCAGATCATTGCAAACGAAATAACCACATTATGGACTGGGACAACGGACACATCATCAGATCGGAACCAAACAGATACAGAAGATGGATAAAGGAGGCGATTGAAATCAGGAAGCGGGCCAAGGACACCATCAACCGGGACGAGGGAGCCTACATGCTCTCACACACATGGAACACCATTCTCCAGAGACCATCGAGCGACGGGGGGGGCAGGGCGTGGCCAGCCCGGCGGTACTGTCAGGTCCGCCGGGTTGGCCACGCCCAGGAAATAACAGCTGATAAACGACACGTCACAGCTGTCAGATGACGCTTCTGAGGAAGACTGCAGGTTGCAGTCGAAACATGTCAAGGTAAAGAAAAAGTTTTTTTCTCCACCTGAACGTTTTGTCTTTCTAGAAGAAAACTATCCAATTTGAATTAACCTAACAAATGAGTTTTAGCTAAAGTGGTTCCATAAAAGGTAATTGAAGCTCACGCAATCTCACTAATTTGATCCAGGTTTATCAAGTCTAGATAATTGCGTGTGCACGCGTTTTTGAAGCAGCCCTAGAGGTCGATCGTGGATCAAATCGATCCACCATCAAACAGCGTATATTTTGTGCTGTTTTATGCGTTTGTGACATGTTTTTCCCCTCAGTTCAAAACGTCTCGGTTACATATGGTAACCCTCGTTCCCTGAGGGAGGGAACGGAGACGTACGTCGTGGTGAACGACGAATAGGAATCTCGCTAGAGAGGCCAATCTACTTCGAGTGAAACTAAACGAGCCAATGCATATTGGCGTGCAATCATTTGCATCAGCTGTGCAGCCTCGCAGCGCGGGTATTTAACGAGCAGCTGGTGCGATTGCACTTCAGTTTTTTGCTGAGGAGCCGAGCCGGTGAGCTGGCTGCCCCGGCGGGTCGCAGCAGATGTGGCGACGGGACGTACGTCTCCGTTCCCTCCCTCAGGGAACGAGGGTTACCATATGTAACCGAGACGTTCCCTATCGTCCGGTCACTACGACGTACGTCGTGGTGAACGACGAATAGGAATCCCTACTAAAGTGCCACAGCTGCTGCACCCCATCCAGCGCCCTGAGCAAGCCTCTACACCTTCTTGCCTGGAAGGACGATAGGAGAGGGCTTACACCAAGAGTATCCACACTGTTGTTCCGTGATAACCCATACAGTGATATATTGGATAACACTGGGAAGCGTGCCCGAACTGAGGGAGGGGAACGCTGCGGGAACCACATTCTTAAGAAGAGTTATGTGGGAAAACACATATGGACTAACCCAAGGGTTGTACTGCATATGAATAATGGGTGACTTAGCCCAAGGGAAAGACACGGGCTTCCGTTTAAGAGCAGCCGTGGAAAATATACACATATGGGATCCCTGTAGGGTCACACATATGGGACCCAGCCTAGACCCGGTTCTCAAGGATTCAGCGGGTAAAGGCCTGGCACCGGACGCTCCGCCACGTCCGGGCCGAGGGTGTTTGGAGGACTCGACAGGTTTTGACTCTGGAGCAATAAGGGTGCACAGTAGGGTGCAGCAAGCCGACAGAGCCGGTACTCTCAGTGTTTCTACTCATTTAGGGTGAGAACACGGGAGGACACGGGCTCTACACGTAGGCTATAGTATCTAGCGAACGTGTTAGGTGTCGCCCAGCCCGCAGCTCTACAGATATCTGTTAGCGAGGAGCCACGTGCCAGCGTCCAGGAGGATGCAACGCCTCTCGTGGAGTGTGCATGCAACCTGAGCGGGCAGGGCACGCCTTGAGCTTCGTAAGCCAAGGCGATGGCATCCACTATCCAGTGGGCCATCCTCTGCTTGGAGACAGCCTTTCCCTTCTGCTGGCCTCCGTAACAGACAAAGAGCTGGTCTGAGGTCCTGACGCTTTGGGTTCTGTCCACGTACATACGCAGAGCGCGAACGGGACAGAGCAAAGCCAGGGCTGGGTCTGCCTCCTCCAGGGGCAGCGCTTGCAGGTTCACTACCTGATCTCTAAAGGGAGTGGTAGGAACCTTGGGCACATAGCCAGGCCGGGGTCTCAGTACAACATGGTTGTCACCCGGCCCGAACTCTAGGCACGATTCGTCGACCGAAAAAGCTTGCAGGTCCCCTACCCTCTTGATCGAGGCCAGTGCAATCAGCAGCAAAGTCTTCAAGGAGAGAAGCTTTAAGTCTGCTGACTGCAAAGGCTCAAAGGGAGCATCCTGAAGTGCTCGGAGCACCAGGGAAAGGTCCCAAGAGGGTATGGAGGGGGGACGAGGAGGATTTAATCGTCTCGCCCCCCTAAGGAACCTGACGACCAGGTCGTGCTTCCCAACTGTTTTGCCATCTATGTGGTCATGATATGCTGAAATAGCAGCAGCATGTACTTTAAGGGTGGAGGGAGACAGCCTTCGCTCCAACCCTTGCTGCAAGAAGGAAAGCACTGACCCTATCGAACATCTTCGGGGGTCCTCTCTGCGGGAGGAACACCACTCGACGAACAGGTTCCACTTCAAGGCGTACGCACGTCTCGTAGACGGCGCTAGCGCAGAAGTGACGGTGTTAAGTACCTCTGGGGGTAAGTCACCTAGAACCTCCGCGTCCCGTCAGGGACCAGACATGGAGTTTCCAGAGGTCCGGACGCGGGTGCCAAAGGGTGCCCCGTCTCTGAGTCAGAAGATCCTTCCTCAGAGGAATGGGCCAGGGAGGGACTGTCACGAGGAGCATAAGTTCTGGGAACCAAGTCCGGGTGGGCCAATAGGGAGCCACCAGAAGGACTTGCTCCTCGTCCTCCCTGACTTTGCACAGGGTCTGTGCAAGTAGGCTCACTGGGGGAAATGCATATTTGCGGAGGCCCCGGGGCCAGCTGTGTGCCAGTGCATCCGTGCCGAGTGTTCCCTCGGTCAGGGAGTAAAACAACCGGCAGTGGGAGGTCTCTGAGGAGGCAAACAGGTCTACCTGAGCCTCTCCGAACTCTCTCCAGATCAGCTGAACCGCCTGGGGGTGGAGTCGCCATTCTCCCGGGAGCACAGCTCGTGATAGCTCGTCGGCCACACGGTTGAGCACACCGGGGACATACATGGCTCGAAGCGACCTCAGATGCTTCTGACTCCAAAGGAGGAGATGGCGGGCGAGTTGCGACATGCGACGGGAGCGTAGACCACCTTGACGGTTGATGTACGCAACGGTCGCAGTGTTGTCCGTACGGACCAGCACGTCTCTGCCCTGTAGCGGCCTTTTCAGGCGGCTCAGAGCGAGACGTACTGCTAGCAACTCGAGGCAGTTGATGTGCCAATGCAGTTGGGGGCCCGTCCACACCCCTGACACTGCATGCCCGTTGTACGTGGCACCCCAGCCCGTGGCAGAGGCATCTGTGAAAACCACAGCATGCCTGGACACCTGTTCCAAGGGGACTCCTGCCCGAAGGAACGAGGGGTCTGACCACGGACTGAAGGTCTGGCGGCACTCCGGAGTGATTGCCACCCGGTGAGTGCCGTGATGCCAGGCCCATCTCGGGACTCGGCCGTGAAGCCAGTGCTGAAGCGGTCTCATATGGAGCAGGCCGAGCGGAGTTACCGCTGCTGCCGCTGCCATATGCCCCAGGAGCCTCTGAAATTATTTCAGTGGGACCGCTGTCCTGCCTTAGAACGTGTTCAAGCAGTTCAACACCGACCGAGTGCGCTGCTCTGTGAGGCGCGCTGTCTGAACGACCGAATCCAACTCCATACCGAGAAAAGAGAACCTCTGCACAGGGGCGAGTTTGCTCTTTTCCCAGTCGACCTGAAGGCCCAGCTGGCTGAGGTGCCTGAGCACGAGGTCCCTGTGTTCGCATAACTGATCTCGAGAGTGTGCTAGTATGAGCCAGTCATCAAGATAGTTGAGGATGCGAACGCCCTGTTCTCTCATGGGAACAAGGGCCCCCTCTGTGACTTTCGTGAAGACAAGGGTAGACAGGGACAGGCCGAAGGGCAGGACCTTGTACTGATATGCTCGACCCTCGAACGCAAGGCGCAGAAACGGCCTATGTCGAGGAAGAATCGAGACATGAAAGTACGTGTCCATCAGGTCGATCGCTGCAAACCAATCTCGGGGACGGATGCATTCGAAAATGCGTTTCTGCGTGAGCATTTTGAACGGTAGCTTGTGAAGGCTCCAATTCAAAACTCACTGATCCAAGATCGGTCGAAACCCACCACCTATCTTGGGTACAATGAAGTAGGGACTGTAGTGCCCTGACCTCATATCGGCTGGCGGGACCGGCTCTATCGCGTCCTTCGCCAGTAGGACTGCGATCTCCACGCGCAAGACATGGGCATCGGCTGCTCTCACTGTAGTGGAGTGGATGGCCCGAAACTTGGGGGACGCCGGGCGAACTGAATCGCATAGCCGAGCCTGATGGTCCGAATAAGCCAGCAAGACGGACTGGGGAGCGCTAGCCAGGCTCGCAGAGACCGTACAAGCGGGACCAAAGGGACCATAGGCTTACCCGGAGTGGGGCAGTGAGGTGGAAGACAGGGGCTCGGCTCGGAAGGCTCTCTCTGGGAGGCGGCCCGTAGCGGAGTCTGAGTGTGCTGTGCAACACTTACCTGATTCCACGAGGCAGGAGGTGCAGGAGGCGGCTTGGTTGCATTCTCGAACCGCACACTGTTGCCTGCTGGCGATAGAAGAGGCGGATGAGAGTGGTGAGGATTCTGTCCTCCCACTGCTCTCCTGGCCCTCTTCAGACCCAGGGATAGAAGAACTGCTCTCTTTTTTTTTTTTTTTTTGAGAATTTGGGTACCACTGTGACTCCAGTGGTGGAACACTCGAAAAGATTCGTTCCCCGGCCCTCCACCGGAAAAGAGCAGCTCCACCCATCTCCGGGTCACCCATCTCAGGGGTGATTGTTTCACCGACCACTTAAACAGTGGCTGAGACGGGCGGTGTCATCCTCCTGCAGCGGACACAGTAGAGCAGGCTGTGTCGGAGTGTTTTTATTTTTATTTTTTGCAGGGGATGACACCCTTGGCGACAAGTAGACTGAGGGGCAGCCCACGAGGCACTCTGGTGGTACGTCGGGGAAGCACTTCAGTCTGCTGCTGACTGCGGAGAACTGCTGGGCCAATTCTCAACAGTGTCGCCGAAAAGGCCACCTTGTGAGATGGGAGCATCGAGAAAGCGTACTTTGACGACGTCTCGCACCTCTGCAAGGACAGCCAGGGGCGCTTCTGGACCACCAAGGTGGACATCGTCTGGCCGAGGGCCTGCGCTGTGACTTGAACACGGTCAGTCGACAAGTGCAGCTCAACTCCGGCTCAGAACTACCCTCGTGCAATAAGAGTGCCTTGGCCTCGCATGCAGGGCAGAGGTGGCTCACCAGAGGCACAGCCACCCCACCAACGAGGGTAGCGAGAGAGGTGAAAACTTAACAGAATTTGGCACTTTTGGCGTTCCATATTTTGGCACCAATATAGCTCCATACTCCTAAGTTTTCAATGCACATCCGAGAAAGACCCGGGAAAGCATGGCTGTCAGTTCTGAATCTGATTCAGCATAAGCACACACACTATTACAGTGGGAACTCAGCATACCCTCATTTCCAGAACAAACAGGCCCTCTCTCCGATGCAGCAATCGACATCTGCCCTCAGCTGGAGCCCTGAATGAAACGCTAGGTTCCTCCAATTTTGAAGGACCAGCAATCTCATCCAGAAGCTGCACAGCTTGTGATGCGCTAGAGAGGGAGGGGCCCTAGGGGGTTGGTTCCCCGAAGGAGAAGCCCTCAGCTCTCAGATCACCCAAGCCATTTTACTGAAGTAGACCTCTCCTGGTGGCCACCAGGGAGGGCGCTACAACAGAGAATAGACAAGGAGACCGCGCACCTAGAGCGCCGAGCGAGCGCTGGGTTGCCGTGACAACCCGCGCTGCAGCCCGGCAGATCGACGGCACACGACACGCTGAGGAGCGAGAGATCCGTCGGGTTTTCCCCGCGAACGCTCTCGCTCATGGTCCCCCAGAGTGTCGAGCAGACCTGCAGCTGTGCTTTTACACACAGCAGCGGCTGGCCAACAACAGAGGGGACTCAACTTTCCGGAGAAAGAAGAGTTGACCGGCGTGCCGACGTGGTCATGTTCCCGTGCGAGAACATGAACCACCCACGACAGTCTCACATGTTTCCCAGGCATGCGAGACAGTGATCGTGGCCGTCAGTGAGGACAGGAAACGACCGCAACCAGAAACACACGGGTGGAATGTCATCTTTAGAAAGACGCCACTCACACCCATGTAAGCTCTTTCAGGGAAATACTCTCCTAGGTACTGAAGCACGCAGGGGAACGGTCGCAGCGGACACAGACAGGAATATGCAACCTGACGTGCGCTGTCTCTCTTCATGGCGGTCTTACCAGCCATAAGAACGGCTATTCAGCGCTCTTGGCGCACCGTTACCAGCTGTGAAAACAGCTTTTTTGTTTTGCTCAGTCAGAAACACAAAAACAAAAAGAGAGAGAAAAAGAAAGTCGACCCCGCTGCTGCGCTGTATCGCCCGCACCAGACACGAGAGATCATCTTGAAGAGCTTGCTCGTTGTTTGATCACTCAGTAGATTAAACAGCATCGAAACGCTCGGCTCCGAAGCAAAAAGCTGAAGTGCAATCGCACCAGCTGCTCGTTAAATACCCGCGCTGCGAGGCTGCACAGCTGATGCAAATGATTGCACGCCAATATGCATTGGCTCGTTTAGTTTCACTCGAAGTAGATTGGCCTCTCTAGCGAGATTCCTATTCGTCGTTCACCACGACGTACGTCGTAGTGACCGGACGATAGGGAACTTACATTTTACAGTTATATTCTCCATCTGTAAATGTTCGAAAGTCATGCAAATGTATCCATTTTACTGCTAATTTTCATATTGAACGAGCGCTGCTGCGCGCATGCGCGTCATATAAGAGCGCAATAATTCTGACTAAAATATACATTTTGCTTGGAAAATTAATATGCGATATTTTATAACACTAGAAATATCTTCTAATTATAATAATTTATCTTTAGGATGTTGGATAAGTTGCAGTAAACTTCTAGCGAACAGAAGTACTTCAGTGAACAGAAGTAGCCTAATTCAGGGAAGATTTTTTTTTAAGAAACTAAATATAAAGATACAAAATATAGTTTTGGGTATAGGACCTATGCTACTTAATAAAGATGATGTATACTTATTTAGAATGCTGAGAATTACAGCTTTTAATGCAATATTTTTTTTGGAGAAAGCAAGAATCCCCAGTTTTAAATGAGTAGATTTAGTTTCTAAAGTACACTATGGGGAGGATAACATGAAATTAAGAGCAAATGTATACATTTTGAAAAGATATGTGCAACTCAAAGACTATTCCATAAAATAAAGGAATATATATTAGCCTACATTAACTACATTTTTATATAACCCTCCCTCCCTTTTATTTCTAGTTATTTGTTATTTTATTTATTTACTTATTTAATATTGAATATTTGATATTCAAATAATATTACTTGAATAACTATTAGGAATTATGTGTCATTATAAGAGTTTGATATAAATATGTTAATGTTAAATTTTTATTACTATTTATTTATTGTTTTTTGTCTTTTCCCCCTTAAATCATATGTAAAAGTGTCTATGTACTTTTTGGTTATTGTTCTAATCATGTGTTTTTAGGCTATGTGTTGGTGGGTATTATCACAAAAGAAAAAAAGTAGAAGGAAAAATAAGGAATATTTATTGGAGGAAAATATGATGTCTTTAAAGGAACTGTCAATTTGTATAATTGTGTTAAATGTGTTTGAATTGAAAGACATAAAGTAAATCATATATATATATATATATATATATATATATATATATATATATATATATATATATATATATATATATATATACTAATGTAAGAACTGATTTTCCTGCTAAAACAAAACTCACCCTGCAATAATGCCATAAAATGCCCCCTGGACAGCAGATAGCAAAGACAGAGCACAGAACCTTGTCCTGCCCAAACTTATCTCCTTGTCCCTTTGTTTGACTTCAACTCATCCCCCCTCTCCCTCCTCTTCTCCCTCCTCAAGTCACTGAAAGTTAAATTAAGAATGTCTATGTATCGCATATCTTGTGAATGTGTTGTTTTTTCCTTTTCATGTTTGGTATCATTTTAAGGGTCTCAGTGCGATTGGTAAAATGGTCTTAATTTCATTGCAGTCATTGGTTTAATGAGAAAGATTGAGAATTTAGGAGAATCCTGTATCTCCTCTCTGGCTGATATCTCTTTAAGATATCTCAAGAAACCAGGTGCTACCCCCCTGGGGTACATGGATTGGCCCAAACAACTCTAAACAACATTTGTATAACCCCTGTTGTTCTGGTCTGGTATTTAAGGTGAGGGGACAGAGCAATCTTTGGGACTCTTTTACCAGGATCATCCCCCACAGTAATGTTTCAGTGCTTTCTGGTTGGGAAGCCCTGGCACATTACTGTGTCTTTGTCAGGAGAACATTGCTTACTTTTAGAGACATCTTTGAGTAAATGATGTCATGTATTTTCTGAATTGGCTTTTAATCATTTACTTCTGTAATTGGCATGATACATTTTTACCTGACAAATAAATGTTACATCTTGATTTATTCTGAAGTATTCTGAAATCATTATTTTTAATATATTAAGGAGGCTGGTGCTACCGCAAATCTTAGTTAAGGTAGGTCAAACTTAAGGCGCATGTATGAACGGAGCAGTAGGCACGTCATCTGAAGACCTTGTGATTTCTGTCTATCACTGGTTCAGCAAGTTGTATGGAAGTGGCTAAATAAAACTACACTCTCTAGTTCGAGTGAGCAGTAGGCAACCGACTTTAGGGGTATTAGCAAACTCTACATCCTCTGACTGAAATCAGAATTAACTGGTTTGTGTCCGTGAGAAACACGATTTGGCCGACGTGATCTCTAAGCGGCATTCGGGTCCATAATGAATTAATAACTGAAAGTATGGGATACTCAGAGTAATCAAAGATCTAAATTAATTCATAATCAATATTTATGATTATTTTCTAATCAGAAATACGATCTAAATTTGATTATCATTTGAAATTGGAGTCAGATTACGCATAGAGCTAAAGTAATACTAAAATAAGTTCCAATAAATTAAGTGAACTTCACTGGATCGCTGAAAAGACATACACGCTTTAAACCTTCGCCAGGCCGTTGGATTCCGTCGTTGGGCCAATGGATGGTCCTTACACTAAAATATTTGTTATTTGGACATTAGATGTGCCTTATTTAGAATTTTAAACCTGTGTGTATATTTTTATGATAGCAGTTACTGTAAAGGGACTATTGTAATGGGGTAAATCAAATGTAGGCTAATATACTGTCAATTACTAAGCTCAGATTCATCTTAGTTAAAATTTATACTCTGACTGCTTTTGTAATTATTTATTTTTAATTTTGTGATTTTAACTTCTGCTTTAAAAGCTTTTTTTAGATTGTGTTCTAATGTTCTTCTAATCATAAACATGTACTACAGCTGCCAAACAAAACCAGAGAGAAATGTATTCATAAATCTTTAAAACAATCTAATTAAATCTTGGGCACAAAACATTCAGCCAGTAAAAAAAGAAAACCTGTAGTATATATATTGTATTTAGGCCTATCTATCTATCTGTAGGTCTATATTGTCTAATTTATCATTGTAGCCTTATTTAAGTTGATTTTCTGTATACTGTGTATTTATTTTTGGACTAATAGTGGTTAATAAAGTCCAATAATGGTATGAGAGAGTGTAAGTGGTAATATCATTGTGTTCCTATTGGTCAGTGTTAGAGGATCTGTGTAACAACTGAGGCTTAGCCTGACAGTTAGCCTGCCCTGGTCTGGACCAGGCTAGTTTCCCAGCATAAGTTGCCAGGGTAACTGAGTTTGAACTATTTTAAGTTTGCTTTATGAAACAGAATCCACCGACAATAAGCCTGACTAACCGAAATAAGCCTGGCTTATACTCTAATCTTGGTTTATGGAACAGCCCCCAGGTAACCAATAAAATGTCAATATTTGTCATGGGTTGCTCAGGGAAATTAGTTGAGGCAAGGGTATGGGTGCAGCTGGTTCAAATAAACAAAGGGTAATCAAAAACAACGGTGAAGGAACAAGGAAAAGGGAAAATGTTTTATTTATTTTTTTTATCAAACGGGCAAAGTTAATGTACAGTCAGACTGCAATGATACATTGAACATGAAAAAACAAACAGCAGGGGGTATAGTTTAACCAAGTAAACATGTTAAAGGGGTCATGGACTGCATTTTTTTATTGTTTTATATTGTTTATGTTGATGTTAGTATTGTGACTGATATTAAACGTTCCACCTTCCAGCCAAACTCGTCCACTGAAAGAGGTGCAATAGTCCAGAGGTCCAACAAAACTTTAATCCGGTTGACAGAAGTATGAGGCTATACAAATGTATGGATGTCTGTGGTTTCCTACAAATGTAGAAGTACAATATGTTACAACATTATATAACATTGCTGAGTTAAGATATACATCTTTACATTGAGAAGTGACAGTTCTAGGATATTTAATTTAATTAATCAATCAACAAAAGTGGACGTTTTCCACTAGAAACAAACCTTGATGTACTATTTTAATTTAATACTGTGAAGCTGCTTTGATACAATCTGTATTGTGAAAAGCGCTATACAAATAAACTTGACTTGACTTGACAGTTCCTATATGGATATACATTTTGTGAAACAGCATGTTAAAATAATGAAGCAGTTATAAGATTGCGCTGTTCAAATTGCCGTCATTAAAGCACATATTAGAAAAAAACACCATAATACCTGTTTATTGATGAAAAATCAGGTACTTCAAAAACACACAAATAAATGCACAAATGCCATTCTAAAATGTGACATCGACATTAGTTTCAATAAGTTAACACAGTATCACACCAAATGTGATTGCGCTAGTGAAATGACATGTAATGATAACAACAACAACAATAACATACACTTCTAAGCTAACCGGACACAAGGATCTGAGTAGTTGAGGATCAACAACCATAACCACTTGTCCCGTGATATTAGGAGAGGAGTTCTGCCATTTATGACGAAGTTGCAGACTGGGCAAATACTTCCGGATGATCTGTTTCCAGAAGTGATCAGCTATTACCTGGCTGTGTCGGTAGTGCTTGCGTCCCAATAGATCACTTGGTCCATACCGCTTGGAGCAAGAACTTGATCTGCTGGGGATCTGCCTGTCCAGGACATCTTCTCCAGCGTGCCCTCCCACCTCGTTCATGCTCCCTGCTCCCTCATTCCCACCATCCTGCAAGTCCTTTCCTCTTCAGCACCAGCCCGCACTAATGGAAAATACACTAGGTTATCAACATACAACATATACTAATGTCCTGTAATACACACAGGTTGCTTTATTGCTTTAACGTGACTTTGTGATTGAACTCTGCTCACTGTAAGTGGTGTTGTTAGGCCTCTTCTAATCTTATGTTCAATGTAACTCATAGAGTGCTGGATAATGATGACAAACAACAGGAGAAATAAATGCCAAGCTTGATGAGGATATAGTCAAAGCTATATCCTATATAGTCACAGTGTCTGAATCGCAAGATCTCAGTTGCAGAAGACGCGAGTCGTATACTCAAAGTGACCGTCCACTTGAAGATGAAGATGTGACATTTAAACTCTTCTGTTTCTTTGGTTCAGCCATTTGCAGGCTTAAGTTACACTGTAAAAAATTTCTAACCCTCCCAAATCAAAAATTTCAAGTGACCGATAACATCTAAATTTTTCAATTGGCCCAAGTGAAATTCTGTAAATTTCAATTGGCCCAAGTGAAAATCTGTAAATTTAATTTTATAATTTACAGAATTTCACTTGGGCCAATTGAAAAATGTTGATGTTATCGGTCACTTGAAATTTTTTATTTGGGAGGGTTAGAAATTTTTTACAGTGTAGTAAATAATGGACTATTTACTTCTGCACTTTGGTTTAAAGTAACTTTTTTTCTTTTTTTCCAAAAAATGCATTTTGATGCTTATTAATTCAGTGATGTGATATTCATAGTGAAATAATTGGTAGTCTCAGCATGAAGAATATGACAGATGGTTTTTTTTTGTTCTGTAAGAAGGTACTGGCAACATCTGTTCTTCATTATGTGGACCTGTAAGGAATGGTCTCCTATTCTCCTCTATTCTAACACAGTATAAGGGTCCTCTTGGCTGCAGAAGTACTAGAGGTATAGCTAGCCAGAAACTGACATATGGACTTGTTATTCAATGTATATATATATATATAAATATTTAGTATACTTCATATACATATATTTAGACTACGTGTCAATAAAGTTGAGAAAACATTCTCCCTCAGCGCTGGGTCATTGTTCATTCAACTGCTAAATGTGAGGACTGGAATGAGGCACATATAGGGACAGAAAACATAGTAGTGTAGGCCTACTTTTTTTCAGTAATACCTGTATAACAGAAATGTTCTAAAAGGATAAACTAGCTCTGCCATAGCATTTCACTGATCTTTCATTTATTATAATGTATTTTGGCCAAGAAATTAAATGCTGCTGTACTTTTTTAATGTACTCTAGGTTTATTTTGTAATGTACACAATCATAGTACATTAAATTATACAAATAATTATATTTAAAATTATATTTTAACGTATATGTATGTGTGTGCCTTAACATTTATGTTTATTGATTTCTGCACTTTTTCATATACTTTGAATACTGAAAAAAACAGCTTTATAATACACTAGAAGTGTAATGCTAATGCATATCTAATGAACTAAAATGCTATTGAATGCACATTAAAATGAAGCTTCAAATATATTCCAACTAGTTCAAGAAGTATATTTTAAATGCATTGTAAAGATATTAAGCATATATTGAAATACACTAAATATACTTAAATCTGTTTCAAAATAATAAATTTAATGTACACTTAGTATACATTAAATATATTAAGTATGTCCAAAAAAACACAATTTAAATGTTTTTTTCTTTTCGGTTTCGGAAATAACTCTCACAATTTAAAAGCATGTGGATCTATGGTAAGAAAGATATTTCCGCCAGCTGTCCCTTCACTAATACAACCCACATGAAGTTTAAATGTCATGTGACATGATCAGGTGATCTACACCTACACCACTGGTACACACTGCCATCTACTGGTTGAGTAATTATTACATCTGACTCCTTCATTAATCACTGTTGTCCTCAGTATTATGGAGTTTTTATT
This sequence comes from Abramis brama, assembly GCA_022829085.1. Taxonomy (NCBI): domain Eukaryota; kingdom Metazoa; phylum Chordata; class Actinopteri; order Cypriniformes; family Leuciscidae; genus Abramis; species Abramis brama. Next base: position 32,484,853 of record CM040773.1, on the reverse strand, counting down.
GCAAACCTCACGTGACTTTTAAACACTGGACAGTGCAAACATGACCTTGGCCAATTTAACTGGTTGATGGGAATTTCATCACCCTTATTTGTTGTTATATATTGTAGATTTTCAAATATTCAAAATGGAAAACATGTTTCAAAGTCCAGTTTCTGTACACCTGAGCTCCTTTATATCTATATTTTTAAATGATCTAAAATATCCTGTCAGGATTCACACTGTTGATTTGATTGTTTTACTCTAAATTGGTATTTATTTGAGAAAAAAAAAAAAAAAGTAGAGTATTTTGCATCACTGGATGTTACTGTTAAAACAGTTAACATGTAATAAATATTTTGCCAAATCTCACTCTCTTCCAGGGTTAAACTGAGTCTTCGCGCTGGAATTCACGCTCTGCTTCTGTGAAAAATAAAAGTTTGATTTGATTGACCATCTCAACAATTTGGCCATTTTTAATTATTGGGGGGACTGTCCTCGAGAACCATTGGCTCCAAATATTACAAATGAGTTCATAAAACAATTATGTTCGAAAATGGTTCACTATAATTCATTTATTTTAATGTGTGGATATAAAAAGAAACAAAATATGAAGTGGTTGATAACATGTCATTTACACTTTGAATAAAAGCAAAGACAAATAAATTAAGTAAATGGATATTTTCCTTCAGTTAGTGTTGTTGAGATGCAAGACAATCCATCAGACGAGTTTAAGAGTAGAGAAGTTTTATTGAGGATTACAGACAGGTGGAAAAAACATCTGTATCTTTCTTCCCTCATTTTGCTCATTCACTACTCCCATTAAAAAGTGTTTTAATGCTCAAAAAGTGTTAACGACGTGCTTAAAAATTCAGTAGTCTAGCTGAATCTTACACATTATAAGAACAGTTACACACAGAGACATGCATGAAGAAGTGAGGAATATACCATCAACTTAGAGAAACATTGTAAAGATATTTTTAACATTATGCTCATTTAAGGTAAATGATGAGAAACAGTGGAGATATTCTTGTTGTGTGCTGCTCTTCAAAAGAAAAGAAAAAAACTTTGTTCCCCTGATTTATGCTCAAATATAATTATAAATCTGTTGTGTTTATGTTCACAGCTTCATTATAGACTTCTCAAACTGTGTTTGTTACAGCACAATAACTGGTTAAAAAACACTGCACATTAACCTCTAACTGAAGAGGTTTTTATTTTTTTTTAAAATTATTTAAATATTATTATTTAATACTTTTTTTGGCTTGATTGTTTTACTTTTTCACTTGAAAAACAAAGAAAGACAGAAAATGAGAAGTGAACAAATGATTAGAAAAGTATTGTAAAGCTCTGAGGGGCTCTGTTCAGCCAGTCATCTATAAATTAGATTAGGCCTTCATCATAATGTACAGGCCAGCCTTCTGCACACCCCAACACTACGTAACGATTGGACCTAGTCCCTCTATATTCACATCTTGGGGGTCTCTCCCCACTTTTTAATTTGCACGTGATCACATTAAATGTCTGGCCGCTCATATACAGGTCACCGCTCTGATGAGTTCCTCCTGTTTGTGGGTCACAAACTACTTTAATATGATTTGAATTTGCTTGTATGAAGGTGTTGACATCTTTGCAGCCACCGTCAGCTCCAGTGATGTGTCTCCTTCTGATTTCACTGTCACACTTCTGCACACTCATATCAGGACCGAAATGCTGATTGAGGAAATTCTGATACCAGGGATTTATATGTGCTGGTGGTTGAGCATGAGCGGAGAACGACACACACAAGACCAGCAGCAGAATCACAGGAGACTGATGAATCTCCATGACCTGCTGAACAATACACACATCAAAACACCTTTACTGGCATTCAACCAAGCAGTTTGGTTGTGATTAAGAAAATACTGTTGAGACCCTTCCTTTGTTTTTACTTGCATAAATCTTAGTTACTTTACATTTCGTACACACACTGATCCAGTCCCTCTGTTTTTCTGTATTATATCTTGTACTTGCTGAGTAAGTTCTTACCTTGTTGTTGTGGGTAAGTGAATATTTTGTTGTCTTCTTTTGCCTGTAGGCTTTACGGTAATGAACAGCACGATAATGAACAAACCTTAGAAAATACTGATGAAACTTGCTCCAAACACAAGTTTAGACTTCACTGTTGTCCGTCAGTACCGCTGGAGTTTTTATTGCAAACTAATGTGACCTTTAAACACTGGACAGTGCAAACATGATCTTGGCCAATTTATTCGGTTAACGGGAATTTAATGGCCCTTATTTGTTATTTGCAAATATTCAACAAGGAAAACATTAACTGTGTTTCAGAGTCCAGTTTCTAACAAACCAGAGCTAAATAAAATATCTAAAATATCGTGTCATGAGTAACACTGTTGATTTGATTGTTTTACTCTAAACGTGTGGTTGTCAGATCAAGTAACACATATGATCAAATTGAAGTGTCACTATCATGTGAATCATCTATTCTTGCTGTTCACAGTCAATGTGTGAGCAATGCCTTAAGGGTCGAATGATTAGACACACAAGGCTATGATAAAATTGCAGATCATAAATTAGATGTACAATATGGTCAAATAAATAAAACCACTCTGGTTCTCCACATTTTGAGAACCACTCGCTCTAAATACACAGAAATATGAAAAAAAAAAAAAAAAAAATTCTGCTCATAAATGTTGGTTTATCAATGATTTATTGATCTCAATGTGTGGACACTGAAAACTACAGAAGATGATTTTCAGTGTGGATGTCCTGCTTACTTCGGTTCACTTTATCTTTGCGTCAGACTGCAATGGAATGGAGCCAAGGGGAATATTTGAGAAACAGTTTAGTCTGAGCATGCTTGTTTGTTGTCGGTAGTTTACCTTACCTGTTAAACACAGAGACAGGGAATGTGCACATTCATTTTGATCCTGTTCATGGAAATAATCTAAGCATGGTATGCAGTTGCATGTGTTATATGCTTAAGAAAGAAACCTCATTAGGCAAGTAATGATATGGAGCAGTAGGCCTACCTTTGTATGACATCTTACTTATAGATTCCAAATTTCCAAAGTAGAGATAAGAAGAGAGAAAAATGTTTCAATGTTTCAATATCTGATACACGCGATTCCCACGAAGGAATGCCAATCAGGGAAATCGTCTCAGGTTACGACTGTAACCTATGTTCCCTGAGAACAGGGAACGAGACACTACGTCAGAATGACGCTATGGGGAACGCCTCAGGCGTGACAGGTGTCTGAAATAAATATCAACTCACGTCAATTATGTTGACCGGCGACAGCCCGTGAATCATCAGCTTGATTGATTAACGCGCAACCTGGATGTATAAAGGGAAGCCTTGCATACATGACAACATCCTATCGTCTGAAGGGACTGTTGCAGGCAGGCCCCGAGGCATGGCAGGAAGACGTAGTGTCTCGTTCCCTGTTCTCAGGGAACATAGGTTACAGTCGTAACCTGAGACGTTCCCTTTCGAAAGGGAACTCTACACTACGTCAGAATGACGCTATGGGGAACGATATACCAACGCCACCATGCTGAGGGGAGTGCATGCCCAAAGGCAGTGACAACTGTCCGAACCAGTAATTCAGAAAACACTGGAACCACTCACCCTTAGGTCACATCGGGCTGTCAGTGACAGCACTCCCTACCGGTCATCACCCAAGCTAATGAACCAAGAAACCGCCAGAACATAGTTAATGGGGGGTATATCTGGGCCAGCTCAAAGGCTTAGGACCACAGCTTCCAAAAGAAGGGGTCCCTTCTAGGGAGTGTGGCTAGGGGGCCCAGGGGACTCCCAGCCAGTCACTATTCAGGGGAGCGTGCCACCTGAAATACCACCAGGCAGGCCTGACCTGGTGTCACTACATAAGACACTAGAGTCTGGCCACTTCCTGTCTGTCTGAAGACAGAGCCTCTGGACACTTGCCTTAAGAAGGCATCCAACCCGAGGGACTGCAGAACAGGCAGTGAACCACTCAGCCCGGATCTCAGAGACGGGACATCCTGGAGAGTATGACTCAGCATAGTGCTTTACAACCCTTGCCAGCGAGGGGAGTCTCTCTACTCGATCCATGGATCTACCCAGTGTTTGTGTTTCAAAACACTGAGGAGGCCTGTGAGGGCCTAAAGGGAGCTACCTCCAGGAAGGCCTGGTAGGACCTCTAACCTGGCGACCACAACATGGGGGAGCTTGTATTCAACCACAATATGTGGGAGCTTACCTTCAGGAAGGCCGGTGAGGCCTCTGACCTGGCAACCACAACATGTGGGAGCTCATATCAGGAAGGCCGGTGAGGCCTCTAACCTGGCGACCACATCATGTGGGAGCTCATATCAGGAAGGCCGGTGAGGCCTCTAACCTGGCGACCACAGGATGTGGGAGCTCACTTTCAGAAAGGGAATAAAGCGTACAGTGCACAACCCTTACCATAAAAAATGGAAATAGAAAGTACATGAAAGAAAGTGCATGTACTTAGCCATTCTGAACCCAAGAAGGCCTGATGAGGCCTCTAACCTGGCGACCACAGCATGTGGGAGCTCATACTCGGGAAGGCCGGTGAGGCCTGTAACACGGTGACCACAGTGTGTGGGAGCTCATCAGAATGTGGAAGTTAGCTAGAGAAAAACATCTGTCGTAATAAAGTGACGACAGGAAGTAAGACCAGGGTCTGAGCCACATAGGAAGGGACAGAAGCGATACGCGCATGACCCTTACCATAGAAAATGGATTTAGAAAATACACAAGACATAAGTCGTGTGACTTACCATAAGCATGGTTTAAAAAAGGTACGGAACGTATGTACCAAAAAGGAATGAAGTAAAGGTTTGCTCGTACTTCATCACTCTAAAAACACAGTATGTGTGAGCCCACATTCGGGAAGGCCGGATGAGGCCTGTAACCTGACATGTAAAAGCTCAAACCCAGGAAGGCCTGGTGAGGCCTGTAACCAGGGAACCACCGTACGTGGGAACCTATAATCAGGAAAGCCAGAAGAAGCCTGCAACCTGATAGACACAATACGTGGGAGTTCTCATTCAGTAAGGCCTGGTGAGGCCTGCCACCTGACATGAAAGAACTCATAACCAGGAAGGCCGCAGAGGCCTAAAGCCTGGTGACCACTAATTGTGGAAGGTTAAAACTCAGGAAGGCCGGTGAGGCCTGTGACCTAACGACCACCGCACATGGGAGCTCAAATTCAAGAAGGCCTGGTGAGGCCTATAACTTGATAATCACAGTAAGTGGAAGCTCACAGCATGTAGGAGCTCACATTCAGGAAGGCCGGCGAGGCCTGTAACCGGACATGTGAAGGCTCCTATCCAAGAAGGCCTGGTGAGGCCTATAACCTGGCGACTACAGTATGTGGGAGCTCATATACAACCACAGTATGTGGGAGCTCATACTCAGGAAGGCCTGGTGAGGCCTCTGACCTGATAACCACAGAATGTGGGAGCTCATAACCAGGAAGGCCAGATGAGGCCTGTAACCTGATGACCACAGTATGTAAGAGCTCACATTCAGGAAGGCCGATGAGGCCTGTAACCTGACATGTGGAGGCTCGTAACCAGGAAGGCCTGGTGAGGCCTATAACCTGGCAACTACAGTATGTGGGAGCTCATATTCAACCACAGTATGTGGGAGCTCATACTCAGGAAGGCCTAGTGAGGCCTGTGACCTGACAACCACAGCATGTGGGAGCTCATATTCAACCAAAATATGTGGAAGCTCTCATTCAGGAAGGCCTGGTGAGGCCTCTGACCTGATAACCATAGAATGTGGAGGCTCATATTCAAGAAGGCCTGGTGAGGCCTAAAACTTGATAACCACAGAATGTGGGAGCTCATATTCAACCCCAGTATGTGAGAGCTATACTCAGGAAGGCCTAGTGAGGCCTATGACCTGATAACCACAGTATGTGGGAGCTCATATTCAAGAAGGCCTGGTGAGGCCTATAACTTGATACCCACAGTAAGTGGGAGCTCATATTCAACCAAAATATGTGGAAGCTCTCATTCAGGAAGGCCTGGTGAGGCCTCTGACCTGATAACCATAGAATGTGGAGGCTCATATTCAAGAAGGCCTGGTGAGGCCTAAAACTTGATAACCACAGAATGTGGGAGCTCATATTCAACCACAGTATGTGAGAGCTATACTCAGGAAGGCCTAGTGAGGCCTATGACCTGATAACCACAGTATGTGGGAGCTCATATTCAAGAAGGCCTGGTGAGGCCTAAAACTTGATAACCACAGAATGTGGGAGCTCATATTCAACCACAGTATGTGGGAGCTCATAATCAAGAAGGCCTGGTAAGGCCTATAACTTGATAACCACAGTAAGTGGAAGCTCACAGTATGTAGGAGCTCACATTCAGGAAGGCCGGCGAGGCCCGAAACCTGACATGTGAAAACTCCTAACCAAGAAGGCCTGTGAGGCCTATAACCTGGCGACTACAGTATGTGGGAGCTCATGTACAACCACAGTATGAGGGAGCTCACATTCAGGAAGGCCGGCGAGGCCCGAAACCTGACATATGAAAAACTCCTAACCAAGAAGGCCTGGTGAGGCCTATAACCTGGCGACTACAGTATGTGGGAGCTCATAACCAGGAAGGCCGGATGAGGCCTGTAACCTGATGACCACAGTATGTGGGAGCTCATATTCAGGAAGGCCGGGTGAGGCCTGCAACCTGACATGTAGAAGCCCATCACCAGGAAGGCCGGTGAGGCCTGTAACCTGGCGCCACAGTATGTGGGAGCTCATAACCAGGAAGGCCTGGCGAGGCCTGTAACGTGGCGACCACCGTGTATGGGAGCTCATATTCAGGAAGGCCTAGTAAGGCCTGTAACCTGATATCTCAGTATGTGGGAGCTCATAACCAGGAAGGCCGGATGAGGCCTGTAACCTGGCGACCACAGTATGTGGGAGCTCATAACCAGGAAGGCCTGATGAGGCCTGTAACCTGATTACCACAGTATGTGGGAGCTCACATTCAGGAAGGCCGGTGAGGCCTGTAACCTGACATGTGGAAGCTCATAACCAGGAAGGCCTGGTGAGGCCTCTGACCTGATAACCACAGTATGTGGGAGCTCATATTCAACCACAGTATGTGGGAGCTCATATTCAACCACAGTATGTGGGAGCTCATACTCAGGAAGGCCTGGTGAGGCCTATGACCTGATAACCACAGTATGTGGGAGCTCATATTCAAGAAGGCTTGGTGAAGCCTATAACTTGATAACCACAGAATGTGGGAGCTCATATCACAGTATGTGGGAGCTCATATTCAAGAAGGCCTGGTGAGGCCTATAACTTGATAACCACAGAATGTGGGAGCTCATATTCAACCACAGTATGTGGGAGCTCATTTTCAGGAAGGCCTAGTGAGGCCTATGACCTGATAACTACATTATATGGGAGCTATATTCAAGAAGGCCTGGTGAGGCCTATAACTTGATAACCACAGAATGTGGGAGCTCATATTCAACCACAGTATGTGGGAGCTCATTTTCAGGAAGGCCTAGTGAGGCCTATGACCTGATAACCACATTATATGGGAGCTATATTCAAGAAGGCCTGGAGCGGCCTATAACTTGATAACCACAGTATGTGGGAGCTCATATTCAGGAAGGCCTAGTGAGGCCTATGACCTGATAACCATAATATGTGGGAGCTCATTTAACCATAGTATGTGGAAGCTCATATTCAGGAAGGCCTAGTGAGGCCTATAACCTGATAACCACATTACTCCTTGACAGTCAATTCCTGGGAGCTCACCTCAGGGAGGCCCAAGCACTGTCCGGTTGCAAAATGGGGACTGTCTGGTCAAGGAGGCCTGTTAAGACCTACTACCTGACCATCAAAAAAAAAATCTTTAGATTTACTCCCAAACCATTTTGCCCCAGACTCTAAAACAGGAGATGTGGTCTGAAAAGAAACAGAAATATGTTAATTTCACATTTTACAAAAAGACCAGAATTACACCTGCTCTTTTTGTTCACTGCTCATTTTTCAATTAAAATGCAGCCAAAAACACTGGATAACGCGATCTGGATGATAGGCTGAATTACTAAATATCTAACTTCTTAAAAGTCAGATAATATTCCATCATTTTAATTCATAGAATTAAATGCAGCCATACTCACCAGACAATACTGTTTTAACATTTATACGTTCTCGTAATCTACACACTGCCTCGGCAAGCGCGAGAAAAGAGCCGTTAAAAAAATATATGGCTTTCATCCCTCGAGAAGAAAGTCAACAGGTGCGAGGTTGAAACATCCGACAGCGCACGGATTTTTTCTTTCTCACGCGCGCCGAGATATTTCTTAATGAACACTGCCAGCACCCTTAGGAACTGACTGTGAACGCCTCGTACCCAAACAGTATTGTTTCACAGATCGCACGCACCACAGCTCAGATGCTGAACCCTCCTCCCTCGAGAAAAGGATCCGCGAAAGCGGAGCATTTTTAAATAAAAAACGCTCACAGTTTGCACAAGAGGCTCTCGAGAGAGAGCCTCCCGCGCGCTTCAGCGATATTCTCAATACAGACAAACAGTCCCTGAAGACGAAAAAGATGTTGTCATGTATGCAAGGCTTCCCTTTATACATCCAGGTTGCGCGTTAATCAATCAAGCTGATGATTCACGGGCTGTCGCCGGTCAACATAATTGACGTGAGTTGATATTTATTTCAGACACCTGTCACGCCTGAGGCGTTCCCCATAGCGTCATTCTGACGTAGTGTAGAGTTCCCTTTCGAAAGGGAACTGATCTGTTAATGTGATGTTAAGGTAAATAAGATGTCGCACTAAATGTATTACATTAACAGATTGAAAAGTGTTAAAGGAACACAGCTCAATTTAGTTATCTTTTGAAATAGGAACACATTTCTCCCTCGCACGTGAAGATCAGAGAGATCAGAGAAGTCAGAGATGAATCATTATAACATCTGCCGGTACTGTATCTTCAATCTGGACGCTCAAGCAAGGCCTGCTTTTATTCCATTTCACAAGGCATTCTGACGGTCTAATATAAGAATATAAGAATGTGTGGGGGATTCTAGGTCTAATTCTAGTTGGAAAATAATCATTTTGAACTATTTGCATTAATTTGCATTAAACTATGCACATATAGGCCTACTTTTATTTGTATGCCTAATATGTCAAACAAGTAAAAAGTTTATTGTCTCGTCACACTCAGTTAGCAATTACATGAATCAGGTAACTGCATATTTTAAATTCATGGCCATATTTTAAGGAAAAAGTCAAGAAGTTTGCATCACTGGATGTTACTGTCAGTTGTTTAACATTTCTTTTGCAAAACAGTTGACATGTACTAAATATTTTTCTAAATCGTACCTCACTCTCTTTCAGTGTTAAACTGAGTCTTTTGTGGGGACTGGCCCTTGAGAACCACTGGCTCCAAATTCTAAAAATGTGGTTATACAATAATTATGTTAGAAAATTAGTCATTATAATTCATTGATTTTACTGTGAGGATATAAAAACAAAAAAAACAAAATATGAAGTAGTTGATAACTTGTCATTTACACTTGAATAAAAGCAAAGACAAATAAATTAAGTAAATTGATATTTTCCTTCAGTTAGTGTTGTTGACATACAAGGCAATCCAGCAAACGAGTTTAAGGGTAGTAGAGAAGTTTTATTGAGGATTACAGACAGGTGGAAAAAAACATCTTTCTTCCCTCGTCTGTTTTTGCTCATACACTACTCACATTAAAAAAGTTTTTTAATGCACAAAAAGTGTTAACAGAGTGCTTAAAAATTCAGTAGACTAGCTGAATCTTCCACATGATAAGCACAATTACATCCATGAAGAAGTGAGGAATATACCATCAACTTAAAGAAATTGTAAAGATATTTTTAGCATTATGCTCATTTAAGGTAAATGATGAGAGACAGTGAAGATATGATGTTTTATAAACAAAGTTCGGGAGGAGCACGTTCAAATAATCCAATCAAACAATCAACTCATCAAACAATTACCATGTCTACCCTATCAGCATGAGAGGAAGCATGTATATATATTCACTCTGTCAACTCACCTAACTTCCTTGACAGGTTTCAGCATCCCTCCACCACCCCGACTCCTCACTCTTGGCTTGTTCTTTCACAGCCAGGAATACGGGGGGAGTACTCTGGGTTCGGGCCGAATACCGAGCCCGGAGCCCTCTCCTCGGACAGCACGCCAAATACGCATTTATTCTATCTGACTTATTTGTAAGTGTGAACTAGTGAAATTCTTGTTCATCACAGTTCATATAAAGACAGAGGGATACACTTTCTATTTGCATTTGGTATTTATTCATATATTTTATTTTTAGCTTCATGATTTACTCACTTTATTCTCTTTTTGCACTTGAAAAACAAAGAAAGATGGGAAAGGAGAAGTGAATAAATGATTAGCAAATAAAGGTCTGTGATGCTCTATTCAGCCAGTCATCTGTACTTTACTCATGTTGATAATGTACAGGCCAGCCAGTTTCACACCCCAACACTATATAAGTAGTGGACAACTCCCCATTATATATACAGTTTGGGGGTCTCAACCCAGATTGTAATCTACACGTGACCACGTTAAAAGGATTGTTGCTCCGAAACAGGTTTCCGCCCACTGGAGTTCCTCCTCTGCCACAAACTGGGTTAATAACATTTTCATTTGCTTGTATGAAGGTGTTGACAGGTTTGCAGACACCGTCAGGTCCAGTGATGACTCTGTTTCTGATTTCACTGGTACACATTTCCACGTTCACAAGAGGACCCACATGATGATAGCGGAAATGTTGATAACCGGGGGGTTGAGCATGAGTGGAGAACGACACACACAAGACCAGCAGCAGAATCACAACAGACTGATGCATCTCCATGACCTGCTGAACAACACACACATCAAAACACCTTGACATTCAACTTAAAGCATTTTAGGTGTGATTAGTTAAGAAAATATGAAGAGAAATGAAATGAAGAACTGATATACCTTGTTTTCTGAGTAAAGTGATATTAAATGTTTCAAGAGTTGTCTTTCTTTTTTTCTCCCAAGGCTGTAAAACAATGAAAAGCAAATGAATGATCAAAAGCTCAACTAATACTAGCGAAACTTGCTCCACAGCACTTATGTGCTGGAATGAACTGGCTTCAACATAGACTTAAGTGTTGGCCATAAACTGGATTATTTTTTTTTTTTTTAAACCTAACATGATATTCAAATATTTGACAGTGCATATGTGACATTGTTCAATTTTTAAGAACGATATTTTAACTGGTTGAAATTACATCACTTTTATTTATCATCAACTTTATTCTGCTAATATTCAACAATATGTCAGTTGGTGAAAGTGATCATTCTCAAACACAAGAGAAAAGTATTACGCCAATGGGGAGACTTTGGAAGAACACTGAATTTCCAGTCCAGCAGGACATAAAAGAGGTTAACACTTAACCAATTGGCTGAATGTTTTAAACTGTGTACGCATCAAAGAAATAAAAATGTCATGATTATTGATCTTACAATACATCAACAACAGCAATTTTATTGGGTTGTTTTCAAAACCTACTTATGCTGTTTCTTTACATTGGACCAAATACATTACAATTGTAATTTCCAGTAGGATAATAAAAATCAACAGTTGGAGAGTTACCATCCGAGAAATAATATTTTGGTACTTTAGTTTAGCCAACTTAGTTTTTACGTTAAAGCTAAATTCTACTGTTTATTTGCTTTATATAGGCTAGTTCAGCACAAAGACCTATAAAGTGTTTCTGGGGAGAAAATCTAACACTGACATTAGGTAAGTTACTACTGAGAGCAGCACCGTTCATCAACAACATCACTAGGCAAGTGACATGAGCCGTCAACACTATTTATAATGATTAATAATGCACTGTAAATTAATTACTAGTCATCACCCTAAATAGCTACTTTACAAAGAGGACACTCATCTGAAATGTAAGTTTTTCTGTAGGTTTGTGTTGCTTTTTGAGACCCACTAAACCAGTACACTCAATATGGTTATTGATACACAACCTCTTTCCAAACTGGCTGCTTAAAAAGAACAGCAATCTACAAATACAGAATTATTGGAAAAAAGGGAGATACTTACATATTAAAGTCTGTAGTTTTCGGAAAGAGCCTTCAGTCCTGTCACAAGCAAATGCTGTTCAGCTAACTTCAGGTATCGCTGTTAACTCAAGTTTGGATCCTCAGGCTTTTAATACTCAGATGTGAGCAAATAATGTAATAAAAGCAAATGAGCAAAGTGTGATGTTTGCAGTGAACAGTCACTGACGAACAAGAGATAAGATCATAGATTATCAAATAGGCCTACTTTAAATATGTTCACAAGAAATAGGAGGCACACTTTTGTAAAAGCAACATAGAAAATAATTAAATGTTTCATTTTGAAAGTGAATTTATTTTTGCCCCAAAACAAGGCATAAGCTTAATTAAAAGCTTAATATGAAATAATATTATTATGAAAATATTATTTCATATAATGCATCCATCCATCTTTGGTGATGGTAATAATCAAATCTTCTTGTTTTAGACCAAGCCTATATGTTCTGATGAATGATAAGATATTTCTTCCCAAGGACGTACGATGAATGGAATGACCAATGTCAATTTGTTTAGTAACAGTAAAAAAAATATTTTTTTATTTTCCTGGTTTGTAATATGTAACTCCACAACAAGCATATGCTATCGCTGTCACATCTGTTCAGGTGTTCCATAAACCTCAATATATCCAGATCCAGCAACGTACATGCCGTTAGCGAGGATATTTGTTTTTCTTGTCAAATTGCTTGAGAAATTCTGTATTAAAAGGAATAAAGCCTTTCGCAATACTTTGCTATAACTGATTTAAAATGCCCTAAAAGGTTAAACAGATAAGAGGAGAAGTCAAATTTACAGACAAAGATTTTTGTTTAAAGTGTTTTGTTTTGTTATTTGAGCTGATGAAGACAAATAATATGAAAAGCAGTATGTGGCCATCCTTGAACTTTTTCTAAAAAACATATTGCAGCAAAGACTTTTGCTGGTTGCGCTGTGTGCAAAATATGTATCAGTCAAAGTAACATTTGTTATTGATTTATTATATTGGAAACTACAGACATAACAAATGTTAGGATCTCTTCCTCTCTCTCTCTCTCTCTCTCTCTCTCTCTCTCTCTCTCTCTCTCTCTCTCTCTCTCTCTCTCTGCAGAATTTGAGCACACTGTAAAAATTGAACTTGCAGTTTTTGCTTTAAGGAGGTATCTCTACCCGATTCTACCTGCAAATTCTAATTTTGTTGTTGTAACCTAATTAAATCAGGTTCATGTATCATAAAACAAAGGAATGCTGCTTTAACTTAATTAAATTACATTGACCCAACATACAATTTCCATTAAAGCTCAGGATGGACACATTCGACACATGCACCCCTGCTCCTTGCTGATCTGAGAATTTTGCTACAATGAGAAATTGTGATTTGGGGTTATTAAACACATTAAACACACACAAACATTAAACATCAACTTACCAACATATTTCCCTTTACTGTAAAACACACAAAATAACACTTAATCCCTGAATCTTTGATTCGGCTCCACATGTGAGTAACACTGGGATTGAGTGTCATTGTTTGTCTGGAGTTGCTGAGTTGTTGTGAATAGATTGTGGCTAAATTTCACTTTATTTTGATTGTCCCTTTAACACATTCTATTGTCTATAAGTAACATTGCATCTACATGTCTATCTCTCATATTAGTATTACAAATTAGTAGAGTAGTAGACTGGTAGGGTTAGGGTTAGAATAAGTTGAAATGTAGTAGCAAAGTTACTTATAGTGAGTAGAATGTCTGTTGGAGGACCATCACAATAAAGAGTTTGCAGATATTAAGCAGACAGTCCACTAAAACTCTAATGAGAGTTAGTTGACATGTAGTTCAAAAGTTTCATAGTCAACATAATGATCAAAAGGGACAATCAAAATAAAGTGTTACCTAAAATGTATGCCATCATGACATACTGTACAGTAATTAAATATTGTACAGAGATGAAATAGAGTATAAGGAAGAAATTTTGTAGTCACATTTTTTTAATAGTGAGAACTGGACCCTAATTTAAAGTGTTGGAGATAAAGACACACTTCACACAACAGGTGACCAATAATATGTCAATATTTGTCATGGTTTGCTCAGGGAAATGAGTTGAGGCAAGGGTATGGCTTGATTAAACAGAGGGTAATCCAAAACAATGGCAAGGAACAAGGAAATGTTGTTATTTTTTTAATCAAATTTCAAACAGATAAAGTCAATGTACAGTCACAACTGCAAACAAACAGCCAGGGGGTATAGGCTAACCACTGTTGTAAACTCAGAATCGAAGACCAGGAGACTTGGTTGTTTCTTCAGCAGGATTGTTTATTGAAAAAACGAGCTGTCGGTAGCTGCAGTCACCAAGTCTAACTAAAACATTATACATTGTAGCTATACATTCCAAGGGGGAGGGATTACATAGAGGCGGGAACTCTGAATAAAGCATGCAAATGAAGTGGGAACACACCCTACTCTGAGTCCAATTGAATCAGCATAACTATTCACATGCTGATACTGGCCAGGAACTCCAATTCCAAGAGCCATCCCAGAGCCATTAAAGACAATAGGTGAAAGTCAATCAACCTAACGACTCAACGTCTGGGCTCCGAAAGGTGAGAGTCAAGTGATCTGACTTATTTAAAACACAATAGAGAAAACATTTTATAAATATGTAATACAACACCACTATGTAAATATGTCAAAGCTTCAGTTATAATTAATTTTTTTTTATTATGTGTATGAAAAAAATTATCTTGATATATATTTGCATTTCTTTTTCAAGAGCCAAAAATAAAGGTTGGGTTTTACTGTATTTACATTTATAAATATAAGTGCTGGGACACGTTCAGTGATGTTCCTGGTAGTCAGGTGTTTCGGGCCTTTGAACATCATACACCCTCACCCAGGGTTGACCAGACCCTGGCTTGTGTCCCAGCAGCACCGGCCCACAGATCGCTCCTCTAAAGCCACAGCCATCTGGAGGCTCTTTCTGCAGCCTCCATGGTGGACTTGATGGCTTTCTTCGCAACCCTAGTAATGCCAAGGAGCATGTAGACTGGCCAGTGAAGCATCTATACCCCACTTCAATGGGCTCGCAGCGTGCCTTTTGCCCTTCTGCACTTCTTCTGTTCATTTACAGTACCTCTTCAATGCGGTCCTCCCAAGAACCGTGAGCTCTGCTTCGAAGTGGCTGATGTTACCAGTACATTCATGATCCTATCTCGAAGCCGAGGTGAACAGCCCGGCTGCCGGCTTGAGCTGTGAATGTGGCTGCTCCTTTGCCCTGACAAAGGTGATGTTCCTCCAGTGGCAGCCGTACTTGTTGTTGGCCATGGCTTTGGAGATGGACTCGGCCTCGGTTTGTGTGGATACGTCATTGGTTCGGTCTGAGTGTCGCTTCTGGAAAAAACGGGGTTCAAAACTCACACCACCTTTGTGGGTGTTGTCAGGAGTAGTAGAAGCAGTTGTAGTAGTGTCAGAGAGTCAGAGAGTTAGATAACTATCATTGTCATTGTCGTTATTGTGTCATATATGTGTTAGGGCTGTATATTATTGCATTATCAGGTAAGAATAGTTATAGTATATTGTTATTATTAATTATAGTAGCTATATTGTAGTCTTGTTATATTAATTGGATAAGTTTATTTGGATTGCTTTGGATTTTTTGACCTGGACTGGACTGCTTTTTGATTTGTATTGCCCTTTTGGATTTGTTTACTTTTTGTGACGTTTTCCTTTTTCCTGGTAATGGAGCCAGCAAGAAAGAGGAAATCCTCCCCTGTCTGGGCTCAACAGAAGCATCAGTATCCTCATTTATACCAACTGGCACTGGCATTTTTATGTTCCGCTGCATCCTACAGCTAGGTGTCACTACTGAGCAATGCTGAATGAAGCTTTGAGTAAAGAACCTTTGGCTGAAGCAATGGGCTGCGAGGTCTAGTGGTTCAGGAAGCCTCATTTTACCATCACTAATGTCCACCATCCTGCAGGTCCTTTCCTCTTCAGCACCAGCCCACACCTCCTCCAGGACTAGCTGGCGGCGTCCCTAATATGGGCCTTGTAATAGCGGGGATGTTGGTTGGCTCCTAACCCTGCCTGGCTCGTAGCCATCATGCCCACCAAAGCCCTGTGTCTCAGCCAGGACTCAGCAATCTCCAGGCCTTCCTGTGCTCTCCACTTCCTACCTCTCCGCACCTTGATGCCTGCCTATGCCACCCTTGAGTCCTCTGAGTCCCGATAGAGTAGTGCCTCTCTGGTGTGAGAGACCTTGAACTCAGCGAGGCTGCTAAACGGGAAGCTGGAGCTTGTTTCTCTTTCCAAAGGGTGCTTCGCTGCTCAAGCTGCATGCACAGTCCCAGCCACCTGTGGAGCTACTGACCTTCTCTATGGTCTCCACTGTTGACAAGGTTACCTCATACACAAGCAGAGACCTAAAAGCCCTTTCACACCAGATGCGTAACGAAAAAGCTAAACGAATAAGCGAATAGTTTGCATGCAAATAGTTTGCGTCAAAAACATTCACATCAGTCACGACGCGAATTTGCGACTTCTGTGACGTTCAGAGCTTCAACATTCCAAAACTTTTGCGCTGACAGCTGAGAAAACATGGACACTTCATCATCATCATCATCCAGTGAAGACGAGCCTGAGGGGGAGTATGCTAATGTCCACTTTAGTTTCCTTTTCCTCTCTCCTTTTTCTCACATATGTGTCCCTGAGTTTTTTTTTTTTTGCGTCTTCAACTAAACACAGTGCGTTTTGTAATGTCAATACACATTACATGTAACACATGAAGTAACAAGTTAAAATCATTCAACTATAAACTGTAGACATCACATAAAGAATGTATAGTATACTAAAAGCAGCCCTAAATAGTCTCACTACATTTTGTTACATGTTCAAAGTAAACAGTCTCTAGCCTACACAGCACAGGACTATACAACGACTAAAACTATCACACAACATACTCACAGTCGAGATAACCGAGTTGGTTGGCAATGTTATGCCACACATTGTCTTTCAAATCGTTGTCCTTGTAGTATGTGATTGGCTGAAGCCTTTTCTGTTGCTGCAAAAGTAAAAAAAAAATTAAAGTAGTTTTTTTCGCCGCAGCACATTCGCATTTGGTGTGGAAACACTCATTACACAAACAGCTGATCAAAAAATAAACCCATCGTGCGAATTATTCATGCGTTAAAATCGTGTCCAGTGTGAAAGGACCTTTAAAGAGGTAAAATAACATGTTAGCATATCCAGGCCTTAAATAGGCCTGGTAGCCCAGACTTTTGTGACTGTGGTGAGCCAAGATTCAAGCTCCCTGAAGATGGCTGTTGCATCCCTGAGGATTCAAACCGGCATCTCAAGCATGGGAGGCAGCCGCACCCTAGCGCCTCTAGTGCTTTTCTTCAGGACATACAGCAATAACATTTTGAAATAGTTGAAATAGAGTATAAGGAAAAAAAATTAGTCTGCTTACTTCAGTTCTGTTGAATGTAACATAAAAATATCTTTAAAAAAAAAGAATTCAAGAATTGAATAGGGGGTGCAAAAACAAGCCAAAAACTCTACATATTAATATTGAAAATATTTATTTCTATAGTCTACTTTAAAAGTAAAAATGTCTCAGTAGAAAAGCAGGAAGCACTAAACTGTGTACATTACCTTACAGATAAAAGCACACACTCCACACCAATCATAAATCATTATTAGAGTTTCATCCTTTGAGGTTTTGTGCATGAGTCACCATGAACACCTCGTTCATAATCTATGACATGATAAAGACAACTTTGCATTGCTAACAGAAGATACTCAAACAAGATGCAAACACTTTCTCAGTCCAGCACACAGGAAAAACCAACTCACACAGTTGTGAGATAAAGTCTTTTCCTTAGGAGAAAATTTTGTTTTTAAATCTAGTTTTAAAAGACTATCAAAACATCTAATTATATTATATTATATATTATATATTATATTAGTTTTGGGCATCTTTGGTACACTCCAAACACATTTTCAAACATTTTTTCAAATAGTTACGTTTCGGAGGAACCTGTTCAACCTACCGAGAGGGAAATATTATGTCCAAGTTGCTCTCTCATAGCCTATAGGAAACCCGATTAAGTTCTCAGTATGCTCATGCTAGAGATTTGAAAGGTGAGGGTTAATGGGTCCATTTATCTTAAAATTGATCTTCAAGAAATATAAGATGAAGGAAATTTATTTAAGAGCTAATTAAAGCCTAGTAGAGCATTTTTAAGAATTTAAGGCACTAAAGCACAGCTTTCATAAAATACAGTATAAAAAAAGAGCACAGCACTGGGAGAAATCATTATAAAGGAAAACGTAAAATTACAATGAACAAAGAAAGATGGTTATACTCTGTTATAACAGAGAAAAATAAAAGAAAAATCTATTCTCTTTTCAAACATTTTGGCTCTGTTACACTTTAAGTGACTGTCCTGGTTACTATTTTACCGTCCTGTTACAATCGTTTACAGAGATGAAGGATGCAGGATCTACATGCAGTTTTATAAACAAACGTGCGCAAACTTTACAAAATAATCTCAGCACAAGAACAGAACAACCTAAATATGCAATGTTAAGAACTGACAAAGAACAAGACAGAACACAGGGTATAAATAGACAGAACTGAAGAGCAAATTCACAAGACACACCTGAACTGAACTAGCAATCAATCAAACACCACAGAAACAAATAGGCAGGGGGCAGAGAAAGACAGAACTGAACTAATTGACAGAACACAGACAAAGACAGAAATCAAAACAGACTGACAATGTGACACCTCTGTTCGGTGATGGAGGAAATGAGACGTGATGTAAATGACTGACACAGGGGTCACACTTGAAAGCCCTAAACACCTCTGAGACTTTAAGAAAAGGCCAATGACAACTGTGAGTGGAATTTGCATGCCTTGGGTATAAAAGGAGCTGGTGTGCATCCACTCATTCAGGTTTGTGCTGAGGAGCCGAGAGAGAGTCCTGGCCATTTCAGCAGACAGTTCAACATTGTGGCCAGAGGGACACTACGTCTCATTCCCTCCATCAGGGAACAGAGGTTACAATTATTACCAAAAATGTTCTCATCTGTCAGTCATTTTGACGTGGTCTCTGACAGTTACTTTACTTTAACCCATTGTGCACATTTTTTGTTCCAGTCCCTTTGTTTTTCTGTTTTGTGTTAAAGACAAATGTCTTGTATAGCCTATCTTATACTTGCTGAGTAAAGGTCTAAAGGTCTTACCTTTTTTTGTGGGTAAATTAATATTTTGTTCTAACAAATGTCTTTTGCCTGAAGGCTTTACAGCAATCAACAGCATGGTACCGATTGAACTCACAGTGATTTCCCAGGATACTCGTGATGTGGTCACAATCTGAGGTCACAGCGAGCTAAAAGTTTAACCTCACTGTGTGCTCATACTATGATAGCAATCCACACAAAGACTAGATGCCCAATATGCATTTCAGCATGAAGCTTTTGACCATCACCATTGTTGAGATTCATACGCTGATTCTTGATGTCTCTTTGTGTCTAAATGACAGTTCAAATGTTTGTTTCTTGTTATGCATTCAAAATACTCAATAACTGATTGACACTTCTGGATCACATATTGTATAATAACAGGGCTATTATTATATAAAATGTAAAATTAATAACTCACAAACATCAATAACTAATATTAGTTATATAGAATATTATAAATAACAAACCAACATCACCTGGATGCATTCTCTTTTGTTTTTTTTCCTGACAGAACAAATGTGTCTTCCAAGCAGTTACTGCAGCTGATCAAATGCAAAACTGATGCAAACACTGATCACCATGATGGTAACGTCAAACAAAATAATAAAACATCAACATCTAAACCTTTATTAATTCTCTATAAGAAATGCTGTAGACGTCTGACAGAAAGAAAGTCAGTCTGGTTGACAAGGGAAGCTGGTAATGTTGTTTGTGGAGTTTAATCCTCCTCTGCTGAGATCTTGAATGATTTAATATTTTCTTTTATCTTCAGTTGTTTTTATTTAAGCCTGTGGCTGGAAGACAGTTGTATGTTTGGAGAACATTCTTATATGAAAAATATGTTGTCTGGGTGTGCACTCATACTGTGAGCTCACCATGTGACGATACTGTGATATCACTGTGAAAGTGTTGAGAAACAGGAAGTAGAATGTCCCCCCAGTGACTGATATTTGAACCGCCTCCTCTCAACCTGCTCAACATATTGAATTCACAATGAGCTCATTATATTACTCACACTGTGAGTGTCATGAGAATGGTGTGATGTCACTGTGATCATCACATGATCTCACGTGTTCACTTGGTAAGGAACAAACCCCTGAAAAATACTGATGAAACTTGCTCCAAACACGAGTTTAGACTTCACAAGTTGAGAAGAAACAGTTTCCAAAATGGCAGACAAATAATATGGCTGAACCTTTAGAAAGATGTTAATTTGAAGTTGAAGTTAAAGTTATGGTTGGACCCAAAAGTGTTGTGCAGTGACGACTATGTCAGCAATGCTGCACAATATTGTGATGTTGTTGAGATGCAAGACAATCCATCAGACAAGTTTAATGGTAGAGAAGTTTTATTGAGGATTACAGACAGGTGGAAACAAGTAATAAAAACTCAGTGAGTGTTTTAGCGCAATTTTCTCACCTCATGGGATCACAACACTAAGAGATACTAAATCTTTTCCTGGATTTTTTTTGTGCGTTCCCGAGATTAGACCTTCCTTAACATAATGCCGAAAACCCGAAGTCTCTAGGTGGTCTGGTTGAGGAGTAGATAGAAGTGCAAGATTGGTGCGCACAGACGCACAGAATAGAAATCATGAGTTAACAATCGCAATTTGTCCGGTGGAAAATTGCGCTAAAAACATCTGTCTTTCTTCCCTCATCTGTTTTTGCTCATTCACTACTCCCATTAAAAGGTTTTTTAATTAATGTTCAAAAAGTGTTAACAAAGTGCTTAAAAATTCAGTAGACTAGCCGAATCTTGCACATGAAAAGTACACTTACACACAGATACATGCATGAAGAAGTGCAGGATATGACATCAACTTAAAGAAATATTGTAAAGATATTTTTAACATTATGCTCATTTAAGGTAAATGATGAGAGACAGTGAAGATATTCTCATTCATATCAGAGTCTCATAAAGACAGAGGGGTACACTTTCTATTTGTATTTTGTATTCATTCATCTATTTTATTTTTGGCTTCATGATTGACTCACTTTTTTCTCTTTTTGCACTTGAAAAACAAAGAAAGATGAAAGGAGAAGTGAACAAATGATTAGCAAATATAGCTCAGCCAGTCATCTGTACTTTACTAACTCATAACTTTCAGGCCAGCCGCGTTCACACCCTAACACTATATTAAGAGGGTAAAACTCCCCTCTACCATAAATACAGTTTGGGGGTCTCAACCCAGATTGTAATCTACACGTGACCACGTTAAAAAGATTGTTGCTCCGAAACAGGTTATAACGCACCTTTCTTCATCCTATGCCACAAACTGTGTTAATAACATCTTCAGTTGCTCGTATGAAGGTGTTGACAGGTTTGCAGCTACCGTCAGGTGCAGTGATGCCTCTCCTTCGGATTACATCGGTACACATTGCCGCGTTCACAAAAGTACCCACATGCTGATTGAGGAACTGTTGATAACTGGCTGTTTGAGCATGAGTGGAGAACGACACACACAAGACCAGCAGCAGAATCACAGCAGACTGATGAATCTCCATGACCTGATGAACAATACACACATCAAAACACCTTTACTGACATTTTTTCTTAATAAAGCAGTTTGGAGTTGATTAGCAAATAAAATACTGATGAGACCCTTCATTTATTTTTACTTGCCAGCCCAGCTGTTTTCTACATAGCTGATTCCAATCCCTTTGTTTTCTGTATTTGTGTAAAAGTGTTTTTGACTGTACTTTGTTTCCATCAAGTCCATTCCATTGAGTCAAGACAAATTTATTGTATATCATATACTTGCTGATTAAAATTCTTAACATTTAAATAGGTAAATCTTAACAGGTAAATCACAAACCCTAGAAAATAATCTTACCCCAGAAAACATTTTCTCAAAGTATGTTGCTTTTTAATACTTATTACTCAATGCTTTGAAGATTATTGATAGACCATATTTTTCAAAAAAAAAATAAAAAAAATAATAATAATTACATACATGCTACAAATATGTTGAGTGAGCTCATGTGAACTGATACTCACAGGTTGCAGTCTATAGTCTGGGATAGTAAACCTCTGGCCTTTATTATGATGCACCTTCACAAAGTCCAAGTGAATGCAGTCAGGCTTAATCTTGGGGTTAGATGAATCTTCAGGTAGATTATCTGCAGATCAGATGTGTATCAGCAGCGTCGTGAGATCTCAGGAGATGATCAAGCAGACGCAGAGACGGGCCATATTTATACACAAGATAAAGCAGAATCATCCATGATGTCCAGGCCATCCAATCATAGTACTCAAAGATCAACCCTACCATATATGGCATATTATGAAATAATAATAACAACGGTTAAATGTCCAAATGTAGTTCGTGACTTGAGTTTCCATTTGCGTGTAAGTGTGTCTAAACCTAGTTCTTGTTTTGCCAAGGTGTGTCCATGATGTCCAAATAACATAACGAAAAGAAGTTACACAAGGGCAGTCTTACACAAGAATTATCAAAAGCCTAAGAAAAAAATTAATATTAAATGAGCAAAAGCGGTCTTCAACTTCAGCCACCACCATTGAAATGATCCTATGCCACGTCTGGACCTGCATGAGTGTAAACTATGATAGACATCTTGGATATTCCACATCAGCACAGCCTAACGGCTTCAGAGTAATACTGAATCCACAACTTCTATACATTTTGTGCCATTAAGGCAACAAACGTCATGTTCCTAATTATATTAATAATTTTTTTTATGGCCTCCACAGGAATTAAGGAAATCACCTCATGGTCAGATATGGAGGAGCTCAGATTTTTTAGGCAAACTGCTGTAACTTCTCACAGATCATCCTTCCTTAATGATGCTGTTGGCCTAACAATCATCCGCTCAACTCTCATACCCATCTCACATATATAGTGACCCCTGCCTTAGGTTGTCCTCTTACCCATCACTTAGAAATCATCTCATACACATCAGATATTTCCCATGACAAAATCTTTAAGAGTTTTCTTCAACAGAGTCAGGTATTTTCTTGAATAACTCCAGATTTTTTTAAAATCATTATCTGGCATTCTTAGTACACATATTTGCTGTTAAGTGTTAAATATTCACTTTTTTTCATCTTTTATACTGTTTCACGTGTACTCCTTTAAAAGATCTAACATCATACAACGTTTATTTTAAGGCTAAATAGAAAAAGTATTGTTTTTTTATTTAACAAAAATATTTTTTGTATTAAAAGATACCATTACTTTAATAACTCAACAGCACTGAAGAAACATATTGTAAGCATATTCATTTAAAACAAATAAAACTCCCTCTGACGGTGGTGACTTTAGAACTGAGGGTGGTGACACTAATATGACGGTGGTGACAGTAGCCTCATTACAACATACAATTCCAAAATTTATACAACTCAAGTCAATGGCTTCTTGCTTAACAACTTTATTTAACTATTTGGTCCAAAAAATAACAATCCTGAGCACTGTGATAAACAGTCAACCTGCCTACTCCGAGCTGGATCGAGTATGGCCTGATCCACTGTATTGTTTGGGGGAGTTTCTAGGTGATCTGAGCCCTTTCTCTTACGTTCTCTTGATATTTTTTTGTCTATGTTTCCAAGCCTTTCTCTGACTTCTCTTTTCCCTTTCATTCAAGTCATTGCTATTTTTTTAGCTTCCCTTCCTCCACCCTCTTCTTCCATCTTTGCCTTTCCGTTCTGAGGTATTCCTCCTTTAAAGGAGAACTTGGCAACTTTTTTAACTTAATAAAACTGTCTAGAAATCATTTGGATGGTTAAACAACCGGTTCTGGTGATATTGGTGACTTTTCCCGCTCCCCCCAGCGTTCCCATGCGGAAAACCAACCTTGCAACTTGGGGACTACCGTCCCGGCAAGATAGAAATTGGAAGTCTCGTGAGAAGCGAGAACGAGAAGCGAGAAACACGAACTGCTTTACGGCATGACATAAACACATGCCATATGATACTGTGTATGATGTATTACCCACCTCGGTAGACATAGCTCCACACGACAAAGTTGGCCGGCTACGATAATAACATATGCACATGAGCAGTGGTAGAAAGGGGGAGGAGGGTGCCTCAAGTGAGTTTTTTTTACGACTGTGTTGTGAAATATATGGCCCACAGCTGTAGGGGGAGCTCTTTGAGAAAACACGTGACAACAAAAGTGAAGATCAGCGAAGAAATTACTAGAGTTGCCGAGTTCTGCTTTAACTCTGCCTAACTGTGTATTATCTCTCTCCGCTTCTTTTGATATTCCATGTTTCTTCTCCTCCACAGATAGCTGCTACCTAGCCATAACTTCCTAAAATACATAAAGTCAAAGTTGACCTAGAGTAATGACTATGAAATTGGGGGGAATTACAGTGAATGTTAGATTTGGTTAAATGTTGTCATGCCATTTTCATTTGGCTTTAGTCATTGGAGATGCATAGCCTACAAGGGATATTGTATGTGCTATATAGGTAGGTAGTAGGTGCACTATGTGCATCCCAAATGACGTAAGCCAAATGTACATGGCATAATAGTGAATTGAGAGAGAGGGAAGGTTACAAATGGTTATACCGCAGTTAGGGCCGGTCTAATTACACTGAACAAAATTATAAACATAACACTTTTGTTTTTGCCCCCATTTTTCATGAGCTGAACTCAAAGATCTCAGACGTTTTCTATGTACACAAAAAGCCTATTTCTCTCAAATATTGTACACAAATCTGTCTAAATCTGTGTTAGTGAGCTCTTCTCCTTTGCCTAGATAATCCATCCACCTCACAGGTGTGGCATATCAAGATGCTGATTAGACAGCATGATTATTGCACAGGTGTGCCTTAGGCTGGCCACAATAAAAGGCCACTCTAAAATGTGCAGTTTCATCACACAGCACATTCCAACAGTTTTGAGGGAGCGTGCAATTGACATGCTAACTGCAGGAATGTCCAGCAGAGCTGTTTCCCGTGAATTTAATGTTTATTTCTCTACAATAAGCAATCTCCCAAGGTGTTTTAGAGAAACTCGTGTTCGTGAGGATGTTCATGGATATCCACGAACATCCTCACTCTCATTTGTGCTATATTGCTTAATAGTAGCATGCGGTGTAGGCCTGTATGGAAGAAATATAGGGAGAATTACATAAATACAAATATAAAACAGGTTATTGAAACATTACAGGTCATATTGGTATTTTTTTTGTGATCAACAATTATATTCTAGCCTTCGTTGAGGACCATTTGGAGGTTTTTGTCACCACCGTCAGACTGTACGTCACCACCGTCAGACAGAAAACCTGACGGTGGTGACGTATGACGGTGGTGACAAAATCTACTCTTTCACATGATATGCATGAGTTGTTCACATTAGCCATCTTTTTTTCCCTCTGTTGCTATCTACTTCAGACCTCTTCTTAAAAAGTATACATTTATGTCATAATCTAATCTAATATTTTTTTATACAAAAGAAACGGTGTTGACATGTTATGGTTGTGACAGTAGCAGTGTCCAAAAATATGAACAAGTCTAAGAGAAATTAGCAAACTTACAGAAGCTTGAGTGATCTTGAAGCATGCAGAAGAGTTGAAGGTTTGAAAATGGGGTCCCCAGGAATTAAGTTGACCTTGTAGTTGCCTGATTTTATTGTTTTTTATAAATATCTGACGGTGGTGACGAATATGTGGGACACATTTTGAGCAACCACAAAATAATTGTAATATGTATTAAAAACTACAAACAGTGAGGTTTGAACAATATTTACTATGTACTCTTTCATGTGGTAAAGATATTTTTCAATTTAATTACTACGTTTTGTTTTTTAATCAAGTTGAAATGATTATCTCCTATCCGAGGACAACTGATTTTGTAGGCAATGGGCCAGCATATAATCATTAAATTAATACAAATTAAAAATAAACCTATAAAATAACCTTACATATGTGCAAAGGACCCCCTGATTATAACCTTGATTCTTTTTATTCATGAAAATGTTATTCATTTCCAACAGAATTAGCACTTTTCTTCGTGGGACATGTTTTATCCAAATTCCCAAGAATCAGTGAAATATCAAACAAAGATGGTTATAGTTACTCTGTTACAACAGAGAAAACTTTAATACAATAGATTTTGTCTCTGTTTAGCATCTCCGTTACTATTGTAACCTCCGTTCAGTGATGGAGGGAATGAGACGTGATGCAAATGACTGACACGGGGGTCACAGATCCCTAAACATCTCAGATCCCTAAACACCTCTGAGACTTCAGATCCCTAAACACCTCTGAGACTTCAGATCCCTAAACTCCTCTAAAACTTCAGATCCCTAAACACCTCTGAGACTTCAGATCCCTAAACTCCTCTAAAACTTCAGATCTCTAAACACCTCTGAGACTTCAGATGCCTAAACACCTCTGAGACTTCAGATCTCTAAACTCCTCTGAGACTTCAGATGCCTAAACACCTCTGAGACTTCAGATCTCTAAACACCTCTGAGACTTCAGATTCCTAAACACCTCTGAGACTTCAGATCTCTAAACTCCTCTGAGACTTCAGATGCCTAAACACCCCTGAGACTTCAGATCCCTAAACTCCTCTGAGACTTCAGATCCCTAAACACCTCTGAGACTTCAGATGCCTAAACACCTCTGAGACTTCAGATCTCTAAACATCTCTGAGACTTCAGATCCCTAACTCCTCTGAGACTTCAGATCCCTAAACTCCTCTGAGACTTCAGATCCCTAAACACCTCTGAGACTTCAGATCCCTAAACTCCTCTAAAACTTCAGATTCCTAAACACCTCTGAGACTTCAGATTCCTAAACACCTCTGAGACTTCAGATCCCTAAACACCTCTGAGACTTCAGATCCCTCAACACCTCTGAGACTTCAGATCCCCCTAAACACCTCTGAGACTTCAGATTCCTAAACTCCTCTGAGACTTCAGATCCCTAAACTCATCTGAGACTTCAGATCCCCCTAAACACCTCTGAGACTTCAGATTCCTAAACACCTCTGAGACTTCAGATCCCTAAACTCATCTGAGACTTCAGATCCCTAAACACCTCTGAGACTTCAGATCCCTAAACACCTCTGAGACTTCAGATCCCTAAACTCCTCTAAAACTTCAGATCCCTAAACACCTCTGAGACTTCAGATTCCTAAACACCTCTGAGACTTCAGATTCCTAAACTCCTCTGAGACTTCAGATTCCTAAACTCCTCTGAGACTTCAGATCCCTAAACTCCTCTAAAACTTCAGATCCCTAAACACCTCTGAGACTTCAGATTCCTAAACACCTCTGAGACTTCAGATTCCTAAACTCCTCTGAGACTTCAGATTCCTAAACTCCTCTGAGACTTCAGATCCCTAAACACCTCTGATACTTCAGAAAAGGCCAATGAGAATTGGCGAGTGGAATTTGCATGCTACGGGTATAAAAGGATCTGGTGTGCATCCACTCATTCAGCGAGAGCTTGTCCCGGGTATTTCAGCGGACAGTTCAACATTGTGACCAGATCACCACGTCTCATTCCCTCCATCAGGGAACAGAGGTTACTATAGTAACTGAGATGTTCTCTGTCAGTCACTTTGACGTGTTCTCGATTATAGTTGACAGTTACTTTATTCACCCAGCTGTGCACGGTTTCGCTCCAGTTCCTTTGTGTTTCTGTATTTGTGTTAGAGACATTAAGTTCTAAAGGTCTTACCTTGTTGTTTTGAGTAAATTAATATTATTTTTCTAACACATTTATTTTGTCTGAAGGCTTTACAGTAATCAACAATATGGTAATAAACAAACCCTAGAAAATACTTATGAAACTTGCACCAAACTAGAGTTTAGACTGCAATAAAATAAGAAATGGCAGACAAGTAAAATGGCTGAACCTCTCAGTTGTCGTTGGACCCAAAAGTGTTACGCAGTGACGACTACGACAGCAATGCTGCACAATATTGTGATGTTGTTGAGATGCAAGACAATCATGCAGACGAGTTTAAGGTCGTAGAGAAGTTTTATTGAGGATTACAGACAGGTGGAAAAAACATCTGCATATTTCTTCCCTCATCTGTTTTTGCTCTTTCACTAGTTTTTTAGAACAGTTTTTAATGCTCAAAAAGTGTTAACAGAGTGCTTAAAATTCAGTAGACTAGCTGTATCTTGCACATAAGCACAATTACACAAATACATGCATGAAGAAGAATATAACATCAACTTAGACTTGAAGTTATTTTAACATTATGCTCATTTAAGGTAAATGATGAGAGATGGTTAATATATTCTCATTCGTATCAGAGACCCATAAAGTGAAGTAGGCTTCATAGGAAAACAAAGGAAGACAGAAAATGAGAAGTGAACAAATGATTAGCAAAATATTGTAAAGCTCTTTTCAGTCTGTCATCTATACATTAATTACGCCTTCAGCATAATGTACAGGCCAGCCGTTTTCACACTTCAACACAACCTTACGAGTGGACCTGGTCCCTCTTTATTTACAGTGTGGGTGTGTATCTCCACTCTGTAATTTACAAATGATCACAGGGAAAGGATTGTTACTCATACGGTTAATACCCTGTGGAGTTCCTGCTTTACCACAAACTGCTTTAACATCTTTTTTATTTGCTAGTATGAAAGTGTTGATTTTTTTGCAGCCGTTGGTGGTTTCGGAGCGTATGATTCACATTTCTGTACAGTCATGGCACCAAAACATGTTGCTTGAGGAAACGCTCATAACCTTGTGGTTGAGCATGAGTGGAGAACGACACACACAAGACCAGCAGCAGAGCAGCAGACTGATGAATCTCCATGACCTGATGAACAATACACACATCAAAACACCTTTACTGACATTTGACTAAATAAAGCAGTTTACGTGGGATTAAGAAAATACTGTTGAGACCCTAATTGTTTTTACTTGCACATATCTTCCCATACAGAAAAAAAAAATATTGAAATATTTTTTAAAGTATAAAAAATATATGTGGCATATATTCCAAATACATTGAAATATATATGTAATTGTTGTTCACTTATATTTATCATTTTGAAATATATTCTGAAATATAATGCGAATGATTCCCACCAAGGAATGTCAACCAGGGAAATCTGATCCGTTAATGTGTTTGATGATGTTTGTACCAGTTTCACTAATGTTTTGGTGAATCATAGAGACCATCTCCTTAAATCATACAATTAAGCTTTGAAGTTTGATGTTAAAATCTGAAGTTTGCCACTGGAAAACTTTCAGGGACAGAAATGAAGGTAAATGAGATGTCCCACTAAATGTATTATATTTACAGATTGAAAGGTTTGATAGGGACACTGCTCAATTTAGTCATCTTGAGAAATAGGAACACATTTCTCCCTCTCACATGAAGATCAGAGAGATCAGAGAAGTCAGAGATGAATCATTATAACATCTGCCGGTACTGTATCTTCAATCTGCACGCTCAAGCAAGGCCTGCTTTTATTCCATCTCACAAGGCATTCAGACGCTCAGTTAAACGTGACCTCTCGCTTGATTCGACCGACTATTTAAAAGCAAGTGTGAATGAAAGCCAGTAGAGCAGTGGGATTTTGGTCTGGTGACGCAGTGGGACACATTATTAAGATTCCTCTGAGACAAACTGAATGAAGCACAAGATGAGACTCAGTCCCTCCTCTTTCCTCTCAGTGACGGGGGCGAAACGCTCAAGAACCTGCTGATGCTTATTTAAAAGAGTTGAACACGGCTTACAGAATAAAATGTGTATTATGTTTTTTTTTTTTTTTTTTGAAGGCTCCTTTAACAGATGAAAAAATATTTTTAAGTTTTATTAAATAAGAACAATATCTGTCAATCTAATGTTCTGTGTACTGTCGAATAACACAATTTTATGTTTTTGTTTAATATTTATGATTTGATTTTCCCACAATAATATGAAATATAGTTTTACATGCATTTATCGGACCCACTCCTGTCCATTTCACAGTTTTGGCCACATCTGACCTGAAAAAAAGTCATTTAACCCAGTGGGAACCTACGAAAATTTAGAAGATTTTTTTTTTAAGATTTTATCACTGTTTTTTTTTATTTATTTTTTTTATTATTATTATGGAGCCTCTGAACGGGACATGTTGATGGAAAAACAATATGAGATGGGAGGTGAAAATAGGCTATATGAGAGCTTCATTATAATGCAGCCGAACGAGAGGGTTTTGTATAGCAAGTGCGCCCTCTTGTGACCAGTGTGCGCCTCTACACTTAGCCTACTGAGCAAAATTATTTATGCCAATTAACATTCTTTTAGCACTTTAGATTAAAATAGGTCTGTTTACGAAAACAAAGTTTATCAATGAAAAATAAACTTAATAGTTGAACATGTTATGTTGGCCTACACATTGCATCATGATAGATCATGACAGGTAATCCTAGCTTGCGCACTGCGGTTTCAAAGTAGTGTAGACTACAACACGTCATGTTTTTGCTCGTCGCATTTACACGGCTGTAACCAGCATATGTCCTCAGTATGCTATGTTTCCAGTGAATCTAGCTCGTGTATCCTAATCGAACTGATCTAACAGTGAATAGATGACGATGTCAACATAGTGAAGTGGAATTAAAACAACACAAATGCAGTGCAAATTCAAAGGAAGTAAGACCATGTTAGTCGATATAGCGCTCGAATACCTAAAGTAATGTTACTGTTTGCTAGCCTTGACCCTACTGTTAATGTATCTTGGCAGCCTTGATCTTTAAGAGGCTAAGACTAACTAGCAAGCTTTCTGGCTAACATCTACAATAACATCAAATTATGTAGCCTATTTGTGGGTCTCTCTTCATATTGCTCAGGTGCACTCGTGTATGTCTTTTGTCTGGTCTCTTTCATTATCCTAACAGATTCTCTCTTGAAGTGAAAGAGGCTTTAACATCTCCATACTCCTCATCTCAATAGGCTCCCAGGGACCAAAATAATAAATACCATGACCAGTTTTACTGTAGTAACAATCACTATAACTGTTGGTGAAAGTAAAATAATTTACAACCTGATGATCCAATGTTAGCTTAGTCCACGATTATTTCTGACAACATGCAAAAATATTTTGGAGACATAAATTCTAGCCGTTATGAGTGAATCATATGTTCTTAATAATATTTATCACATAAACACACAAAGATTTTTCAAGTTCATTTCCTTGTTTCAGAAATGAAAAAAGCATTGTGGGTTTTCAGACACTTTTTCCCCTTGGCTGATGTAAAGTTAAAGGGGGGGGGGGGGGGGGGGGGGTGAAATGCTATTTCATGCATACTGAGTTTTTTACACTGTTAAAGAGTTGGATTCCCATGCTAAACATGGACAAGGGTTCACAAATTAAATTGTACGTTTGAAGGAGTATTTCTGTGCCAAAAATTGTCCTTCCGGTTTGTCACAAGTTTCGGAAAGTTTTTTTCGAGTATGGGTCTTCGTGACGTCAGCTGGGGCGGAATTTCCTTATATGGGTCCTAAGGGCACTTCTCCGGTAAGATCGCGGGCGCGCACGCACTCGTAGACCAGAGCAAGAGAGCGAAAGCAGTACCTCATCAAAGCGCTGTGCTCGGCTTTTGGGAAGTCAATGTCACCAAAGAAGTGGGTTTTTGGTTGCCAGGGCAAGACAACCCTGCACAGATTCCCAAAGAACCCAGCGTTAAGGGACCAGTGGATGGAGTTTGTTTTTCTGAGCATCAACGGACTGTTTGTTCCCTGCATTTCGACGATGATTGTTTTACAAACAAAGCCCAGATCGACGGATTTGCAGATCGTCTAATGCTTAAGGATGGAGATGAACGCACGCACGCACAAAACCATTCGTAGGCCTTTCTTCCAGATGTGAAATTAATAAATCGTAAATGATCTTGAAATTGTGCTCAGCTGAATGCTTTTGAGTCTCTGTCTTGTAATAATGTCATTAACTTATAAAAGAGCACCAGTCAATATCCAAAACCTTTACTTGAGAACGGCGAGCAGCAAGATTTGCTTAGATTTCCAAATACCTGCAGTTCTCTGACTCTCTGCCAGAAGAACAAGTACGTACGTCTGCTCAGACCCTGACGGGAAGCTGAACACCTTTCCACTTCAAAGACCGTCTTTATAAAAATGAACGTCGGCGTGGATTTTAGCATACACATACTCTAAGATCAAATCTGTGGCTACACACGTTTTATAAATGACGCCTGATATCTTACATTGCATCAAACCTTCTACAATACAGTAATTCAAAATTGTTGCACTTTATGTTTTGTATTAATTGTTATTTAGTTTATTTGGGAGTTGTCTGTGTTTTTAAAGATTTAATAATAATTAAAATCATTATAATACATTACAATGTAATCATTCCACTGTTCATTTATGCACAGTAAATCTCATATATCTTGTTAATTCAGCTGTATGTAATACTTACACTCTTTGGTACTGGTGCATGGGTCCTGCTGTGACGATAGTAAATCACAGCAGCAGTTACAGCAGCAAACACCAGCAGAACACCAACAACTATTCCTGCTACAGCTCCTGAAGACAAACCTGAACCTGGAACAGATAAAGAGAAAGTCATTATAACTTGAGAGTGATGATAATCCATCCAGTACTTTTTTTTTTTTTTTTTTACTTTAGACTCATCTATATTGATCATCAGCTGTATCAACAGGAAACAGCAGCGTTCACTGGAAAATAACTATATTGCATTTTTCATGTTAATAACATTAGTCAAAAGGTTATTGAGCCAAAGCTAAATTTTTAAACAAGTCCACAACTCAACATTTATTGAGTTGATTTAACAATACTTTTAAACAGATTTTTTTAATTCCTCAAAGGAAAATGCATCGAAAAACTAAATTATACACTCACCAATGACAGTAAGATTGAATCTCTTCACAATAGTGATGCTGAAGCTGCTGTTGTTGATGATGATCAGTAGTTTATATTCTCCAGAGTCTGTGATTCTGGTGTTTGTGATGGTCAGAGATCCAGTCTGATGATCCAGCTTCAGTCTGTCTCTGAATCTCTCTTTACACTGAACATCTGTACAGATCTTACTCTGATCTCCAGTGATTTCAGCGATGTGAGTGTCATTAAAATACCACGTCAACACATCATTTAGTTTTCTTGCTTCATCAGGATCAAAAGTAACAGATTCTCCCTCGTTTCTCTTCACTTCATCTCGTTCAGCAGCAGAAACACCTGAAACACAAACCAACAGATGCTGGAGGATCTTTTGCTGAAAACAAATAAAAACTGCACAACATGAGAGAACTGTGAACATGACTTTGCGTAAGCCCTTTCTTGACTCTCGATCTGAAAAGAAACATTTTGGTCTGTGCCTATAAACACATTAACAATGTGCTTTAAAAATATACAAACTGCATTTAAACATTTTTAAATGACTCACCATGAACAGAAACACTGAAGATCTTTTTACTGTCGCTGCTGCCACTGATGATCAGAAGTTTATATTCTCCAGAGTCTGTGTTTCTGATGTTCATGATGGTCAGATATCCAGTCTGATGATCCAGCTTCAGTCTGTCTCTGAATCTCTCAGTATCTTCATTACACTGAACATCTGTACAGATATAACTGAGATCTCCACTGATTTGAGCGATACGAGTGTCATTAAAATACCATTTAATGTCCTCTTGTTGGTTTGTTTCAACACCAGTGTATAAAGTGACTGAATCTCCCTCCATCACTGACACTTCATCTGTATTAACACCAGATGAACCTTGAGAAAAACATAAGCCAAACAAACAAAAAAATACAATAGTGCTGTTAAAATGTTTTTCTACAGATCATATATTTTAAGTAGAAACATATATCTGTATTCATAATGTAACATATGCAAACAAACAGCAGAAGAATATCTTCTTGTACAGTCGTGCTCAAAAGTTTACACACTCTTTGCAGAATGTGCACTATTTTAACAAAATAAGAGGGATCATACAAAATGCATGTTATTTTTTATTTAATACTCTCCTGAATAAGATATTTTATATAAAATATGTTCACAATAGTCCACAAGACAAAAAAAAAAAAAAAAAAAAAAAAGAAGCTTGATTTATAAAAAACAGAAGTAAACATGATGCATAAAGAGCCGGGGGCGTAAACGTTTTGATGTGAAGAGGTATTTTCTACTTAATTTGTCTTCTGGGAGACATGTATCTCTTCTGATGCTTCCGAAGGGCAGGAATACATAAAATAAAAAGATATTTAAACAAAATAAGAACAATTTTGACATCTTCATCCTGTTCAAAGGTTTACACCCCCTGGTTCTCAATGCATCATGTTTCCTTCTGGAGTATCAGTGAATGTTTGAAGCTTTTAATAGTTGTGTTTGAGTCCCTCAGTGTGAAAGATGGATCTCATAATCATACAGTCACTGCTGGAAAGGGTTCAAATATGCAAAAGATGCTTAAAACAAAAGAATTTTTGGGACCTGGAGGATTTTTCTGAGCAATGTTCAGTTTAACTGAAAAAGGGACTCAAGAACAACCACCACAAAACAAAAAATAGTTGTGGATCATCCAGGTAACGACACACAATATTAAAAATTAAAAGGCTATGTAAACTTTTGAACTGGCTCATTTTAGTTTGCCTATATTTGCGCATTTATATAATAAAAATGTATAGACTCATAATAAATATTATAGATTAGGGGAGAGCGGGGCACAAAGTAACGCTTTTTGACTTTCTCAGTTTGTGTAAATCTACTTATGATTCAGAGTATTTATTTTTTCCCACATTAATTTCCCACGTCTAGTACAATTATGTGGTTTTGTTTTATACTTTTTTTCTTGATATACCCCGAAAGAATGGAAGTGAAATGTGACAACATGCCCCATAGGTGGGGTACATTGTAACATGTGAGGGGCACATTGTAACATGACATATGACAGCTTAAAATGTTATCTGATCTAATAAAAAAATATACAAGACAAACTAAAATATTTTCTAAATAAAATACAATTAAAAAACTTTTTCATATAAAATAATGGCAATTTTTAATTAAATATAAACTTTTTTTTTAGTTTTGACTACAAACACAGGAAAACACAGCTATACAAAGTTCAAAACAAATAAATAATTAGTAATTTCTGAACATTGACTCTCAGTCTTTATTCACCTTTTTCTCAATAAAATTAATAAAAGTATAGAATATAATAGCATATTTCTAATAGGGGCACATTGTAACGCAGTGTTACAACATGCCCCCGCCTGCACAACTGGGATTTAAACCCTGCTAGTGTCTTCTGCTAGCCCAGCAAGCAATTTTGCGTCTAATAGCCGCCAAAACACAGCCCAGACGTCTAGGCTAAAACGAGGCTAATTTTGGGCTGTCAGTGAAAATCTAATAGACGTCTAAACATAGCCCAAGAATAGACAGCTATTGAATGACTACATATATACGTCAAATAGACGTCTAACCATAGCCCAAGAATAGACAATTAGACAGATATTGAATGACTATATTTATATGTCTAATAGACGTCTAACCATAGCCCAAAAATAGACCAGTCATCAATTAGACAGCTATTAAACGACTACATATATACGTCTAATAGACAGGCAATATGGGTCTAGGCTAAAACAAGGCTTATTTTGGGCTGTCAGTGAAAATCTAATAGACGTCTAACCATAGCCCAAGAATAGACTATTAGACTATCAATTACACTACATATACATGTAATAGACAACAAAATGAGGCATAAGGATTCTTTTCACTCAAATATAACAGGTTCTCATAAATGAAAATCCATCCAAACTAATTGATTATAAAGGGATTTATTTAGAACAATTATATTAACAACTTAGACAACATTCAAACATAAAAATGAACAAATAAAATATTGGAAAATATGTAAAACAACTTAAGATACTAAAATTTTTAAGAATTAATTGTTGCTTTATATCCATACCCACCACCCCCTGCTCTCCCTGGTGCTCGTTTAAAATGACCAGAAATTGCATCTTTTATTTCCCATTCAGTCGCCGAAGGAAAGTTGGTCATCACTGCGTCTGCCAAATGAGAAAAAGAAAAAAATTATTGCTCAAGAAAAGCATTGTTGACAATCATTTTTAACTAATTAGTCATTCACTTTTGCTAGGATGCACACTAGAGCTGGCCAATATAGAGTTAACAGAATATAGATTGAGACTATATAATTTAGATCAATATAGACAATCATTTATATCAATATTATTAATAAATTAATATCAATAATTGAAAAATTTTGCCTGCATAATGGTGATGCACTAATTATATATATATACACACACACACACACACACACACACATATACATATACATTATATATATACTGTTACGATATTATGTGACACCAAGCTGTGCGACTTCGGTGTTTCTAGTTTCTTTTGTTTCTGCCGCTGTCTGTTTTTTTTTACTTTCACTCTCGCAGGCGAGGTGCTGATCGGTCGCCTGATTGGCTGTCAACCATCGGAGAGGAGGGTTCTGGCGTGCTGACGTCTGCAAGTGAGATCCAGTCATATGGTTACCGGAAACCCGCGGGAACTATAAAAGGAGTCATGGACGCACTAGACGGCGGCGGCCTTTTTGTTTGTGAACTTGACTTTGTGTGCTCAGTATTTTCTTCTTTGTTAAGCTTGATTTGGTTTTGCTTGTTTTCAATCTTTGAGAATTTATTAAGCTTTGTTAATGGGTTTGAATTTGGTCATGTGAGATCTCGTTGTGTTGCCGTCCTATTCTTTTATCTTATGTTTGAGAGCGGTAACGCTGTGCTTTGGGAATGATAAAGGAAGAGGGACAGGTAAGAGATGTCACGTGACGTACATCGCACTTAGGTTTATTTTCTGTTTAGACACACTAGGTTAAGAGGGCAAGTGCCATTCGTTGTATTTTTGTTTGATAGTTAGGGTAGGGAAATATACGACGTCTTGGACGTCGAAGACCTTTCCTTTCTACATTTTTCTTTCGTGTTAGTTAGGTTAGTTTTAAACGACGTAGAAAGATTCTTTTGTTTTATTCTTTTCTTTGAGTTGGCACTGTCCAGTTATTCCCTTTTCTCCTTCCAGGTCTGGGATAATATAATTTGCTGGTTTGTTTGATTTATTTCTGATTGTAAACAACTTTAATTGTTTGTTTTTTTTACTATCTATATATATGTTTATATATAGATATATTCTTTGACCAGTTGCACATAATAAATGTGTTCAAACGCTCTGCTGCTTCTTGGGTTCACTCACTTTCCAGTGTTCTAATGGTAAATATTGTTGACGGGTGACATAATGTTCCCCTTCTACCTTCCTAGACTTTAAAACCATGAAGGGTCGTAACATATACATATACATTATATATATACATATACATTATATATACACATATTGAACCATTCTGTACGAGACTTTCGGTTCGATTTCAGTACGGATTTTTAAACAAACAGAACTGTTTGTTAGATAATTTTTACTGCTGACCAAAATTTTTTAATTACAAATGTAGGCATGTCAAAAAGCACGCTCATAATGTAAGAGAAATCATAACAAATCGTGACAACAATCGTGCTCTTTCAGGTAGTGACCATATAGACCTGCATTATATGACTGACTGACAGACAAGAACGGTTTGACCTAAAAATA
This sequence comes from Abramis brama, assembly GCA_022829085.1. Classification (NCBI taxonomy): domain Eukaryota; kingdom Metazoa; phylum Chordata; class Actinopteri; order Cypriniformes; family Leuciscidae; genus Abramis; species Abramis brama. The sequence continues at coordinate 32,446,936 of CM040773.1, read as the reverse complement.
TCAAAATTGAAACTACTGCGGAAACAAAGACACCTACATCTTGGATTCCCTTAAGGTAAGCTAAAACATATCAAAATTTAATTTCAAAGTGAACTATCCCTATAAATCATTCTTTATCACTCTAATGAACATAAAAAGATACTTATAGGGGTAGTTCACTTAAAAAAAAAAAAATCATGTAAGCATTTACTCACTTTCACTTGGTTCCAAACCTGTATGGCTTTCTTCTGTTGAACACACACAAAAATATATATATTTTGAAGAACGTTGGTAACAAGACATTTAGTCAGTGACAAGTGTTCTGTATATTCAATTGCTGTACTTTGTTGACTGATTGCTGGATAATTTGCAATAAACAGTGTCTTTAAATCAAATAAAGTGGATTACATCACTCCAGTTCTGAGGTTTTTACACTGGCTATCTGTCTGTCAAAGAATTCATATCAAAATACTACAGCTGGTTATAAAATTAATTAACTTTTTAAGGCTTTTTAAGTAAATTTCTAATCTTCTGATGCATTATGAACCATCCAGAGCAGACCTCTCAGGTCATCTGGGACAGTAGACAGCTACTTTTATATCAAATTTATAAGTCAAAATTATAAGTCAAAACAAAACATGGAGAAGCAGCATTCAGTTTTTATGCACCATATCTGAAACAAATTCACTGAAAACTGAATGGATGCTGCATATTTTAATTCTTTTAAATCAAGTTTAAAGACTTTACTGTTTGCCACTACCTTTTATTAATTGGAAAGGAAAAAAATATTATTTTATAATTTCTTATCATGTTGCACTATGTTGCTGTTAAGTTTTATGTAAAGTACTTTGAAAATTTGCATTAAATCAAAAACTATTATTTCTTACTCTAATCTAAAAACAAAAATATATTGGTATCTTTAATAATAATAAAAATTAGTAATGATAATTTTCATAGTTTCATGCTTACCACCTTGAATTTAGATACATTTTAGATTAAGGGCACACAGTTGCAATAACACGTGCAGGTAAGTTAACGTTAACTTGTTGGAGAAAAATAGTACTCTGCAATGGTAATGTTAAAATGTCACGGTTTCTACACATTATAACAACTAACTAATTTAAACAATGAACATAACAAAAATAACACGCATACTTACAAGATCGAAGTAGAAATTTGAAGGTTTTCAGAGTGTTGCTCGCACGTTGCTCTCTGACAGCTGCCTCGTGTAAAATAAAATTGAAAATGGAGGAAATGTGTATCGCGAGATCTGGCTAAAGTGATCTAGTCACGCAATGCCAGTAGTCCCAGTAGTCATGTCTCAGTAGTGTTTCGATTGTGCCATCTAGCGGTTGAGAAATGCCATTGCATTTGATTTAATGTGAAATGACAGTCATATCGTAGATTGTGTATATGTTATGTTTATGTGTGACAGCAAACATTAAGCTGTGTGAGCGAAAACATTTTTAAGACTAATATTCTTATACTAGCTCGCTGGTCTGAATCAGGGCTATAGCCAAGCCGTACGTAGACCAGATTGCTTTGATTTCGCCAGGTGGGCTAAAGCAGACCGCATATAGCCCGTCCAATTCGGAGCTAAATAGTGACTACAGATCGACCATGTCGTGAAATATGGCACATTGAACCTTGTAGATATCATTACCAATGCGAACGTGATGAAATATCAACCATTTCATGCACTGCCTGGCAAAAAAACTACAATTAATCAGTTTTGACTAAAAGTGGGCTACAATAGCCGAGTCTGAATACGAGCTAAATCGTGGCTACGCACAGCCTACACATATAACATGTAAAATAAAGCAAACCAAACAACTTGTAATCACAGTTGACTTTGCTTACATGATGGAATATCATACATCTCACAAGTTATTTTGGAAAAAAATACATTTATCCAGATTAAATGTTATTTGGGCTAAAAGTGGGTTACACATAGCCGGACTATATTGGGTCTATATTTAGCCGAGACGTTGAAATGACGGCTATTGCTTGCTGGGAGTTAGCTAAGCATTAAAGAATTATCTCAACTGTTAAATACCATATTGGAGATTAAAATAATATCAGATTTGTCTAATTTTAAATAAACACAAAAAAATAGAAATTAAAAATTAACTTTCTATTTTAATTAAATTAAGCAAGAAATTTACTTTTGCTATGGTTTAATAAATGTCTATGGATATCTTCCAAAAAAAATATTTTTTGCGCAATTTTTTCTGTATATAGTGTTGATATGGCAACTAGTAAATACACCAAGTTTCGTCATCCTAGCATGTGTGAAAGTATTTAAAACAAGTGCGTTACAAGTACAACTAGAAAAAAAAGTTTGTTGAGACAAACTTTAAGTTGGCTTGAGAAAGCCAGACCAGAGAGTTTGAAAAAGTTAAAAGTAGTTAGAAGTTTGAAGTAGTATGAAGTTTAAAGTAGTTTAAATTTTGATTGATAAATTAGTTAGTTAGAAAGAAAAAAATATTAGAAAGAAAAAAAAGAAAGAAAGAAAGATTAGTTAGAAAGAAAGACAGATTAGTTAGAAAGCAAGAAATAAAGAAATAAATAAAGAAAGACAGATTAGGTAGAAAGAAAGAATGAAAGAAAAAAGAAAGTAAGATTAGTAAGAAAGAAAGACAGATTAGTTAGAACAGATAGATAGATAGATAGATAGATAGATAGATAGATAGATAGATAGATAGATAGATAGATAGATAGATAGATAGATAGATAGAAAAGGTTTAAAGAAAGAAAGAAAGAAAGAAAGAAAGAAAGAAAGAAAGAAAGAAAGATTAGTTAGAAAGAAAGAAAGGTGGATTAGTAAGAAAGAAAGAAAAAGAAAGAAAGAAAGGTGGATTAGTTACAAAGAAAGAAAGAATGGTGGATTAGTTAGAAAGAAAGAAAGAAAGTAAGAGAAAGAAAGAAAGAAAGAAAGAAAGAAAGAAAGAAAGAAAGAAAGAAAGATAGATAGATCAGTAAGAAAGAAAGAAAGATAGATAAGTTAGTTAGAAAGATAGATAGATTAGTTAAAAAGAAATAAAGATAGATAGGTTAGTTAGAAAGATAGATTAGTAAGAAAGAAAGAAAGATACATTAGTATGAAAGATAGATAGATTAGTTAAAAAGAAAGAAAGAAAGATAGATAAGTTAGAAAGATAGATAGATTAGTTAGAAAGAAAGAAAGAAAGAAAGAATGAAAGAAAGAAAGATAAGTTGATTAGAAAGATATATAGATTAGTTAAAAAGAAAGAAAGAAAGAAAGAAAGAAAGAAAGATAGATAGATAGATAGATAGATAGATAGATAGATAGATAGATAGATAGATAGATAGATAGATAGATAGATAGATAGATAGATAGTTAGAAAGATAGATAGATTAGTAAGAAAGAAAGATAGATAAGTTAGTTAGAAAGATAGATTAGTTAAAAAGAAAGAAAGATAGATAAGTTAGTTAGAAAGATAGATAGATTAGTTAAAAAGAAAGAAAGGAAGATAGAAAGAAAGGAAGATAGATAAGTTAGTTAGAAAGATAGATAGATTAGTTAAAAAGAAAGAAAGATAAGTTAGTTAGAAAGATAGATAGATAGATAGATAGATAGATAGATAGATAGATAGATAGATAGATAGATAGATAGATAGATAGATAGATAGTTAGAAAGATAGATAGATTAGTAAGAAAGAAAGATAGATAAGTTAGTTAGAAAGATAGATTAGTTAAAAAGAAAGAAAGATAGATAAGTTAGTTAGAAAGATAGATAGATTAGTTAAAAAGAAAGAAAGGAAGATAGAAAGAAAGGAAGATAGATAAGTTAGTTAGAAAGATAGATAGATTAGTTAAAAAGAAAGAAAGATAAGTTAGTTAGAAAGATAGATTAGTTAAAAAGAAAGATGGATAAGTTAGTTAGAAAGATAGATAGATTAGTTAAAAAGAAAGAAAGATAGATAAGTTAGTTAGAAAGATAGATAGATTAGTTAGAAAGAAAGAAAGAAAGAAAGAAAGAAAGAAAGAAAGAAAGAAAGAAAGAAAGAAAGAAAGAAAGAAAGAAAGAAAGAAAGATAAGTTAGTTAGAAAGATAGATAAGTTAAAATCAAAGAACGAAAGATAGATAAGTTAGAAAGATAGATAGATTAGTTAGAAAGAAAGAAAGAAAGAAAGAAAGAAAGAAAGAAAGAAAGAAAGAAAGAAAGAAAGAAAAGTTGGTTAGAAAGATAGACAGATCAGTTAAAAAGAAAGAAAGATAGATAAGTTAGTTAGAAAGGTATATAGATTAGTAAGAATGAAAGATAGATAAATTAGTTAGAAAGATAGATAGATTAGTTAGAAAGAAAGAAAGATAGATAAGTTAGTTTGAAAGATAGATAGATTAGTAAGAAAGAAATAAAGAAAGATAAGTTAGTTAGAAAGATAGATAGATTAGTTGAAATCAAAGAAAGAAAGATAAGTTAGAAAGATAGATAGATTAGTTAGAAAGAAAGATAAGTTGGTTAGAAAGAGAGATAGATCAGTTAGAAAGAAAGATAGATAAGTTAGTTAGAAAGATAGATAGATTAGAAAGAAAGATAGATAGATTAGTTAGAAAGAAAGAAAGAAAGAAAGAAAGAAGGATAGATAAGTTAGTTAGAAAGATATATAGATTAGTAAGAAAGAAAGATAGATAGATAAATTAGTAAGAAAGAAAGATAGATAAATTAGTTAGAAAGATAGATAGATTAGTTAGAAAGAAAGATAAATAAGTTAGTTTGAAAGATAGATAGATTAGAAAGAAAGAAAGATATATAGATTAGTTAAAAAGAAAGAAAGAAAGAAAGAAAGAAAGAAAGAAAGAAAGAAAGAAAGAAAGAAAGAAAGAAAGAAAGAAAGATGGATAGATAAGTTGTTAGAAAGATAGATAGATTAGTTAAAAAGAAAGAAAGAAAGATAGATAAGTTAGTTAGAAAGATAGATAGATTAGTAAGAAAGAAAGATAGATAAGTTAGTTAGTTAGTTAGAAAGATAGATAGATTAGTTAAAAAGAAAAAGAAAGATAGATAAGTTAGTTAGAAAGATATATAGATTAGTAAGAAAGATAGATAGATAGATAGATAGATAGATAGATAGATAGATAGATAGATAGATAGATAGATAGATAGATAGATAGATAGATAGATAGATAGATAGATAGATAGATTAGTAAGAAAGAAAGAAAGAAAGAAAGAAAGAAAGAAAGAAAGAAAGAAAGAAAGATAAGTTAGTTAGAAAGATAGATAAGTTAAAATCAAAGAACGAAAGATAGATAAGTTAGAAAGATAGATAGATTAGTTAGAAAGAAAGAAAGAAAGAAAGAAAGAAAGAAAGAAAGAAAGAAAGAAAGAAAGAAAGAAAGAAAAGTTGGTTAGAAAGATAGACAGATCAGTTAAAAAGAAAGAAAGATAGATAAGTTAGTTAGAAAGGTATATAGATTAGTAAGAATGAAAGATAGATAAATTAGTTAGAAAGATAGATAGATTAGTTAGAAAGAAAGAAAGATAGATAAGTTAGTTTGAAAGATAGATAGATTAGTAAGAAAGAAATAAAGAAAGATAAGTTAGTTAGAAAGATAGATAGATTAGTTGAAATCAAAGAAAGAAAGATAAGTTAGAAAGATAGATAGATTAGTTAGAAAGAAAGATAAGTTGGTTAGAAAGAGAGATAGATCAGTTAGAAAGAAAGATAGATAAGTTAGTTAGAAAGATAGATAGATTAGAAAGAAAGATAGATAGATTAGTTAGAAAGAAAGAAAGAAAGAAAGAAAGAAGGATAGATAAGTTAGTTAGAAAGATATATAGATTAGTAAGAAAGAAAGATAGATAGATAAATTAGTAAGAAAGAAAGATAGATAAATTAGTTAGATAGATAGATAGATAGATAGATAGATGAAGTTTGAAGATAGATAGATAGATAGATAGATAGATAGATAGATAGATAGATAGATAGATAGATAGATAGATAGATAAAGTTTGAAGATAGATAGAAAGATAGATAGATAGATTAGTTAAAAAGAAAGAAAGAAAGATAGATAAGTTAGTTAGAAAGATAGATAGATCAGTTAGAAAGAAAGATAAATAAGTTAGTTAGAAAGATAGATAGATTAGAAAGAAAGAAAGATAGATAGATTAGTTAAAAAGAAAGAAAGAAAGAAAGAAAGAAAGAAAGAAAGAAAGAAAGAAAGAAAGAAAGAAAGAAAGAAAGATAAGTTGTTAGAAAGATAGATAGATTAGTTAAACAGAAAGATAGATAAGTTAGTTAGTTAGAAAGATAGATAGATTAGTTAAAAAGAAAAAGAAAGATAGATAAGTTAGTAAGAAAGATAGATAGATTAGTTAGAAAGAAAGATAGATTAGTTAGTTAGTTAGTTAGAAAGATAGATAGATTAGTTAAAAAGAAAAAGAAAGATAGATAAGTTAGTTAGAAAGATATATAGATTAGTAAGAAAGATAGATAGATAGATAGATAGATAGATAGATAGATAGATAGATAGATAGATAGATAGATAGATAGATAGATAGATAGATAGATAGATAGATAGATAGATTAGTAAGAAAGAAAGAAAGAAAGAAAGAAAGAAAGAAAGAAAGAAAGAAAGAAAGAAAGAAAGAAAGAAAGAAAGATAAGTTGTTAGAAAGATAGATAGATTAGTTAAACAGAAAGATAGATAAGTTAGTTAGTTAGAAAGATAGATAGATTAGTTAAAAAGAAAAAGAAAGATAGATAAGTTAGTAAGAAAGATAGATAGATTAGTTAGAAAGAAAGATAGATTAGTTAGAAAGAAAGATAGATAAGTTAGTTTGATAGATAGATAGATAGATAGATAGATAGATAGATAGATAGATAGATAGATAGATAGATAGATAGATAGATAGATAGATAGATAGATAGATAGATAGATAGATTAGTAAGAAAGAAAGATAGATAAGTTAGTTAGAAAGATAGATAGATAGATAGATAGATAGATAGATAGATAGATAGATAGATAGATAGATAGATAGATAGATAGATAGATAGATAGATAGATAGATAGATAGATAGATAAAGTTTGAAGATAGATAGATAGATAGATAGATAGATAGATAGATAGATAGATAGATAGATAGATAGATAGATAGATAGATAGATAGATAGATAGATAGATAGATAGATAGTTTTTGGCTTGTACACTAATGGGCCACCGTAGTCTTGGCTCAATTTGAACAGTCTGCAATGTAAGTCAATGGGATTTTTATGGTTTTTAATATTAATTTTTTAGAAAACTGAAAGTCAAATCAGTCTGAAAAGATATAGCAACTCGGGTCAGAACAGTCTGAAGGTCTGACCCGAGTTTGGAGTTTGTAGAGTTAAAGCTTTAGGAGGAGTTAGAGTTGTAAATTTAGGGTCAGAAGAATAATAATAATAAGTTTAAATAGGATTTCAGTAAATTGGCTTTCTCAAGCCAATTTAATAATCTGTCATATACTGTGGCTCACATTATTGGGGTCGCTTGCAAGTAGCAGCAGCACGAATTACGTGACCAGCAACATATTTCTGCTTCAAATATTGTGCGTAGTTAACAGTGAGTGGTGGTTTCAGACATTATTTTATTAAAGTACATTTGTCAGTGCCGCACGCGTACTGACTCTTATTCTGCCTGACAGAAGAAAGGCTCGTAGCTTACTGAAGGCGGAGCGTTTTGACCAATCAGATGAAAGGGGCGTTTCAGCACCGCCCACGTGTGCAAATGAAATATCGAACCCATAAACCGATTTGTAAACCACAAACGAAAAATGAAAAACCGAGCCAAAATCAAAATTTTCGTTTTTTAAACTAAACTAAAAAACGAATAAACGAGCTGGTTTTCATTTCTCGTTATTCCATTCCAAACAGGGAATGAAATGATCAAAAAGTACACGGACCGAGAACGGCTCTTTTTTTACCGTTTCTTTGTTTTTGGTTTGAAACGACAAACGAAAAACAGGTGGTTTCTCGTTATTTTGTTTTGTGTTTCAAACGAAAAAACAAACTATCAAAACGTACACGGACCGTTTCAGCACCGCCCACGTGTGCAAATGAAATATCGAACCCATAAACCGATTTGTAAACCACAAACGAAAAATGAAAAACCGAGCCAAAATCTCATTTTTCGTTTTTTAAACTAAACTAAAAAACGAATAAACGAGCTGGTTTTCATTTCTCGTTATTCCATTCCAAACAGGAAATGAAATGATCAAAAAGTACACGGACCTATAATGAACATGGGAATGATTTTGTTCTGGTGTGCAGTGCAATGCAATGCGAAAAGTGCATATGTTATTCTTCAGTGCACAACATAACATTAGATCGTTAGTGCAATGCAATGCACAAATGCAATGCAACAATGCAACAACACACGTTATGTCTTTAATCAACATGGGAATGAGGTAGTTCTAGTGTGCAATGCATTGCAATGCAAAAAGTGCATAACCTATATGTTATTCTTCAGTGCACAACGTTAGATCGTTAGTGCAATGCAATGCAATGTACCAACACACGTTATCTCTTTAGTGAACATGGGAATGATTTAGTTCTGGTGTGCAATGCAATGCAATGCAAAAAGTGCATAACCGATATGTTATTCTTCAGTGCACAACGTTAGATCGCTAAGTGCAATGCAATGCAATGCCATGCAAAGCAATGCAATAGAAAGAAAGAAAGAAAGAAAGAAAGAAAGAAAGAAAGAAAGAAAGAAAGAAAGAAAGAAAGAAAGAAAGAAAGAAAGAAAGAAAGAAAGAAAGAAAGAAAGAAAGGCGGATTAGTTAGAAAGAAAGAAAGATAGATGGATAGATAGATAGATGGATAGATAGATAGATAGATAGATAGATAGATAGATAGATAGATAGATAGATAGATAGATAGATAGATAGATAGATAGATAGATAGATAGATAGATAGATAGATAGATAGATAGATAGATTAGTAAGAAAGAAAGATAGATAAGTTAGTTAGTTAGAAAGATAGATAGATTAGTTAAAAAGAAAAAGAAAGATAGATAAGTTAGTAAGAAAGATAGATAGATTAGTTAGAAAGAAAGATAGATTAGTTAGAAAGAAAGATAGATAAGTTAGTTTGATAGATAGATAGATAGATAGATAGATAGATAGATAGATAGATAGATAGATAGATAGATAGATAGATAGATAGATAGATAGATAGATAGATTAGTAAGAAAGAAAGATAGATAAGTTAGTTAGAAAGATAGATTAGATAGATAGATAGATAGATAGATAGATAGATAGATAGATAAAGTTTGAAGATAGATAGATAGATAGATAGATAGATAGATAGATAGATAGATAGATAGATAGATAGATAGATAGATAGATAGATAGATAGATAGGTTTATAAGTACATTGAATGGTAGTTTAATTGAGCCTAATGCTTCAGAGAGTTTAGATTTGAGTTTTTGGCTTGTACACTAATGGGCCACCGTAGTCTTGGCTCAATTTGAACAGTCTGCAATGTAAGTCAATGGGATTTTTATGGTTTTTAATATTAATTTTTTAGAAAACTGAAAGTCAAATCAGTCTGAAAAGATATAGCAACTCGAGTCAGAACAGTCTGAAGGTCTGACCCGAGTTTGGAGTTTGTAGAGTTAAAGCTTTAGGAGGAGTTAGAGTTGTAAATTTAGGGTCAGAAGAATAATAATAACTAGAATGTACATTTCCTGAAGAAAATGTGAAGTGGTGCTTGCAGTGGCAAAATTCGCCACTGGGCAGATGCTAACACAATTACCATGTTGTGATACCATGAGATACCACGTTTTAGCATTATTTACCACGATTTACCATGATTCTAAGATGATTTATTACGATTTACCACATTCCAGCATGATTTACTATGATTAACATGTTGTTAGAATGATGCTAGCAGGATTAGCATGTTGCTAGCATGATTAGCATGTTGGTTGGATGATGCTAGCATGATTAGCATGTTGCTAGCATGCTTTTAACAAGATGCTAGCATGATTAGCATTTTGCTAACATGTTTTTAGCTAGATGCTAACATGATTAGCATGTTGCTAGCATTATGCTAGCTTTATTAGCAATTTGCTAGCATGTTGCTAGCATGATTAGCATGTTGCTAGTATGATGCTAGCTTGATTAGCATGTTGCTAGCTTAATGCTAGCATGATTAGCATGTTGCTAGCTTGGTTAGCATGTTGTTAGCATAATGCTAGCATGATTAGTATGTTGCTAGCATGATGCTAGCTTGATTAGCATGAATGCTAGCTTGATTAGCATATTGCTAGCATGATGCTAACATGATTAGCATGTTGTTAGCATGATGCTAGCTTGATTAGCATGTTGCTAGCATGATGCTAGCATGTTTAGCATGTTGCTAGCATGTTTTTAGCAAGATGCTGTTGCCAGGTGGTTGCTAGGGTGTTGTGGGTGGTTGCTATGGTGTTGCTAGGCAGTTGCTAAGGTTGCTAGGCAGTTGCTAGGGTATTCTTGGTGGTTGCTAGGGCGTTGCTAGATGGTTGCTAGGGTGTTCTGGGTGGTTGCTATGGTGTTGCTAGGCAGTTGCTATGGTATTCTGGGTGGATGCTAGGGCATTACTAGGCAGTTGCTAGGGTGTTCTGGGTGGTTGCTAGGCAGTTGTTAGGTGTTCTGGGTGGTTGCTAGGCAGTTGCTAGGTGTTCTGGGTGGTTGCTAGGCAGTTGCTAGGGTGTTCTGGGTGGTTGCTAGAGTTTTTTGGTGGTTACTAGAGCATTTCTAGACGTTGCTAGGGTGTTCAGGGTGGTTGCTAAGATATTTTTGTTAGTTGCTATGGTGTTACTAGGTGGTTGGTAGTTGTCAAATATGGTTACTATGGAGTTTTTATAGAGTTCTTAAAATCTTTAATAACGAGTGCCTTCAGTACGGCACTCGGCCTGCGGCCTCGTGCCTATGGCCGAATAGGCACAAGCATGGAGCGATATCGCAAGGCCACGAGAGTAAAATTGCTTTAAAAAATAAAAAAAAATTAAAAAAATGTTTTTTTTTGGTTTAGGGTGGTTGCTAGGGAGCTCTTAGTGGTTGCTAGGGTGCTGTAACTGGTTGCTAGGGTGTGGCTATGAAGATTTTAGGCCATTACTTATTGGCTGCTTGATAATATAAATCCTCTGAGGGAGAGAGAGAGGGAGAGACGCAGGGGTGTCAGGCCCTTTGGAGTGGTGTGTGTGTGAAAACGTCGGTTGGGATTCAAATATTTTTAGAACTCCCAATGTAAAGTCAATGGGACTTTTTTGGCCGCTTTTTCGTCCGCTGTGCGAACATCGTACACCCGATCGCTTAGAAAAGTCATACCACACCTCTCCTCAATGAGCCGGTCGATTTGACACCTCACTCAGGGGTCTGAGACAAACGGTGCGGGGCGAGTTACGTGCCAAACTTTGTCCAGAATAATAAGAATAACTAGAATGTACATTTCCTGAAGAAAATGTGAAGTGGTGCTTGCAGTGGCAAAACTCTCCACTGGGCAGATGCTAACACAATTAACATGTTGTGATACCATGATATACCACGTTTTAGCATTATTTACCACGATTTACCATGTTTCTAAGATGATTTACTACAATGTACCACATTCCAGCATGATTTACTATGATTAACATGTTGTTAGAATGATGCTAGCAGGATTAACATGTTGTTAGCATGATTAGCATGTTGGTTGGATGATGCTAGCATGATTAGCATGTTGCTAGCATGCTTTTAACAAGATGCTAGCATGATTAGCATGTTGCTAGCATGTTTTTAGCTAGATGCTAACATGATTAGCATGTTGCTAGCATGATGCTAGCTTGATTAGCATGTTGCTAGCATAATGCTAGCATGATTAGCATGTTGCTAGCTTGATTAGCATGTTGTTAGCATGATGCTAGCTTTATTAGCATGTTGGTAGCCTAATGCTAGCATGATTAGCATGTTGCTAGCATGATGCTAGCTTGATTAGCATTTTGCTAGCATGATTAGCATGTTGCTAGCATGATGCTAGCTTGATTAGCATGTTGCTAGCATAATGCTAGCATGATTAGCATGTTGCTAGCATGATGCTAGCTTGATTAGCATGATGCAAGCATTATGCTAGCTTGATTAGCATGTTGTTAGCATGATGTTAGCTTTATTAGCATGTTGGTAGCATAATGCTAGCATGATTAGCATGTTGCTAGCATGATGCTAGCTTGATTAGCATGTTGCTAGCATGATTAGCATGTTGCTAACATGATGCTAGCTTGATTAGCATGTTGCTAGCATGATGCTAGCTTGATTAGCATGTTGCCAGCATGTTTTTAGCAAGATGCTGTTGCCAGGTGGTTGCTAGGGTGTTCTGGGTGGTTGCTATGGTGTTGCTAGGCAGTTGCTAAGGTGTTCTGGGTGGTTGCTAGGCAGTTGCTAGGGTATTCTTGGTGGTTGCTAGGGCGTTGCTAGGTGGTTGCTAGGGTGTTCTGGGTGGTTGCTATGGTGTTGCTAGGCAGTTGCTATGGTATTTTGGGTGGATACTAGGGCATTGCTAGGCAGTTGCTAGGGTGTTCTGGTTGGTTGCTAGGTGTTCTGGGTGGTTGCTAGGCAGTTGCTAGGTGTTCTAGGTGGTTGCTAGGCAGTTGCTAGGGTGTTCTGGGTGCTTGCTAGAGTTTTTGTGGTTACTAGAGCATTTCTAGACGTTGCTAGGGTGTTCAGGGTGGTTGCTAAGGTGTTTTTGTTAGTTGCTATGGTGTTACTAGGTGGTTGGTAGTTGTCAAATATGGTTACTATGGAGTTTTTATAGAGTTCTTAAAATCTTTAATAACGAGTGCCTTCTGTACGGCACTCGGCCTGCGGCCTCGTGCCTATGGCCGAATAGGCACAAGCATGGAGCGATATCGCAAGGCCACGAGAGTAAAATTGCTTTAAAAAATATTTAAAAAATAAAAAAATGTTTTTTTTTGGTTTAGGGTGGTTGCTAGGGAGCTCTTAGTGGTTGCTAGGGTGCTGAAACTGGTTGCTAGGGTGTGGCTATGAAGATTTTAGGCCATAACTTATTGGCTGCTTGATAATATAAATCCTCTGAGGGAGAGAGAGAGGGAGAGACGCAGGGGTGTCAGGCCCTTTGGAGTGGTGTGTGTGTGAAAACGTCGGTTGGGATTCAAATATTTTTAGAACTCCCCATGTAAAGTCAATGGGACTTTTTTGGCCGCTTTTTCGTCCGCTGTGCGAACATCGTACACCCGATCGCTTAGAAAAGTCATAGCACACCTCTCCTCAATGAGCCGGTCGATTTGACACCTCACTCAGGGGTCTGAGACAAACGGTGCGGGGCGAGTTTCGCGCCAAACTTTTGTGTGGAAGAATAATAATAATAAAAACTAGAATGTACATTTCCTGAAGAAAATGTGAAGTGGTGCTTGCAGTGGCAAAATTCGCCACTGGGCAGATTGATTAGCATGTTGGTTGGATGATGCTAGCATGATTAGCATGTTGCTACCATGCTTTTAAGAAGATGCTAGCATGATTAGCATGTTGCTAGCATGTTTTTAGCTAGATGCTAACATGATTAGCATGTTGCTAGCATGATTAGCATGTTGCTAGCATGATGCTAGCTTTATTAGCATGTTGGTAGCCTAATGCTAGCATGATTAACATGTTGCTAGCATGATGCTAGCTGGATTCGCATTATGCTAACTTGATTAGCATGTTGCTAGCATGATTATCATGTTGCTAGCATGGTGCTAGCTTGATTAGCATGTTGCTAGCATGATGATAGCTTGATTAGCATGACGCTAACATTATGCTAGCTTGATTAGCATGTTGTTAGCATGATGCTAGCTTTATTAGCATGTTGGTAGCCTAATGCTAGCATGATTAGCATGTTGCTAGCATGATGCTAGCTTGATTCGCATTATGCTAGCTTGATTAGCATGTTGCTAGCATGATTAGCATGTTGCTAGCATGGTGCTAGCTCTTTTAGCATGTTGCTAGCATAATGCTAGCATGATTAGCATGTTGCTAGCATGATGCTAGCTTGATTAGCATGATGCTAACATTATGCTAGCTTGATTAGCATGTTGTTAGCATGATGCTAGCTTTATTAGCATGATGCTAGCTTGATTAGCATTTTGCTAGCATGTTTTTAGCTAGATGCTAACATGATTAGCATGTTGTTAGCATTATGCTAGCATGATTAGCATGTTGCTAGCATGATGCTAGCTTGATTAGCATGTTGCTAGCATGATGCTAGCTTTATTAGCATGATGCTAGCTTGATTAGCATGTTGCTAGCATGATTCTAGCATGATTAGCATGTTGCTAGCATGATGCTAGCTTGATTAGCATGTTGCTAGCATGATGCTAGCTTGATTAGCATGTTGCCAGCATGTTTTTAGCAAGATGCTGTTGCCAGGTGGTTGCTAGGGTGTTCTGGGTGGTTGCTATGGTGTTGCTAGGCAGTTGCTAAGGTGTTCTGGGTGGTTGCTAGGCAGTTGCTAGGGTATTCTTGGTGGTTGCTAGGGCGTTGCTAGGTGGTTGCTAGGGTGTTCTGGGTGGTTGCTATGGTGTTGCTAGGCAGTTGCTATGGTATTCTGGGTGGATACTAGGGCATTGCTAGGCAATTGCTAGGGTGTTCTGGGTGGTTGCTAGGTGTTCTGGGTGGTTGCTAGGCAGTTGCTAGGTGTTCTAGGTGGTTGCTAGGCAGTTGCTAGGGTGTTCTGGGTGCTTGCTAGAGTTTTTTGTGGTTACTAGAGCATTTCTAGACGTTGCTAGGGTGTTCAGGGTGGTTGCTAAGGTGTTTTTGTTAGTTGCTATGGTGTTACTAGGTGGTTGGTAGTTGTCAAAGATGGTTACTATGGAGTTTTTAGAGAGTTCTTAAAATCTTTAATAACGAGTGCCTTCTGTACGGCACTCGGCCTGCGGCCTCGTGCCTATGGCCGAATAGGCACAAGCATGGAGCGATATCGCAAGGCCACGAGAGTAAAATTGCTTTAAAAAATATTAAAAAAATAAAAAAATGTTTTTTTTTGGTTTAGGGTAGTTGCTAGGGAGCTCTTAGTGGTTGCTAGGGTGCTGAAACTGGTTGCTAGGGTGTGGCTATGAAGATTTTAGGCCAAAACTTATTGGCTGCTTGATAATATAAATCCTCTGAGGGAGAGAGAGAGGGAGAGACGCAGGGGTGTCAGGCCCTTTGGAGTGGTGTGTGTGTGAAAACGTCGGTTGGGATTCAAATATTTTTAGAATGCCCAATGTAAAGTCAATGGGGACTTTTTTGGCCGCTTTTTCGTCCGCTGTGCGAACATCGTACACCCGATCGCTTAGAAAAGTCATAGCACACCTCTCCTCAATGAGCCGGTCGATTTGACACTTCACTCAGGGGTCTGTGACAAACGGTGCGGGGCGAGTTTCGCGCCAAACTTTGTCCAGAATAATAATAATAACTAGAATGTACATTTCCTGAAGAAAATGTGAAGTGGTGCTTGCAGTGGCAAAATTCGCCACTGGGCAGATTGATTAGCATGTTGGTTGGATGATGCTAGCATGATTAGCATGTTGCTACCATGCTTTTAAGAAGATGCTAGCATGATTAGCATGTTGCTAGCATGTTTTTAGCTAGATGCTAACATGATTAGCATGTTGCTAGCATGATTAGCATGTTGCTAGCATGATGCTAGCTTTATTAGCATGTTGGTAGCCTAATGCTAGCATGATTAACATGTTGCTAGCATGATGCTAGCTGGATTCGCATTATGCTAACTTGATTAGCATGTTGCTAGCATGATTATCATGTTGCTAGCATGGTGCTAGCTTGATTAGCATGTTGCTAGCATGATGATAGCTTGATTAGCATGACGCTAACATTATGCTAGCTTGATTAGCATGTTGTTAGCATGATGCTAGCTTTATTAGCATGTTGGTAGCCTAATGCTAGCATGATTAGCATGTTGCTAGCATGATGCTAGCTTGATTCGCATTATGCTAGCTTGATTAGCATGTTGCTAGCATGATTAGCATGTTGCTAGCATGGTGCTAGCTCTTTTAGCATGTTGCTAGCATAATGCTAGCATGATTAGCATGTTGCTAGCATGATGCTAGCTTGATTAGCATGATGCTAACATTATGCTAGCTTGATTAGCATGTTGTTAGCATGATGCTAGCTTTATTAGCATGATGCTAGCTTGATTAGCATTTTGCTAGCATGTTTTTAGCTAGATGCTAACATGATTAGCATGTTGTTAGCATTATGCTAGCATGATTAGCATGTTGCTAGCATGATGCTAGCTTGATTAGCATGTTGCTAGCATGATGCTAGCTTTATTAGCATGATGCTAGCTTGATTAGCATGTTGCTAGCATGATTCTAGCATGATTAGCATGTTGCTAGCATGATGCTAGCTTGATTAGCATGTTGCTAGCATGATGCTAGCTTGATTAGCATGTTGCCAGCATGTTTTTAGCAAGATGCTGTTGCCAGGTGGTTGCTAGGGTGTTCTGGGTGGTTGCTATGGTGTTGCTAGGCAGTTGCTAAGGTGTTCTGGGTGGTTGCTAGGCAGTTGCTAGGGTATTCTTGGTGGTTGCTAGGGCGTTGCTAGGTGGTTGCTAGGGTGTTCTGGGTGGTTGCTATGGTGTTGCTAGGCAGTTGCTATGGTATTCTGGGTGGATACTAGGGCATTGCTAGGCAATTGCTAGGGTGTTCTGGGTGGTTGCTAGGTGTTCTGGGTGGTTGCTAGGCAGTTGCTAGGTGTTCTAGGTGGTTGCTAGGCAGTTGCTAGGGTGTTCTGGGTGCTTGCTAGAGTTTTTTGTGGTTACTAGAGCATTTCTAGACGTTGCTAGGGTGTTCAGGGTGGTTGCTAAGGTGTTTTTGTTAGTTGCTATGGTGTTACTAGGTGGTTGGTAGTTGTCAAAGATGGTTACTATGGAGTTTTTAGAGAGTTCTTAAAATCTTTAATAACGAGTGCCTTCTGTACGGCACTCGGCCTGCGGCCTCGTGCCTATGGCCGAATAGGCACAAGCATGGAGCGATATCGCAAGGCCACGAGAGTAAAATTGCTTTAAAAAATATTAAAAAAATAAAAAAATGTTTTTTTTTGGTTTAGGGTAGTTGCTAGGGAGCTCTTAGTGGTTGCTAGGGTGCTGAAACTGGTTGCTAGGGTGTGGCTATGAAGATTTTAGGCCAAAACTTATTGGCTGCTTGATAATATAAATCCTCTGAGGGAGAGAGAGAGGGAGAGACGCAGGGGTGTCAGGCCCTTTGGAGTGGTGTGTGTGTGAAAACGTCGGTTGGGATTCAAATATTTTTAGAATGCCCAATGTAAAGTCAATGGGGACTTTTTTGGCCGCTTTTTCGTCCGCTGTGCGAACATCGTACACCCGATCGCTTAGAAAAGTCATAGCACACCTCTCCTCAATGAGCCGGTCGATTTGACACTTCACTCAGGGGTCTGTGACAAACGGTGCGGGGCGAGTTTCGCGCCAAACTTTGTCCAGAATAATAATAATAATAATAAGAATAACTAGAATGTACATTTCCTGAAGAAAATGTGAAGTGGTGCTTGCAGTGGCAAAATTCGCCACTGGGCAGATGCTAACACAATTGACATGTTGTGATACCATGATATACCACATTTTAGCATTATTTACCATGATTTACCATGTTTCTAAGATGATTTATTACGATTTAACACATTCCAGCATGATTTACTATGATTAACATGTTGTTAGAATGATGCTAGCAGGATTAGCATGTTGTTAGCATGATTAGCATGATGCTAGCATGATTAGCATATTGCTAGCATGCTTTTAACAAGATGTTAGCATGATTAGCATTTTGCTAGCATGTTTTTAGCTAGATGCTAAGAGGATTAGCATGTTGCTAGCATTATGCTAGCTTGAATAACATGTTGTTAACATGATGCTAGCTTGATTAGCATGTTGCTAGCATGATGCTAGCTTGATTAGCATGTTGGTAGCATGATGCTAGCATGATTAACATGATGCTAGCTTGATTAACATTATGTTAACATGATGCTAGCTTGATTAGCATGTTGATAGCAAGATGCTAACATGATTAGCATTTTGTTAACATGCTTTTAACAAGATGTTAGCATGATTAGCATTTTGCTAGCATGTTTTTAGCATTATGCTAGCTTGATTAGCATGTTGCTAGCATGATGCTAGCTTGATTAGCATGTTGCTAGCATAATGCTAGCATGATTAGCATGTTGCTAGCATGATGCTAGCTTGATTAGCATGATGCAAGCATTATGCTAGCTTGATTAGCATGATGCCAGCATTATGCTAGCTTGATTAGCATGTTGTTAGCATGATGCTAGCTTGATTAGCATGTTGTTAGCATGATTAGCATGTTTTGCTAACATGATGCTAGCTTGATTAGCATGTTGCTAGCATGATGCTAGCTTGATTAGCATGTTGCCAGCATGTTTTTAGCAAGATGCTGTTGCCAGGTGGTTGCTAGGGTGTTCTGGGTGGTTGCTATGGTGTTGCTAGGCAGTTGCTAAGGTGTTCTGGGTGGTTGCTAGGCAGCTGCTAGGGTATTCTTGGTGGTTGCTAGGCAGTTGCTAGGGTATTCTTGGTGGTTGCTAGGGCGTTGCTAGGTGGTTGCTAGGGTGTTCTGGGTGGTTGCTATGGTGTTGCTAGGCAGTTGCTATGGTATTCTGGGTGGATGCTAGGGCATTGCTAGGCAGTTGCTAGGGTGTTCTGGGTGGTTGCTAGGCAGTTGCTAGGTGTTCTAGGTGGTTGCTAGGCAGTTGCTAGGGTGTTCTGGGTGCTTGCTAGAGTTTTTTGTGGTTACTAGAGCATTTCTAGACGTTGCTAGGGTGTTCAGGGTGGTTGCTAAGGTGTTTTTGTTAGTTGCTATGGTGTTACTAGGTGGTTGGTAGTTGTCAAATATGGTTACTATGGAGTTTTTATAGAGTTCTTAAAATCTTTAATAACGAGTGCCTTCTGTACGGCACTCGGCCTGCGGCCTCGTGCCTATGGTCGAATAGGCACAAGCATGGAGCAATATCGCAAGGCCACGAGAGTAAAATTGCTTTAAAAAATATAAAAAAAATAAAAAAATGTTTTTTTTTGGTTTAGGGTGGTTGCTAGGGAGCTCTTAGTGGTTGCTAGGGTGCTGAAACTGGTTGCTAGGGTGTGGCTATGAAGATTTTAGGCCATAACTTATTGGCTGCTTGATAATATAAATCCTCTGAGGGAGAGAGAGAGGGAGAGATGCAGGGGTGTCAGGCCCTTTGGAGTGGTGTGTGTGTGAAAACGTCGGTTGGGATTCAAATATTTTTAGAACTCCCAATGTAAAGTCAATGGGGACTTTTTTGGCCGCTTTTTCGTCCGCTGTGCGAACATCGTACACCCGATCGCTTAGAAAAGTCATAGCACACCTCTCCTCAATGAGCCGGTCGATTTGACACTTCACTCAGGGGTCTGTGACAAACGGTGCGGGGCGAGTTTCGCGCCAAACTTTGTCCAGAATAATAATAATAAGAATAACTAGAATGTACATTTCCTGAAGAAAATGTGAAGTGGTGCTTGCAGTGGCAAAACTCGCCACTCGGTTGCTAGGGTGTTGTACATGATTGCATACAAGCCAACAACCATGTCTGTACGATGTTGTGGAGCTGAAATATGGCTTCTATATGTTGCAATATGGTTGCTAGGTGGCTCTAAATGGTTGCTAGGGCGTGAATACACAGTTACCATGGTGATATTTACAGACTGTTTTCCAACTGAAACTAATGAGCCAACCCCCATCTCTATACGATGTTCTGATGCAGAGATATACGTTTTGCTAAACGGTTGCTAGGGTACTCTATTTGGTTGCTAGCGAGTGGCTTGTCAGCTGCCAATGATGAAACTCCAAAGGCTTCTTGTCACTATGAATGATATAAACCAACTCCCATGCCTCTGCGACATTCAGAATGGAAGATATGCCTCTTTGGATTTTGGTTGCTAGGGTACTCTGTTTGGTTGCTAGGGAGTGGCTTGTCATCTGTCAATGATGAAATTCCAAAGGCTTCTTGTCAGTATGAATGATATAATCCAACTCCCATGCCTCTGTGACATTCAGAATGGAAGATATGCCTCTTTGGATATTGGTTGCTAGGGTACTCTGTTTGGTTGCTAGGGAGTGGCTTGTCAGCTGCCAATCATTAAACTCCAAAGGCTTCTTGTCACTATGTATGATATAAACCAACTCCCATGCCTCTGTGACATTCAGAATGGAAGATATCCCTCTTTGGATTTTGGTTGCTAAGGTGCTCGACAATGGTTGCTAGGGAGGGGCTTGGAAGTGTTGAGGTGATTCATGATTGGCTGTTTGCTGCCCCGAGTCAAATGAGACCACCCCCACGTTTCTATGACAATTCAGTCTGGAGATATCTCTTTGAACTCTTTCAATGGAAGTCTATGGAACTTGTTGCTAAGGGGCTCTAAATGGTTGCTAGGGCGTGGCTTGATAGCTTCACAATGATCCTGAGAGACTGATTGGTCGTCTGAGTAAAATGAGCCCTCCCCCTTCTCTCTATGACACTGTGATCCAGAGCTACGTTCAATACAAAGTCCCTATGCAATTTACCATAGTAGGAAAAGCATGTGTGTTTCACGGGACGTTCCTTCCCCATAGTAAGTCAATGGGGCAACTTTGGGCATCTCCTGCCCCCCAGGGGTGCAACTTTTACCCCATTGTGAGGTATGTTCTTACAGAGCCTGTCAGCCTCTCCAAATGTGGCAAATCACACGTTTCTGCGAAATCCTCGCTCAGAGCTACGTGTGGTCAAAGTTCGTCGCAATGTTAAGTCAATGGGACTTTTTTGGCCGCTTTTTCGCCCCTGGGGCGAACACCGCACCCCCGATCGCTTATAAAAGTCATAGCACACCTCTCCTTAATGAGCCGGTCGATTTGACACCTCACTCAGGGGTCTGTGACAAACGGTGCGGGGCGAGTTACGCGCCAAACTTTTGTGTGGAAGAATAATAATAAAAAGAATAATAAGTATGAGCAATAACAATAGTGATGCCTTGCTTTCAGCAAGCACCACTAATAAGTATGAGCAATAACAATAGTGATGCTTTTAAAAAAGCACCACTAATAAGTATGAGCAATAACAATAGTGATGCTTTTAAAAAAGCACCACTAATAACTAGAATGTACATTTCCTGAAGAAAATGTGAAGTGGTGCTTGCAGTGGCAAAACTCGCCACTGGGCAGATGCTAACACAATTAACATGTTGTGATACCATGATATACCACGTTTTAGCATTATTTACCACGATTTACCATATTTCTAAGATGATTTACTACGATTTACCACATTCCAGCATGATTTACTATGATTAACATGTTGTTTGAATGATGCTAGCATGATTAGCATGTTGTTAACATGATTAGCATGATGCTAGCATGATTAGCATATTGCTAGCATGCTTTTAACAAGATGTTAGCATGATTAGCATTTTGCTAGCATGTTTTTAGCTAGATGCTAACAGGATTAGCATGTTGCTAGCATTATGCTAGCTTGAATAACATGTTGTTAACATGATGCTAGCTTGATTAGCATGTTGCTAGCATGATGCTAGCTTGATTAGCATGTTGGTAGCATGATGTTAGCATGATTAACATGATGCTAGCTTGATTAGCATGTTGATAGCATGATGCTAACATGATTAGCATGTTGCTAGCATGCTTTTAACAAGATGTTAGCATGATTAGCATTTTGCTGGCATGTTTTTAGCTAGATGCTAACATGATTAGCATGTTGCTAGCATTATGCTAGCTTGATTAGCATGTTGCTAGCATGATGCTAGCTTGATTAGCATGTTGGTAGCATAATGCTAGCATGATTAGCATGTTGCTAGCATAATGTTAACATGATTAGCATGTTGCTAGCATGATGCTAGAATGATTAGCATGTTGCTAGCATGTTTTTAGCAAGATGCTGTTGCCAGGTGGTTGCTAGGGTGTTCTGGGTGGTTGCTATGGTGTTGCTAGGCAGTTGCTAGGGTATTCTTGGTGGTTGCTAGGCAGTTGCTAGGGTATTCTTGGTGGTTGCTAGGGTGTTCTGGGTGGTTGCTATGGTGTTGCTAGGCAGTTGCTATGGTATTCTGGGTGGATGCTAGGGCGTTGCTAGGCAGTTGCTAGGGTGTTCTAGGTGGTTGCTAGGTGTTCTGGGTGGTTGCTAGGCAGTTGCTAGGGTGTTCTGGGCGGTTACTAGGCGGTTGCTAGGTGTTCTGGGTGGTTGCTAGGCAGTTGCTAGGTTGTTCTGGGTGGCTGCTAGAGTTTTTTGGTGGTTACTAGAGCATTTCTAGACGTTGCTAGGGTGTTCTGGGTGGTTGCTAGGCAGTTGCTAGGGTGTTCTAGGTGGTTGCGAGTGCCTTCAGTACGGCACTCGGCCTGCGGCCTCGTGCCTATGGCCGAATAGGGTGTTCTGGGTGGTTGCGAGTGCCTTCAGTACGGCACTCGGCCTGCGGCCTCGTGCCTATGGCCGAATAGGCACAAGCATGGAGCAATATCGCAAGGCCACGAGAGTAAAATTGCTTTAAAAAATATTAAAAAAATAAAAAAATGTTTTTTTTTGGTTTAGGGTGGTTGCTAGGGAGCTCTTAGTGGTTGCTAGGGTGCTGTAACTGGTTGCTAGGGTGTGGCTATGAAGATTTTAGGCCATTACTTATTGGCTGCTTGATAATATAAATCCTCTGAGGGAGAGAGAGAGGGAGAGACGCAGGGGTGTCAGGCCCTTTGGAGTCTGTGTGTGTGAAAACGTCGGTTGGGATTCAAATGTTTTTAGAACTCCCAATGTAAAGTCAATGGGACTTTTTTGGCCGCTTTTTCGTCCGCTGTGCGAACATCGTACACCCGATCGCTTAGAAAAGTCATACCACACCTCTCCTCAATGAGCCGGTCGATTTGACACCTCACTCAGGGGTCTGTGACAAACGGTGCGGGGCGAGTTTCGCGCCAAACTTTTGTCCGGAATAATAAGAAGAAAAATAATAATAATAAGTATGAGCAATAACAATAGTGATGCTTTCAAAAAAGCACCACTAATAAGAATAATAAGTATGAGCAATAACAATAGTGATGCTTTTAAAAAAGCACCACTAATAATAAGTATGCAAGAGAACACTAATGATGCCTTGCTTTCAGCAAGCACCATTAATAATAACTAGACTGTACATTTCCTGAAGAAAATGTGAAATGGTGCTTGCAGTGGCAAAACTCTCCACTCGGTTGCTAGGGTGTTGTACATGATTGCATACGAGCCAACAACCATGTCTGTACGATGTTGTGGAGCTGAAATATAGCTTCTATATGTTGCAATATGGTTTATATGTGGCTCTAAACGGTTGCTAGGGCGTTGCTAGGGTGTTCTGGGTGGTTGCTATGGTGTTGCTAGGTGGTTGCTAGGGTATACTGGGTGGTTGCTAGGCGGTTGCTAGGGTATTCTTGGTGGTTGCTATGGTGTTGCTAGGCGGTTGCTAGGGTATTCTGGGTGGTTGCTAGGCGGTTGCTAGGGTATTCTTGGTGGTTGCTAGGGTGTTGCTAGGTGTTTGCTAGGCTGTTCTGGGTGGTTGCTATGGTGTTGCTAGGGTATTCTGGGTGGTTGCTATGGTGTTGCTAGGCGGTTGCTATGGTGTTCTGGGTGGTTGCTATGGTGTTGTTAGCTGGTTGCTAGGGTATTCTGGGTGGTTGCTAGGGCGTTGCTAGGCGGTTGCTAGGGTATTCTGGGTGGTTGCTAGGGCGTTGCTAGGCAGTTGCTAGGGTATTCTGGGTGGTTGCTATGGTGTTGCTAGGTGGTTGCTAGGGTATTCTGGGTGGTTGCTAGGGCGTTGCTAGGGTATTCTTGGTGGTTGCTAGGGTGTTCTGGGTGGTTGCTATGGTGTTGCTAGGCAGTTGCTATGGTATTTTGGGTGGATGCTAGGGCGTTGCTAGGCAGTTGCTAGGGTGTTCTGGGTGGTTGCTAGGCAGTTG
Organism: Abramis brama; assembly: GCA_022829085.1. Taxonomy (NCBI): domain Eukaryota; kingdom Metazoa; phylum Chordata; class Actinopteri; order Cypriniformes; family Leuciscidae; genus Abramis; species Abramis brama. Next base: position 32,422,998 of record CM040773.1, on the reverse strand, counting down.
CTAGGTGTTCTGGGGGGTTGCTAGACAGTTGCTAGGGTGTTCTGGGTGGTTGCTACGGTATTTTTGGTGGTTACTAGAGCGTTTCTAGACGTTGCTAGGGTGTTCAGGATGGTTGCTAAGGTATTTTTTTTAGTTGCTATGGTGTTACTAGGTGGTTGGTAGTTGTCAAAGATGGTTGCTATGGAGTTTTTATAGAGTTATTAAAATCTTTAATAACGAGTGCCTTCAGTACGGCACTCGGCCTGCGGCCTCGTGCCTATGGCCGAATAGGCACAAGCATGGAGCAATATCGCAAGGCCACGAGTGTAATATTGCGTTAAAAAATACAAAAAAATGTAAAAAACATTTTTTTTTTGGTTTAGGGTGGTTGCTAGGGAGGTCTTAGTGGTTGCTAGGGTGCTGAAACTGTTTGCTAGGGTGTGGCTATGAAGATTTTAGGCCATTACTTATTGGCTGCTTGATAATATAAATCCTCTGAGGGAGAGAGAGAGGGAGAGACGCAGGGGTGTCAGGCCCTTTGGAGTCTGTGTGTGTGAAAACGTCGGTTGGGATTCAAATATTTTTAGAACTCCCAATGTAAAGTCAATGGGACTTTTTTGGCCGCTTTTTTGCCCGCTGTGCGAACATCGTACACCCGATCGCTTAGAAAAGTCCTAGCACACCTCTCCTTAATGAGCCGGTCGATTTGATGCCTCACTCAGTGGTCTGAGACAAACGGTGCGGGGCGAGTTTCGCGCCAAACTTTGTCCAGAATAAAAATAAGAATAATAATAATAAGTATGCAAGAGAACACTAATGATGCCTTGCTTTCAGCAAGCACCATTAATAAGTATGCAAGAGAACAATAGTGATGCCTTGCTTTCAGCAAGCACCACTAATAAGTTTAAATAGGATTTCAGTAAATTGGCTTTCTCAAGCCAATTTAACTAGATTAAAAAGTTCGTCGAGACAAACTTTAAGTTGGCTTGAGAAAGCTGGACCAGAAAGTTTGAAGAAGTTTGAAGTTTAAAGTAGTTTAAAGTTTAAATTAGTTTGAAGTTTAAATTAGTCTAAAGTTTAAATTAGTTTGAAGTTTAAAGAAATGTAAAGTAGTTTTTGAAGTTTAAAGTAGTTTGAAGTTTAAAGTAGTTTAAAGTAGTTTAAAGTTTAAATTAGTTTGAAGTAGATCGATAGATGAGTTTGTTAGTTTAAATTTTACACACAGACACGC
>CM040773.1:32414288-32419288 GCA_022829085.1 Abramis brama | reverse complement strand
CACACACACACAGACATGCTCACTGTCTCACACACACACAGTTTGTGAGTTTTTGAGTTTTGAGTTAAGTTTAAATGAGTTTAGAGTTTAAGTTTAAATGAGTTTAGTGTGTGTGTGTGTGTGTGTGTGTGTGTGTGTTCACACACACACACACACACACACACTCAGAGTTTATGAGTTTAGAGTTTATAAGTGTATAAATTGATGAGTTTATAAGTGTAAGAGTTTTTGAGTTTAGAGTTTATAAGGTTTAAATGATTTTAGAGTTTATAAGTTTAAATGAGTTTAGAGTTTATAAGTTTAAATGAGTTTAAGAGTTCAGAGTTTATTAATTTATGAGTTTAAGAGTTCATAAGTCTATGAATTCATGAGTTTATTAGTTTATAAGTGTATGAGTTTAGAGTTCATTAGTTTAAATGAGTCTCATTGGCTAATATAGTATATAGAATGGCAGTTTGGTTTAGTCTTCAAGGTGTTTTGATTTGAATTTTCGTCGGTTGGTGAGTTTGAATCTGGATTTGAATTTTTTAGAACTCCCCAATGCAAGTCAATGGGAGTTTTTCCGAGTTTTGATCGTCATTTTTAGGAAAACCGTAAGTCCGATCAGTCTGAAAAGATAGAGCACACCTGGTCAGATCAGTCTGAGTGTCTGAGCCGAGTTTGGAGTATGTAGAGTTAAAGCTCTAGGAGGAGATAGAGTATAAAATTTTAGTAAGAAGAATAATAATAATAACTAGAATGTACATTTCCTGAAGAAAATGTGAAGTGGTGCTTGCAGTGGCAAAATTGACCACTGGGCAGATGCTAACACAATTAACATGTTGTGATACCATGATATACCACATTTTAGCATTATTTACCACGATTTACCATGTTTCTAAGATGATTTACTACGATTTACCACATTCCAGCATGATTTACTATGATTAACATGTTTTTAGAATGATGCTAGCAGGATTAGCATGTTGTTAGCATGATTAGCATGCTTTTAACAAGATGCTAGCATGATTAGCATGTTGCTAGCATGCTTTTAACAAGATGCTAGCATGATTAGCATGTTGCTAGCATGCTTTTAACAAGATGCTAGCATGATTAGCATTTTGCTAGCATGCTTTTAACAAGATGTTAACATGATTAGCATTTTTGCTAGCATGTTTTTAGCTAGATGCTAACATGATTAGCATGTTGTTAGCATTATGCTAGCTTGATTAGCATGTTGCTAGCATGATTAGCATGTTGCTAGCATGATGCTAACTTGATTAGCATGTTGCTAGCATAATGCTAGCATGATTAGCATGTTGATAGCATGATTCTAGCTTGATTAGCATGTTGCTAGCATAATGCTAGCATGATTAGCATGTTGCTAGCATGATTCTAGCTTGATTAGCATGTTGTAAGCATGATGCTAGCTTTATTAACATGTTGGTAGCATAATGCTAGCATGATTAGCATGTTGCTAGCATGATGCTAGCTTGATTAGCATGTTGCTAGCATGATTATAGCATGATTAGCATGTTGCTAGCATGATGCTATCTTGATTAGCATGTTGCCAGCATGTTTTTAGCAAGATGCTGTTGCCAGGTGGTTGCTAGGGTGTTCTGGGTGGTTGCTATGGTGTTGCTAGGCAGTTGCTAAGGTGTTCTGGGTGGTTGCTAGGCAGTTGCTAGGGTATTCTTGGTGGTTGCTAGGGCGTTGCTAGGCAGTTGCTATGGTATTCTGGGTGGATGCTAGGGCATTGCTAGGCAGTTGCTAGGGTGTTCTGGGTGGTTGCTAGGTGTTCTAGGAGGTTGCTAGGCAGTTGCTAGGGTGTTCTGGGTGCTTGCTAGAGTTTTTTGTGGTTACTAGAGCATTTCTAGACGTTGCTAGGGTGTTCAGGGTGGTTGCTAAGGTGTTTTTGTTAGTTGCTATGGTGTTACTACGTGGTTGGTAGTTGTCAAATATGGTTACTATGGAGTTTTTATAGAGTTCTTAAAATGGCCGAATAGGCACAACCATGGAGCGATATCGCAAGGCCACGAGAGTAAAATTGCTTTAAAAAATAAAAAAAAATAAAAAAATGTTTTTTTTTGGTTTAGGGTGGTTGCTAGGGAGCTCTTAGTGGTTGCTAGGGTGCTGTAACTGGTTGCTAGGTTGTGGCTATGAAGATTTTAGGCCATTACTTATTGGCTGCTTGATAATATAAATCATCTGAGGGAGAGAGAGAGGGAGAGATGCAGGGGTGTCAGGCCCTTTGGAGTCTGTGTGTGTGAAAACGGCAGTTGGGATTCAAATATTTTTAGAACTCCCAATGCAAAGTCAATGGGGACTTTTTTGGCCGCTTTTTCGTCCGCTGTGCGAACATCGTACACCCGATCGCTTAGAAAAGTCATAGCACACCTCTCCTCAATGAGCCGGTCGATTTGACACTTCACTCAGGGGTCTGTGACAAACGGTGCGGGGCGAGTTTCGCGCCAAACTTTGTCCAGAATAATAATAATAATAAGAATAATAAGTATGAGCAATAACAATAGTGATGCTTTTAAAAAAGCACCACTAATAATAAGTATGAGCAATAACAATAGTGATGCTTTCAAAAAAGCACCACTAATAATAAGTATGCAAGAGAACACTAATGATGCCTTGCCTTTGGCAAGCACCATTAATAACTAGAATGTACATTTCCTGAAGAAAATGTGAAGTGGTGCTTGCAGTGGCAAAATTCGCCACTGGGCAGATGTTAACACAATTAACATGTTGTGATACCATGATATACCACGTTTTAGCATTATTTACCACGATTTACCATGTTTCTAAGATGATTTATTACGATTTAACATATTCCAGCATGATTTACTGATTAACATGTTGTTAGAATGATGCTAGCAGGATTAGCATGTTGGTTGGATGATGCTAGCATGATTAGCATGTTGCTAGCATGCTTTTAACAAGATGCTAGCATGATTAGCATGTTGCTAGCATGCTTTTAACAAGATGCTAGCATGATTAGCATGTTGCTAGCATGCTTTTAACAAGATGCTAGCATGATTAGCATGTTGCTAGCATGTTTTTAGCTAGATGCTAACATGATTAGCATGTTGTTAGCATGATTAGCATGTTGCTAACATTATGCTAGCTTGATTAGCATGTTGTTAGCATGATGCTAGCTTTATTAGCATGTTGGTAGCCTAATGCTAGCATGATTAGCATGTTGCTAGCATTATGCTAGCTTGATTAGCATGTTGCTAGCATGGTTAGCATGTTGCTAGCATGATGCTAGCTTGATTAGCATGTTGCTAGCATGATTAGCATGTTGCTAACATGATGCTAGCTTGATTAGCATGTTGCTAACATGATGCTAGCTTGATTAGCATGATTAGCATGATGCTAGCTTGATTCACATGTTGCCAGCATGTTTTTAGCAAGATGCTGTTGCCAGGTGGTTGCTAGGGTGTTCTGGGTGGTTGCTATGGTGTTGCTAGGCAGTTGCTAAGGTGTTCTGGGTGGTTGCTAGGCAGTTGCTAGGGTATTCTTGGTGGTTGCTAGGGCGTTGCTAGGTGGTTGCTAGGGTGTTCTGGGTGGTTGCTATGGTGTTGCTAGGCAGTTGCTATGGTATTCTGGGTGGATACTAGGGCATTGCTAGACAGTTGCTAGGGTGTTCTGGTTGGTTGCTAGGTGTTCTGGGTGGTTGCTAGGTGTTCTGGGTGGTTGCTAGGCAGTTGCTAGGTGTTCTAGGTGGTTGCTAGGCAGTTGCTAGGGTGTTCTGGGTGCTTGCTAGAGTTTTTTGTGGTTACAAGAGCATTTCTAGACGTTGCTAGGGTGTTCAGGGTGGTTGCTAAGGTGTTTTTGTTAGTTGCTATGGTGTTACTAGGTGGTTGGTAGTTGTCAAATATGGTTACTATGGAGTTTTTATAGAGTTCTTAAAATCTTTAATAACGAGTGCCTTCAGTACGGAACTCGGCCTGCGGCCTCGTGCCTATGGCCGAATAGGCACAAGCATGGAGCAATATCGCAAGGCCACAAGAGTAAAATTGCTTTAAAAAATATAAAAAAAATTAAAAAATGTTTTTTTTTGGTTTAGGGTGGTTGCTAGGGAGCTCTTAGTGGTTGCTAGGGTGCTGAAACTGGTTGCTAGGGTGTGGCTATGAAGATTTTAGGCCATAACTTATTGGCTGCTTGATAATATAAATCCTCTGAGGGAGAGAGAGAGGGAGAGATGCAGGGGTGTCAGGCCCTTTGGAGTGGTGTGTGTGTGAAAACGTCGGTTGGGATTCAAATATTTTTAGAACTCCCAATGTAAAGTCAATGGGGATTTTTTGGCTGCTTTTTCGTCCGCTGTGCGAACATCGTACACCCGATCGCTTAGAAAAGTCATAGCACACCTCTCCTCAATGAGCCGGTCGATTTGACACCTCACTCAGGGGTCTGTGACAAACGGTGCGGGGCGAGTTACGCGCCAAACTTTGTGTGGAATAAGTATGAGCAATAACAATAGTGTTGCTTTGAAAAGCACCACTAATAATAATAAGTATGCAAGAGAACACTAATGATGCCTTGCTTTCAGCAAGCACCATTAATAATAACTAGAATGTACATTTCCTGAAGAAAATGTGAAGTGGTGCTTGCAGTGGCAAAACTCGCCACTCGGTTGCTAGGGTGTTGTACATGATTGCATACAAGCCAACAACCATGTCTGTACGATGTTGTGGAGCTGAAATATGGCTTCTATATGTTGCAATATGGTTGCTAGGTGGCTCTAAATGGTTGCTAGGGCGTGAATACACAGTTACCATGGTGATATTTACAGACTGTTTTCCAACTGAAACTAATGAGCCAACCCCCATCTCTATACGATGTTCTGATGCAGAGATATACGTTTTGCTAAACGGTTGCTAGGGTACTCTATTTGGTTGCTAGCGAGTGGCTTGTCAGCTGCCAATGATGAAACTCCAAAGGCTTCTTGTCACTATGAATGATATAAACCAACTCCCATGCCTCTGCGACATTCAGAATGGAAGATATGC
>CM040773.1:32406788-32409288 GCA_022829085.1 Abramis brama | reverse complement strand
TCTAACGTTTAAATTAGTTTGAAGTTTAAAGTAGTTTACAGTTAAAAAGTTGTTGGGGGTTTTCTAGTGGGTTGCTAGGGTGTTTTGGGTGGTTGTTATGGTGTTGCTAGGCGGTTGCTAGGGTATTCTGGGTGGTTGCTAGGCGGTTGCTAGGGTGTTCTGGGTGGTTGCTATGGTGTTGCTAGGCGGTTGCTAGGGTATTCTGGGTGGTTGCTAGGCGGTTGCTAGGGTGTTATGGGTGGTTGCTAGGCGGTTGATAGGGTATTCTGGGTGGTTGCTATGCTGTTGCTAGGCGGTTGCTAGGGTGTTTTGGGTGGTTGCTAGGCGGTTGCTAGGGTGTTCTGGGTGGTTGCTAGGGTGTTGCTAAGCGGTTGCTAGGGTATTTTAGGTGGTTACTAGGGTGTTGCTAGGCGGTTCTGGGTGGTTGCTATGGTGTTGCTAGGCGGTTGTTAAGGTATTCTGGGTGGTTGCTAGACGGTTGCTAAGGTATTCTGGGTGGTTGCTAGGCGGTTGCTAGGGTGTTCTGGGTGGTTGCTATGGTGTTGCTAGGCAGTTGCTAGGGTATTCTGGGTGGTTGCTAGGCGGTTGCTAGGGTGTTCTGGGTGGTTGCTATGGTGTTGCTAGGTGGTTGCTAGGGTGTTTTGATGGTTGCTATGGTGTTGTTAGGTGGTTGCTAGGGTGTTCTGGGTGGTTGCTATGCTGTTTCTAGGTGGTTGCTAGGGTGTTTTGGTGGTTGCTAGGGTGTTGCTAGGCGGTTGCTAGGGTGTTCTGGGTGGTTGCTATGATGTTGCTAGGTGGTTGCTAGGGTGTTTTGGTGGTTGGTATGGTGTTGCTAGGGTATTCTGGGTGGTTGCTAGGGTGTTGCTAGGTGGTTGCTAGGGTGTTCTGGGTGGTTGCTAAGGTATTTTGGGTGGTTGCTAGGTGTTGCTAGGTTGTTCTGGGTGGTTGTTAGGGTATTCTGGGTGGTTGCTAGGGTGTTCTGGGTGGTTGCTAGGCGGTTGCTAGGGTGTTCTGGGTGGTTGCTATGGTGTTGTTAGGCGGTTGCTAGGGTGTTCTGGGCGGTTTCTATGGTGTTGCTAGGCAGTTGCTAATGTATTCTGGGTGGTTGCTAGGTGGTTGCTAGGGTGTTCTGGGTGGTTGCTATGGTGTTGCTAAGGTATTCTGGGTGGTTGCTATGGTGTTACTAGGTGGTTGGTAGTTGTCACAGATGGTTACTATGGAGTCTTTATAAAGTTCTTAGCATGACCTTGGCATGATATAGCACTTAACTAATCGCTATTAGCATGTAGCTATTCACTGCTAGCATGTGTAGCATGTTGGAAGTGCTGTTTGCTAGCATGAGTCAAAAGAGCCAAACCTCATCTCTATACGATGTTCTGATACAGAGATATAGGTCTTGCAAAACGGTTGCTAGGGTACTCAAGTTTGGTTGCTATGGAGTTGCTTGGGAGCTGGACGCTTTAAACTTAATAAGTTTAACGTGGTTTGAAGTTTATAGTTTACGAGTTTTGAGTTTACAAGTTTAAATGAGTTTAGAGTTTAAGTTTAAATGAGTTTAGTGTGTGTGTGTGTGTGTGTGTGTGTGTGTGTGTGAACACACACACACACACACACACACACACACACACACACACACACACACACACACACACACACACACACACACACACACACACTCAGAGTTTATGAGTTTAGAGTTTATAAGTGTATAAATTGATGAGTTTATAAGTGTAAGAGTTTTTGAGTTTAGAGTTTATAAGTTTTAATGAGTTTAGAGTTTATAAGTTTAAATGAGTTTAAGAGTTCAGAGTTTATTCATTTATGAGTTTAAGAGTTCATAAGTCTATGAATTCATGAGTTTATAAGTTAATTAGTTTATAAGTGTATGAGTTTAGAGTTCATTAGTTTAAATGAGTCTCAATGGCTCATATAGTATATAGAACGGCAGTTTGGTTTTTAGTCTTCAAGGTATTTTGATTTGAATTTTCGTCGGTTGGTCAGTTTGAATCTGGATTTGAATTTTTTAGAACTCCCCAATGCAAGTCAATGGGAGTTTTTCCGAGTTTTGATCGTCATTTTTAGGAAAACCGTAAGTCCGATCAGTCTGAAAAGATAAAGCAACGCGAGTCAGATCAGTTTGAGTGTCTGAGCCGAGTTTGGAGTATGTAGAGTTAAAGCTCTAGGAGGAGTTTCATATAGAAATTTTAGTCTCGGAATAATAATAATAACTAGATTAAAAAGTTCGTCGAGACAAACTTTAAGTTGGCTTGAGAAAGCTGGACCAGAAAGTTTGAAGAAGTTTAAAGTAGTTTGGAGTTTAAAGTAGTTTGAAGTTTAAATTAGTTAGAAGTTTAAAATAGTTTAAAGTTTAAATTAGTTTGAAGCTTAATTTAGTTTAAAGTTTAAATTAGTCTAAAGTTTAAATTAGTTTAAAGTTTAAATTAGTTTAATGTTTAAATTAGTGTAATGTTTAAATTAGTTTAAAGTTGAAAGTATTTTA
>CM040773.1:32389288-32399288 GCA_022829085.1 Abramis brama | reverse complement strand
CACACATGCACACACACACACACACACACACACACACACACACACAACCAGACAAGCTCACTATCTCACACACACACACACACACACACACTCACTCACTCACGGACACTCACACATGCACACACACACACACACACACACACACACACACACACACACCCAGACAAGCTCACTATCTCACACACACACACACACACACACACACACACACACACACTCTCTCTCTCACACACATACACGCGCACACACTCACACACACTAACTCGTTCTCACACAGACACACACACACACTCTCTTTCTCTCTCTCTCTCTCTCTCTCACACACACACACACACACACACACACACACACACACATAGACACACACTCACACACACACACACACACACACACACACACACACACTAACTAACTCACACACGCTCTCTCTCACACACACACACACACACACTCACTCACGCACACACACACACAGACACACACACCCTCACTAACTCACACACACACACACACACACACACACACCCTCACTAACACAATCACACACAGACATGCTCACTGTCTCACACACACACAGTTTGTGAGTTTTTGAGTTTTGAGTTTATAACTTTAAATGAGTTTAGAGTTTAAGTTTAAATGAGTTTAGTTTGTGTGTGTGTGCACACACACACACACACACACACACACACACACTCAGAGTTTATGAGTTTAGAGTTTATAAGTGTATAAATTGATGAGTTTATAAGTGTAAGAGTTTTTGAGTTTAGAGTTTATAAGTTTTAAATGAGTTTAGAGTTTATAAGTTTTAATGAGTTTAGAGTTTATAAGTTTAAATGAGTTTAAGAGTTCAGAGTTTATTAATTTATGAGTTTAAGAGTTCATAAGTCTATGAATTCATGAGTTTATAAGTGTATGAGTTTAGAGTTCATTAGTTTAAATGAGTCTCAATGGCTAATATAGTATATAGAGCGGCAGTTTGGTTTAGTCTTCAAGGTATTTTGATTTAAATTTTCGTCGGTTGGTGAGTTTGAATCTAAATTTGAATTTTTTAGAACTCCCCAATGCAAGTCAATGGGAGTTTTTCCGAGTTTTGATCGTCATTTTTAGGAAAACCGTAAGTCCGATCAGTCTGAAAAGATAGAGCAACGCGAGTCAGATCAGTTTGAGTGTCTGAGCCGAGTTTGGAGTATGTAGAGTTAAAGCTCTAGGAGGAGTTTCATATAGAAATTTTAGTCTCGGAATAATAATAATAACTAGATGCGAAAGTTCGTCGAGACAAACTTTAAGTTGGCTTGAGAAAGTTTGGACCATAAAGTTTGAAAAAGTTTAAAGTAGTTTAAAGTTTAATTTAGTTTAAAGTGTAAATTAGTTGAAAGTTTAAAATAGTTTGAAGTTTAATTTAGTTTAAAGTTTAAATTAGTTGAAAGTTTAAAATAGTTTGAAGTTTAATTTAGTTTAAAGTTTAAAATAGTTGAAAGTTTAAAGTAGTTTGAAGTTTAATTTAGTTTAAAGTTTAAATTAGTTGAAAGTTTAAAATAGTTTGAAGTTTAATTTAATTTAGTTTAGGGTGTTCTGGGTGCTTGCTATGGTGTTGCTAGGCGGTTGCTAGGGTATTCTGGGTGGTTGCTAGGGTGTTGCTAAGCGGTTGCTAGGGTATTTTGGGTGGTTGCTAGGGTGTTGCTAGGCGGTTGCTAAGGTATTTTGGGTGGTTGCTAGGGTGTTCTGGGTGGTTGCTAGGCGGTTGCTATGGTATTTTGGGTGGTTGCTAGGGTGTTGCTAGGGTGTTGCTAGGGTGTTCTGGGTGGTTGCTATGGTGTTGCTAGACGGTTGCTAAGGTATTTTGGGTGGTTGCTAGGCGGTTGCTAGGGTGTTATGGGTGGTTGCTAGGGTATTCTGGTTGGTTGCTAGGGTGTTCTGGGTGGTTGCTAGGCGGTTGCTATGGTGTTTTGGGTGGTTGCTAGGCGGTTGCTAGGGTGTTCTGGGTGGTTGCTATGGTGTTGCTAGGTGGTTGCTAGAGTATTCTGGGTGGTTGCTAGGCGGTTGCTAGGGTGTTCTGGGTGGTTGCTATGGTGTTGTTAGGCGGTTGCTAGGGTGTTCTGGGCGGTTTCTATGGTGTTGCTAGGCAGTTGCTAATGTATTCTGGGTGGTTGCTAGGCGGTTGCTAGGGTGTTCTGGGTGGTTGCTATGGTGTTGCTAAGGTATTCTGGGTGGTTGCTATGGTGTTACTAGGTGGTTGGTAGTTGTCACAGATGGTTACTATGGAGTCTTTATAAAGTTCTTAGCATGACCTTGGCATGATATAGCACTTAACTAATCGCTATTAGCATGTAGCTATTCACTGCTAGCATGTGTAGCATGTTGGAAGTGCTGTTTGCTAGCATGAGTCAAAAGAGCCAAACCTCATCTCTATACGATGTTCTGATACAGAGATATAGGTCTTGCAAAACGGTTGCTAGGGTACTCAAGTTTGGTTGCTATGTAGTTGCTTGGGAGCTGGAAGCTTTAAACTTAAGAAGTTTAAAGTGGTTTGAAGTTTATAGTTTACGAGTTTTGAGTTTACAAGTTTAAATGAGTTTAGAGTTTAAGTTTAAATGAGTTTAGTGTGTGTGTGTGTGTGTGTGTGAACACACACACACACACACACACTCAGAGTTTATGAGTTTAGAGTTTATAAGTGTATAAATTGATGAGTTTATAAGTGTAAGAGTTTTTGAGTTTAGAGTTTATAAGTTTTAATGAGTTTAGAGTTTATAAGTTTAAATGAGTTTAAGAGTTCAGAGTTTATTAATTTATGAGTTTAAGAGTTCATAAGTCTATGAATTCATGAGTTTATAAGTGTATGAGTTTAGAGTTCATTAGTTTAAATGAGTCTCAATGGCTCATATAGTATATAGAACGGCAGTTTGGTTTTTAGTCTTCAAGGTATTTTGATTTGAATTTTCGTCGGTTGGTCAGTTTGAATCTGGATTTGAATTTTTTAGAACTCCCCAATGCAAGTCAATGGGAGTTTTTCCGAGTTTTGATCGTCATTTTTAGGAAAACCGTAAGTCCGATCAGTCTGAAAAGATAAAGCAACGCGAGTCAGATCAGTTTGAGTGTCTGAGCCGAGTTTGGAGTATGTAGAGTTAAAGCTCTAGGAGGAGTTTCATATAGAAATTTTAGTCTCGGAATAATAATAATAACTAGATTAAAAAGTTCGTCGAGACAAACTTTAAGTTGGCTTGAGAAAGCTGGACCAGAAAGTTTGAAGAAGTTTAAAGTAGTTTGAAGTTTAAATTAGTTTAAAGTTTAAATTAGTTAGAAGTTTAAAATAGTGTAAAGTCTAAATTAGTTTGAAGCTTAAATTAGTTTAAAGTTTAAATTAGTCTAAAGTTTAAATTAGTTTAAAGTTTAAAGTAGTTTAAATTTTAAATTACTTTAAAGTTTAAATTAGTTTAAAGTTTAAATTAGTCTAACATTTAAATTAGTTTAAAGTTTAAATCAGTTTGAAGATTAAAGTAGTTTACAGTTAAAAAGTTGTTGGGGGTTTTCTAGTGGGTTGCTAGGGTGTTTTGGGTGGTTGCTAGGCGGTTGCTAGGGTGTTCTGGGTGGTTGCTAGGGTGTTCTGGGTGGTTGCTAGGGTGTTGCTAAGCAGTTGCTAGGGTATTTTGGGTGGTTGCTAGGGTGTTGCTAGGCAGTTGCTAGGGTGTTCTGGGTGGTTGCTAGGGTATTCTGGTTGGCTGGTATGGTGTTCTGGGTGGTTGCTAGGCGGTTGCTAGGGTGTTCTGGGTGGTTGCTATGCTGTTGCTAGGTGGTTGCTAGGGTGTTCTGGGTGGTTGCTAGGGTGTTGCTAGGCAGTTGCTATGGTATTTTGGGCGGTTGCTAGGGTGTTGCTAGGCAGTTGCTAGGGTATTTTGGGTGGTTGCTAGGGTGTTGCTAGGCAGTTGCTAGGGTGTTCTGGGTGGTTGCTATGGTGTTGCTAGGCAGTTGCTAAGGTATTTTGGGTGGTTGCTAGGGTGTTGCTAGGCAGTTGCTAGGGTGTTCTGGTTGGTTGCTATGGTTTTCTGGGTGGTTGCTAGGCAGTTGCTATGGTGTTTTGGGTGGTTGCTAGGCGGTTGCTAGGGTGTTCTGGGTGGTTGCTATGGTGTTGCTAGGCAGTTGCTAATGTATTCTGGGTGGTTGCTAGGTGGTTGCTAGGGTGTTCTGGGTGGTTGCTATGGTGTTGCTAAGGTATTCTGGGTGGTTGCTATGGTGTTACTAGGTGGTTGGTAGTTGTCACAGATGGTTACTATGGAGTCTTTATAAAGTTCTTAGCATGACCTTGGCATGATATAGCACTTAACTAATCGCTATTAGCATGTAGCTATTCACTGCTAGCATGTGTAGCATGTTGGAAGTGCTGTTTGCTAGCATGAGTCAAAAGAGCCAAACCTCATCTCTATACGATGTTCTGATACAGAGATATAGGTCTTGCAAAACGGTTGCTAGGGTACTCAAGTTTGGTTGCTATGTAGTTGCTTGGGAGCTGGAAGCTTTAAACTTAAGAAGTTTAAAGTGGTTTGAAGTTTATAGTTTACGAGTTTTGAGTTTACAAGTTTAAATGAGTTTAGAGTTTAAGTTTAAATGAGTTTAGTGTGTGTGTGTGTGTGTGTGTGTGTGTGTGTGTGTGTGTGTGTGTGTGTGTGTGTGTGTGTGTGTGTGAACACACACACACACACACACACACACACACACACACACACACACACTCAGAGTTTATGAGTTTAGAGTTTATAAGTGTATAAATTGATGAGTTTATAAGTGTAAGAGTTTTTGAGTTTAGAGTTTATAAGTTTTAATGAGTTTAGAGTTTATAAGTTTAAATGAGTTTAAGAGTTCAGAGTTTATTAATTTATGAGTTTAAGAGTTCATAAGTCTATGAATTCATGAGTTTATAAGTTAATTAGTTTATAAGTGTATGAGTTTAGAGTTCATTAGTTTAAATGAGTCTCAATGGCTCATATAGTATATAGAACGGCAGTTTGGTTTTTAGTCTTCAAGGTATTTTGATTTGAATTTTCGTCGGTTGGTCAGTTTGAATCTGGATTTGAATTTTTTAGAACTCCCCAATGCAAGTCAATGGGAGTTTTTCCGAGTTTTGATCGTCATTTTTAGGAAAACCGTAAGTCCGATCAGTCTGAAAAGATAAAGCAACGCGAGTCAGATCAGTTTGAGTGTCTGAGCCGAGTTTGGAGTATGTAGAGTTAAAGCTCTAGGAGGAGTTTCATATAGAAATTTTAGTCTCGGAATAATAATAATAACTAGATTAAAAAGTTCGTCGAGACAAACTTTAAGTTGGCTTGAGAAAGCTGGACCAGAAAGTTTGAAGAAGTTTAAAGTAGTTTGGAGTTTAAAGTAGTTTGAAGTTTAAATTAGTTTAAAGTTTAAATTAGTTAGAAGTTTAAAATAGTGTAAAGTCTAAATTAGTTTGAAGCTTAAATTAGTTTAAAGTTTAAATTAGTCTAAAGTTTAAATTAGTTTAAAGTTTAAAGTAGTTTAAATTTTAAATTACTTTAAAGTTTAAATTAGTTTAAAGTTTAAATTAGTCTAACATTTAAATTAGTTTAAAGTTTAAATCAGTTTGAAGATTAAAGTAGTTTACAGTTAAAAAGTTGTTGGGGGTTTTCTAGTGGGTTGCTAGGGTGTTTTGGGTGGTTGCTAGGCGGTTGCTAGGGTGTTCTGGGTGGTTGCTAGGGTGTTCTGGGTGGTTGCTAGGGTGTTGCTAAGCAGTTGCTAGGGTATTTTGGGTGGTTGCTAGGGTGTTGCTAGGCAGTTGCTAGGGTGTTCTGGGTGGTTGCTAGGGTATTCTGGTTGGCTGGTATGGTGTTCTGGGTGGTTGCTAGGCGGTTGCTAGGGTGTTCTGGGTGGTTGCTATGCTGTTGCTAGGTGGTTGCTAGGGTGTTCTGGGTGGTTGCTAGGGTGTTGCTAGGCAGTTGCTATGGTATTTTGGGCGGTTGCTAGGGTGTTGCTAGGCAGTTGCTAGGGTATTTTGGGTGGTTGCTAGGGTGTTGCTAGGCAGTTGCTAGGGTGTTCTGGGTGGTTGCTATGGTGTTGCTAGGCAGTTGCTAAGGTATTTTGGGTGGTTGCTAGGGTGTTGCTAGGCAGTTGCTAGGGTGTTCTGGTTGGTTGCTATGGTTTTCTGGGTGGTTGCTAGGCAGTTGCTATGGTGTTTTGGGTGGTTGCTAGGCGGTTGCTAGGGTGTTCTGGGTGGTTGCTATGGTGTTGCTAGGCAGTTGCTAATGTATTCTGGGTGGTTGCTAGGTGGTTGCTAGGGTGTTCTGGGTGGTTGCTATGGTGTTGCTAAGGTATTCTGGGTGGTTGCTATGGTGTTACTAGGTGGTTGGTAGTTGTCACAGATGGTTACTATGGAGTCTTTATAAAGTTCTTAGCATGACCTTGGCATGATATAGCACTTAACTAATCGCTATTAGCATGTAGCTATTCACTGCTAGCATGTGTAGCATGTTGGAAGTGCTGTTTGCTAGCATGAGTCAAAAGAGCCAAACCTCATCTCTATACGATGTTCTGATACAGAGATATAGGTCTTGCAAAACGGTTGCTAGGGTACTCAAGTTTGGTTGCTATGTAGTTGCTTGGGAGCTGGAAGCTTTAAACTTAAGAAGTTTAAAGTGGTTTGAAGTTTATAGTTTACGAGTTTTGAGTTTACAAGTTTAAATGAGTTTAGAGTTTAAGTTTAAATGAGTTTAGTGTGTGTGTGTGTGTGTGTGTGTGTGTGTGTGTGTGTGTGTGTGTGTGTGTGTGTGTGTGTGTGTGTGTGTGTGTGTGAACACACACACACACACACACACACACACACACACACACACTCAGAGTTTATGAGTTTAGAGTTTATAAGTGTATAAATTGATGAGTTTATAAGTGTAAGAGTTTTTGAGTTTAGAGTTTATAAGTTTTAATGAGTTTAGAGTTTATAAGTTTAAATGAGTTTAAGAGTTCAGAGTTTATTAATTTATGAGTTTAAGAGTTCATAAGTCTATGAATTCATGAGTTTATAAGTTAATTAGTTTATAAGTGTATGAGTTTAGAGTTCATTAGTTTAATTGAGTCTCAATGGCTCATATAGTATATAGAACGGCAGTTTGGTTTTTAGTCTTCAAGGTATTTTGATTTGAATTTTCGTCGGTTGGTCAGTTTGAATCTGGATTTGAATTTTTTAGAACTCCCCAATGCAAGTCAATGGGAGTTTTTCCGAGTTTTGATCGTCATTTTTAGGAAAACCGTAAGTCCGATCAGTCTGAAAAGATAAAGCAACGCGAGTCAGATCAGTTTGAGTGTCTGAGCCGAGTTTGGAGTATGTAGAGTTAAAGCTCTAGGAGGAGTTTCATATAGAAATTTTAGTCTCGGAATAATAATAATAATAATAATAATAACTAGATTAAAAAGTTCGTCGAGACAAACTTTAAGTTGGCTTGAGAAAGTTTGGACTGGAAAGTTTAAAGTTTCAAGTAGTTTGAAGATTAAAGTAGTTTGAAGTTTAATTTAGTTTAACGTTTAATTTAGTTTAAAGTTTAAGGAAGTTTGAAGTTTAATTTAGTTTAAAGTTTAAAGTAGTTTGAAGTTTAATTTAGTTTAAAGTTTAAAGTAGTTTGAAGTTTAATTTAGTTTACAGTTTAAAGTAGTTTGAAGTTTTTAGTTTAAAGTTTGAATTAGTTTGAAGTTTAAAGTAGTTTAAAGTTTGAAGTAGTTTAAAGTTAAAAAGTTGCTAGGGTGTTTCTAGTGGGTTGCTAAGGTGTTCTGGGTGGTTGCTAGGTGGTAGCTGGGGTATTCTGGATCGTTGCTAGGCGGTTGCTAGGGTGTTCTGGGTGGTTGCTAGGGTGTTGCTAAGCGGTTGCTAGGGTGTTCTGGGTGGTTGCTAGGGTTTTCTGGGTGGTTGCTAGGGTTTTCTGGGTGGTTGCTAGGCAGTTGCTAGGGTGTTTTGGGTGGTTGCTAGGCGGTTGCTAGGGTGTTCTGGGTGGTTGCTATGGTGTTCTTAGGCGGTTGCTAAGGTATTCTGGGTGGTTGCTAGGCGGTTGCTAGGGTGTTCTGGGTGGTTGCTAGGCGGTTGCTAGGGTGTTCTGGGTGGTTGCTATGGTGTTGCTAGGCAGTTGCTAGGGTATTCTGGGTGGTTGCTAGGCAGTTGCTAGGGTGTTCTGGGTGGTTACTAGGCGGTTGCTAGGCGGTTGCTAGGGTGTTCTGGGTTGTTGCTATGGTGTTGTTAGGCAGTTGCTAGGGTATTCTGGGTGGTTGCTAGGCGGTTGCTAGGGTGTTCTGGGTGGTTGCTATGGTGTTGCTAGGTGGTTGCTAGGGTGTTTTGATGGTTGCTATGGTGTTGCTAGGCGGTTGCTAGGGTGTTCTGGGTGGTTGCTATGGTGTTGCTAGGTGGTTGCTAGGGTGTTTTTATGGTTGCTATGGTGTTGCTAGGCGGTTGCTAGGGTGTTCTGGGTGGTTGCTATGATGTTGCTAGACGGTTGCTAGGGTGTTTTGGTGGTTGCTATGGTGTTGCTAGGGTATTCTGGGTGGTTTGCTAGGGTGTTGCTAGGTGGTTGCTAGGGTGTTCTGGGTGGTTTCTATGGTTTTACTAGGTGGTTGGTAGTTGTCACAGATGGTTACTATGGAGTTTTTATAGTTCTTAGCATGATCTTGGCACGATTTAATACTTAGCTAATTGCTATTAGCATGTAGCTATTCACTGCTAGCATGTGTAGCATGTTGGAAGTGCTGTTTGCTAGCATGAGTCAAAAGAGCCAAACCTCATCTCTATACGATGTTCTGATACAGAGATATAGGTCTTGCAAAACGGTTGCTAGGGTACTCAAGTTTGGTTGCTATGGAGTTGCTTGGGAGCTGGAAGCTTTAAACTTAAGAAGTTTGAAGTGGTTTGAAGTTTAAAGTAGTTTACGAGTTTTTGAGTTTTGAGTTTATAAGTTTAAATGAGTTTAGAGTTTAAGTTTTAATGAGTTTAGTGTGTGTGTGTGTGTGTGTGTGTGTTCACACACACACACACACACACACACACACACACACACACACACACACACACACACACACACTCAGAGTTTATGAGTTTAGAGTTTATAAGTGTATAAATTGATGAGTTTATAAAAGTGTAAGAGTTTTTGAGTTTAGAGTTTATAAGTTTTAAATGAGTTTGAGTTTTAATGAGTTTAGAGATTATAAGTTTAAATGAGTTTAAGAGTTCAGAGTTTATTAATTTATGAGTTTAAGAGTTCATAAGTCTATGAATTCATGAGTTTATAAGTCAATTAGTTTATAAGTCTATGAGTTTAGAGTTCATTAGTTTAAATGAGTCTCATTGGCTAATATAGTATATAGAACGGCAGTTTGGTTTAGTCTTCAAGGTATTTTGATTTGAATTTTCGTCGGTTGGTGAGTTTGAATCTAAATTTGAATTTTTTAGAACTCCCCAATGCAAGTCAATGGGAGTTTTTCCGAGTTTTGATCGTCATTTTTAGGAAAACCGTAAGTCCAATCAGTCTGAAAAGATATAGCAACGCGAGTCAGATCAGTTTGAGTGTCTGAGCCGAGTTTGGAGTATGTATAGTTAAAGCTCTAGGAGGAGTTTCATATAGAAATTTTAGTCTCGGAATAATAATAATAATAATAAGTTTAAATAGGATTTCAGTAAGTTGGCTCTCTCAAGCCAACTTAATAATAATAATAAGTTTAAATAGGATTTCAGTAAGTTGGCTCTCTCAAGCCAACTTAATAATAATAATAATAAGTTTAAATAGGATTTCAATATGTTGGCTCTCTCAAGCCAACTTAACTAGATGCGAAAGTTCGTCGAGACAAACTTTAAGTTGGCTTGAGAAAGTTTGTACCAGAAAGTTTGAAGAAGTTTAAAGTAGTTTGAAGATTAAAGTAGTTCAAAGTTTAATTTAGTTTAAAGTTTAAATTAGTTGAAAGTTTAAAATAGTTTGAAGTTTAATTTAGTTTAAAGTTTAAAGTAGTTTAAAGTTTA
>CM040773.1:32381788-32384288 GCA_022829085.1 Abramis brama | reverse complement strand
TGTGTCTATTCCTCGTTTAGTGAGGTCAAACTTTAAATCTACTGTAGGATCCAGGAAAAATCTAATTGTGATTAAACCAGAAAATCTCAATATTAGTGAACAAAAACAATTTATAAAGCTAGGTCTTCTTAACATTAGATCGCTCACACCTAAGGCGGTTATTGTAAATGAAATGGTCACAGATAATAGTTTCGATGTACTTTGCCTTACTGAAACCTGGCTTAAACCTAATGATTATTTCGGTCTTAATGAGTCTACTCCTCCAGGATACTGTTATAAGCACGAGCCCCGTCTGATTGGTCGTGGCGGCGGTGTTGCGACAATCTATAGAGATATTCTTAATGTTACTCAGAAAACAGGTCACAGGTTTAATTCGTTTGAAGTAATTGTGCTAAATGTTACTCTCTTAGATGTAAGAAAGAAATCCCTATTATCTCTAGCCTTGGCTACCGTATATAGACCTCCAGGGCCCTATGCTGATTTCCTAAAAGAGTTTGCAGATTTTCTCTCAGATCTATTGGTCAATGTTGATAAAGCATTAATTGTCGGAGATTTTAACATACACGTAGATAATCCAAATGATGCGTTAGGGGCTGCGTTTACAGTTTTATTAAACTCATTTGGGGTCAAGCAAAACGTCACTGGTCCCACTCATCGTCTTAATCATACGCTGGATTTAATTATATCATATGGAACCAATCCAACCGATATAGATATTATACCACAAAGTGATGAAGTCACTGATCATTACATGGTCACTTGCATACTGCGTACTGCTGAAATTTGTCACGTTGCGCCGCGTTATCGACCAGGCAGAACAATCCTTCCAACTACTATAGATAGATTCTCAAATAGCTTACCTGATCTAACTCAGCTGCTCAGTGAACCAAAACAAACAGATGAACTAGAGGAAATGACTAGCACTATGAGCACCATTTTCTCTAGTACATTAAACATGGTTGCACCAATTAGATTAAGAAAGGTTAGAGAGAAAACTAAAGCACCATGGTATAACAATACTACGCATGTTATCAAGAGAGAAACTCGTAATTTAGAGCGTAAATGGAAACAAACTAATTTAGAGGTCTTTAGAATCGCGTGGAAAGACAGTATGTCACGTTATAAAAAGGCACTAAAAGCAGCCAGGGCTGAGCATCTCCGCAAACTAATAGAAAATAACCAAAATAATCCAAGGTTTTTATTTAACTCCGTGGCTCGACTAACAAATAAACAGACGTCACCTGAACAAAATATTCCGTTACAGTTTAGTAGTAATGATTTCATGAATTTCTTCACTGAGAAAATAGAAAGCATCAGAACCACAATTGTAAATGTACAATCTTTAATGGTGTCTTATGATTCAGCCTCAATTATCGCTCCTCAAGAAAAACTACAGCACTTTACAACTATAGGACAGGAAGAGCTAAATAAACTTATCATTGCATCTAAACCAACAACATGTTTATTAGATCCTACACCAACTAAACTACTGAAGGAAGTGTTACCTGTAGTGGAAGAGCCTCTTCTCAATATTATTAACTCGTCTTTATCTTTAGGTCATGTTCCAAGAATATTCAAGCTGGCAGTTATAAAACCTCTTATTAAGAAACCACAATTAGATCATAATAATCTAGCAAATTACAGACCCATTTCAAATCTACCTTTTATGTCTAAAATACTAGAAAAAGTTGTGTCCACTCAATTGTGCTCTTTCTTGCAAGAAAATGACATCTATGAAAAGTTTCAGTCAGGATTCAGGCCGCATCATAGCACTGAAACTGCGCTCGTTAAAATTACAAATGATTTACTCTTAGCTTCTGACCAAGGCTGCATCTCAATACTAGTTTTACTTGATCTTAGTGCTGCGTTCGATACTATAGATCACACAATACTATTAGATCGACTACAAAACTACACTGGTGTTCATGGACAAGCATTAAGCTGGTTTAGATCGTACTTATCAGACCGTTACTATTTTGTCTGTTTAAATGGGGAAAAATCGAAGATAACTCCAGTAAACTATGGAGTGCCGCAAGGATCTGTGTTAGGCCCTCTGCTATTCTCAATATATATGTTGCCGCTTGGAAATATTATAAGAAAACATGGAATTAATTTCCACTGTTATGCTGATGACACTCAATTATATATTTCATCACGACCAGATGAGAACAATAAATTATCTAAATTGACAGAGTGTGTTAATGATATAAAATACTGGATGACGTGTAATTTTCTGCTATTAAATTCAGATAAAACGGAGGTATTACTTATTGGTCAAAAAAACTGCCCACAAAACCTCTTACAATACAACTTTACTTTAGAAGGATGTCCTGTTACTTTATCCACTACAGTAAAAGACCTGGGTGTTATATTAGACCGCAACTTGTCTTTCGAAAATCATATTTCATATGTTACAAGAACAGCCTTTTTCCACCTTAGAAACATTGCTAAACTACGTAACATGCTATCTGTTTCTGATGCAGAAAAGTTAGTTCATGCA